>SJYO01026388.1:73861188-74106374 GCA_006410555.1 Capra ibex
TAATATGTCTCACTTCATTCGGTCTTTCTTTTTGTGGTTATGTCATATGATTGTGTATGTATACCTTAAATCCTTATACCGTTCCTGCTGGGACATACGTTCTGTCCTTTTTCTGTGTCTACACATATTGCCTTAAAACCTGAGTGTCCCTCTCCCTCTCCCACCCTACTAAACCCTCTTACCGTAAGATTGTACATATGATAGTACATTCTTAACTTAGCGGTCAGATACAGACTGCGTCCTATGTCGTCCGAACCCCGACCACGTGCCCCTACGGGGTCTCTCTACAATACCCCTCCCTCCACCCTCCCCCCAAGTACAAACCCTTGCGTACATTCTTAATTTCTAAAATTTTAAATTTTTTATTTTTTTATTAATTTTTTTTCTTTCACTTTTTTTATTTTTTTAAAATTTTTTTCTATGACTACCACTTATCTGTTGTCACTAGACTTTCGTAAAAACATTAGACAATTTTACGTGTAAAATCTATAGAGGGATGCTGGGAAAAATTTAAAAAGTTTTTTACAATGACTCAAGATTAACTGTACATTTTTGATGTATGTAAATTTCACATGTTAAACTATTCTAAACTGTATCCATTTATAGACACTTTTGTAGTAGTATAGTTCTGTCATTTAGGACTCCCTCTTAGGGTTTATTAGGTACAATAATTAAACGTAACAGTTCTCAAAAAATGTATTTACACGAGTAGTAATACATGACTATAACCACACAAAGAAAATGAGTCGAATGAATAAAACGTTGAGTACGTATATCAATATATGTAATTATAAAACAAGAAAAATAACGACTCAACATAGTATAACACACTTAACACTGCATTAAACAAATAGGCAACAACTATTTATTAACCCAACAAAGTTCCCAACCCGATAATGTTTTATAGACGATTCTTGTAACCTGTATATGGAACAAAAGAGAGTTTACTTATGGATAATCACCTTACCAGGGTAGTAAGGTACCCTTTATCTACCTTTTTGACACCTTTGTCACACTCTGAAATAAAACCCCCCGAGGTTTTAGTGGCGTCTACCACCGACGTCGGTACTTTAATTTTCTGCGAATGAGGAACCTTCTTTTGAATACTGGTTGGATCTGTCGTATAAGTTTTCGTCTCTGTAATGAAACGGCTGATTCCAGGCAGATCAGTTCCCATACCAAAAAGGACACCAGTACATACTTACACTCTCAACCTGGCACTTCTTCCGACTCGTGGCTTCTTAACTACGAAAACTTGACACCACAACCTCTTCTGAGAACTCTCAAGAAACCTGACGTTCCTAGGTTGGTCAGGTAAGACTTCCTCTAGTCGGGACCCTAAAGAAACCTTCCTTACTACGAGTTCGACTTTGAGGTCATGAACCAGTGGAGTACACTTCTCAACTAAGTAACCTTTTCTGAAACTACGACCCTCCCTAACCCCCGTCCTCCTCTTCCCCTGCTGTCTCCTACTCTACCGACCTACAGTAGTAACTGAGTTACCTGCGCTCAGACTCACTTGAGGCCCTCAACCACTACCTGTCCCTCCGGACCACACGACGCTAAGTACCCCAGTGTTTCTCAGTCTGTACTGACTCGCTGACTTGACTTGACTGGTAATGTATTATCCATATTCAAAATTGAAAAATTGTTTGACGGTCTGACGAAAGGTTTCAATAAGCCTGTAAAATGTAAAGGTGGTCGTCACATACTCTCAAGGTCGAGAAGATGAAGGAACGATTATGACCTATACCAGTCAGATAAATTAAAAAGTAAGATTATCCATACTTCATGATAGATAGACACTGAAACTAAATGTAAAGGGGTTACTGATGACAACTTATAGAAAAGTGAACGAATAACTAGTAGGTATATAGAAGAGACCATTTAACAAGTTTAGAAACATGTTAAAAAATTAACCCAACAAAAGTATGACAAGTCAATTTTCTATTTAGAATCCGTATAATTTTAAAAAATTCTCAAATAAACTCTTTTTTTAGTTAAGTTTAGTCCCTCGTGAAATTGAACTTTCATCCTCGCGAGGGAGACGTCTTTATTCTCCTTTCTGAAAGTATCTCTTCTACGTCTTAGTTTCCATCCTTTGGTAAACTAACCGATAGCGAATTCACAACCCAAAGGGACACCGAGTCGTCGTTTCTTAGGTGGACGTTAAGTCCTCTGTGCCCAAGTCAGGGACCCAGTGTTTCTAGGAGACCTCCTCCCGTACCGTTCGGTGAGGTCATAAGAACGGACCTCTTAGGGTACCTGTCTCCTTGGACTACTCCGACATCAGGTATCGTAGTGTTTCTCAACCTGTGCTGATTTACTGATTCGTGCGTACGTGTGTGTCGAATTCACAAATGAAGTAAGACTTTTCCAAACAACTAACCGTCAGGAATCCAAAAATAAAGAATTGGAACTCCATAAACATCCGAATCCAAAACCAAACGAATGTATCCAACGATTCCATAATCTTCGTGGAGTTAGATTACCGGAGGAACAAGTGAAATAAATTATTGAGGGGGTAAAACTTGTAGAAACGTATGTACTCTTTAACTGGTTTTTAAACAATAATCGTTGTAAGGGTGAGTGGTAGTCCCAACAAAAACAGAGTAGTACTTTGAGTATCCAATATTACAGTCTAAGTACCTTTTTGACAGAAACGACAAGTAGAACAAAGACAGACAGGTCCGTGTCTCTCTAGTAGACTAAGTGACGACTACCGACGTTTACCCATAAATTCTGGGAACTCTCTTATGGTACGTGGTCTCTCTGATGTTATTACTGATAGTTCTCTTATTTTGGTTGTCTGACTTAATGATGAGAATCGGTCTTCCGGAATACTTGGTTTAGTCAAGTAATGGTTTATTTAGTCCTTTATATGGACTTCCTCACACTTGAACTAAATCGGTTTACCACACAAACAATTAAAGAACATAAAACGATGTCATGGTCTCCACAACTACGTCCGTGTCGTCCACTATAGACGGTGTCGTGTCTGAGGAGGAACAAGTCGGTCATTCATTAGATTTCGTTAGACTAGTAGATTTTGGTGGAATCGTTCTTTCAGATCACTGAAGACAACATGTCTACACCGGAATCGTTATCTAAGTTCCTATTAAATCTCAATTCCATATAAAAGACGGGTTCGTAACTGTTTCTCTTTCGTGTGTAACCCTTTTCCGTTTTTCTTTATTTCCAAAGTATAACTTCTACTTTTACAACGAGACTCTATAAACCTTTCGATAGATGGAGTTCTACGGTAGACGTAGACTCCTTCTTGTAGAGATCAGTTAAAATTATAATCTAGAGATCGACCATATATTCAGGTTCTTAGACCTCTTCGGTAAGCATTAACCCGGTACGTCTGTGTTCCAAGTTCAGACTGACGTCAGACTTATCACTCCTCCTGTTCCATGTCGGGAAGGGTTGTTTTAAGTTCCCGTTTATAACAAGAATCACTAAGGTTTAGTTTTCCACCCTCTTTTCAGTCTGTGCAATAAAACCTCTCAGTATCGGTATATAAATTCCTTTAATCTTATTAAGTCCTAGATCAAACCACATGTCCATATACTGTTTTGTTAACTATCCTGGTCTTAAATTATAGGTGTTCTGACACGATATCAAAGGATGGCTGTGAATTAAAAGAAAAGACATGTTAGTGGTAGAAAAAATAGTCTATGAGTATCATTCTGATTAAACAAAATTTGAACTGGACTGATAAACGTATTCACTTCGTTTTTATCACTAACTGGGATATCTGAAACAAATTTAGTAGAAACGACCTTGAAAAGTACTCCTTAGAGTTTAACCTGAAAATTTTAGAGAACTCCGATTCTTCGGTTCGGGTCTTGTGGTAGTCTGAAACGGACACTAGAGATATCTCTCTATGTCTATCTCTCTAAACCCAATTAAGGTGAAAAGAGTTCCAGGGGTTTTATAGGACTCTCAAAATCCCGAAGGTCCTTAACTGGAAAGAAGGAGTGAAACATTCCGAACCTTAAGACATTTGATCAAAAGGTTCCCAGAAATAACAAAGGTCTTTAAGTTGGAATCAAGGAAATTTAATAGACATGTAAACACTAAAATACGTGTAGTAAATGTCTCTTCTGTAAGGTCAGTTTCAGAATCATTACATTAGTCACAAAGATTAACACAGGACAATGTTCATTTTGTTCAAGGATAATTTGAATACGTTTATTGATATAATTGGACTTTTATTCTTATAAGTTATTAAAGAACTTAAGATCTCCCTAGTCCTTCCACTTTTTTATTTACAAAGTTAAGACAATTGTTTTATATATACGGTTTGATGATATTAAGTATCTATCTAATTCTCTTCTCCTTAGTAAGAGCGGTCCAGAACAGGGACAACAACGGAAGTGGTAGACGTGATACCGAAAGTATTGGTCCACTAAGTACGCAAGGTACAGGAGGAGGAGGTGACGGTGTCAGTCGTTTATTTTAGGAGTAGTTCGTACACTACCAGTAGTTGCCACCCGACTACCCGAGGTCTTAACGGGTCCAACGACGTCGTTGACTGGTGTGTCATCACGACCACCTGGTTTGTCTCCTGTAGGACCGTTTTAGATCTTTCCCATAACTCCTTTCAGAAGTCTTTCACCGGTTCTTCAAACGTCTTTTGGGGTTCTCACGACTATTTAAACACCGTTTCTGGGACTCGTCGTATAGCGGGTCGTACCTACGTCGTAGGCACCAGGTGTCGTGTCTGGACGACCATCTCCGGTGACATCTCTCAGATGTCCACTGCTTACTCGAGAAGTTCTCCGATCTGTTCAAACGACACCTTGTGTTCAGAAACGGTCGTTGTGAAGAAGTAACGTCTAGTGTTCGGATCGGTTGAGGTGGTAGTCTGTCCTGGTTAAGTGGTCCGAGGTGAAGAAGTTGGGTCACGGAAACTACTTCTAACACCTCCAGTAATTTTGTGGTTACTGGTCGGTCTTCTGGAAACTTAGAGACGATCTGGAGTCGTTTCGGGACCCTTTCGTAGGACAACGAACGTTGTCTTATTTTATGAATCCTTATATAAATGGATTTCTTTGTTTTCTGGATATATATCTTTTGATATTTTGTGACTACTTTCTTAGTTTCTACTGTGTTTATCTACTTCTTTTATGGTACAAGTACCTAACCTTCTTAGTTATATCACTTTTACTCATATGATGGGTTTCGTTAGATATCTAAGTTACGCTAGGGATAGTTCGATGGTTACCATAAAAAGTCTCTTGATCTTGTTTATTAAGGTTTTGAACATATCTTTATGTCTTTTGAATATTTTCGGTTTCGTTAGAACTCCTTCTTCTTACCTTGACTGACTGAAGTCTGATATAATGTTTCCTTGTCAGTAGTTCTGTCATACCATGACCGTGTTTCTGTTTTTATATCTAGTTCGTTTGTTTTATCTTTCGGGTCTCTATATAGGTACGTGGGTACCTGTGGAATAGAAACTTTTTCTTCCGTTCTTATATGTTACCTCTTTTCTGTTAGAGAAATTGTTCACCACGACCCTTTTGACCAGTTGGTTGACATTTTCTTACTTTGATCTTGTGAAAGATTGTGGTATGTGTTTTTATTTGAGTTTTACCTAATTTCTAATTTGTATTCTAGTCTTTGATATTTTGAGGATCTCCTTTTGTATCCGTTCCGTGAGAGACTGTATTTAGTGTCGTCATAGGAGATACTGGGTGGAGGGTTTCATTTCCTTTATTTTCGTTTTTATTTGTTTACCCCGGATTAATTTGGATTTTCGAAAACGTGTTGCTTCCTTTGATATTCGTTCCACTTTTCTGTCGGAAGTCTTACCCTCTTTTATTATCGTTTACTTCGTTGACTGTTTCTTAATTAGAGTTTTTATATGTTCGTCGAGTACGTCGAGTTATGGTCTTTTTCTTTGCTAGGTTAGTTTTTTACCCGGTTTCTTGATTTGTCTGTAAAAAGGTTTCTCCTGTACGTCTACCGATTGTTTGTGTACTTTTCTACGAGTCGTAGTGAGTAATAGTCTCTATACGTTTAGTTTTGGTGTTATTCCATGGTAGAGTGCGACTAGTCTTACCGTTTTAGATGTTTGTCATTTATGACCTCTCCCACACTTCTTTTACCTTGGGAGAATGTGACAACCACCCTTACGTTTGATCATATCGGTGATACCTCTTGTCACACCTCTAAGGAATTTTTTAACCTTGAGTTTCGGTATGTTGGGTCGTTAGGGTGACGACCCGTATGTTTGACTCCTTTGGTCTTAACTTTCTCTGTACACATGGGGTTACAAGTGGCATCGTGCTAAATGTTATCGTCCTGTACATTCGTTGGATCTACAGGTAACCTTCCGTTTACCTTTTCTTTCGACACCATGTATCTGTGTTACCTTATAAGTCAAGTCAAGTCAAGTCAGTGAGTCAGTACAGACTGAGAAACGCTGGGGTATTTAGCGTCGTGTGGTCCGGAGGGACAGGTAGTGGTTGTGGGCCTCAAGTGAGTCTGAGTGTAGGTAGTTCAGTCACTACTGTAGGTCGGTAGAGTAGGAGACAGCAGGGGAAGAGGAGGACGGGAGTTAAGGAGGGTCGTAGTTTCAGAAAAGGTTACTCAGTTGAGAAGCGTACTCCACCGGTTTCATAACCTCGAAGTCGAACTCGTAGTAAGGAAGGTTTCTTTAGGGTCCCGACTAGAGGAAGTCTTACCTGACCAACCTAGAGGAACTTCAGGTTCCCTGAGAGTTCTCAGAAGAGGTTGTGGTGTCAAGTTTTCGTAGTTAAGAAACCACGAGTAGGAAGAAGTGTCAGGTTGAGAGTGTAGGTATGTACTGGTGTCCTTTTTATCGGAGCTGATCTACCTGGAATCAGTCGTTTCATTACAGAGACGAAAACTTATACGATAAACCCAACCAGTATTCAAAAGAAGGTTCCTTATTCGCAGGAAATTAAAGTACCGACGTCAGTGGTAGACGTAACTAAAACCTCGGGGTTTTTTATTTCAGACTGTGACAGAGGTAACAAAGGGGTAAATAAACGGTACTTCGCTACCCTGGTCTACGGTACTGGAAGTAAAAGACTTACAACTCGAAATTCGGTTAAAAAAGTGAGAGGAGAAAGTGAAAGTAGTTCTCCGAAAACTCAAGGAGAAGTAAAAGACGGCATTACCACCACAGTAGACGTATAGACTCCAACAACTCTAAAGAGGGCCGTTAGAACTAAGGTCGAACACAAAGAAGGTCAGGTCGCAAAGAGTAATACATGAGACGTCTCTTCAATTTATTCGTCCCACTTTCATATGTCGGAACTACATGAGGAAAAGGATAAACCTTGGTCAGACAACAAGGTACAAGTCAAGATTGACAACGAAGGACTGGACGTATGTCTAAAGAGTTCTCCGTCCAGTGCACCAGACGATAAGGGTAGAGAAAGTCTTAAAAGGTGTCAAATAACACTAGGTGTGTCAGTTTCCGAAACCGTATTAGTTGTTTCGTCTTTATCTACAAAAAGACCTTGAGAGAACGAAAAAGGAACTAGGTCGTCTACAACCGGTAAACTAGAGACCAAGGAGACGGAAAAGATTTTGGTCGAACTTGTAGTCCCTCAAGTGCCAAGTGTATAACGACTACGGACCGAACCTCTTAAAACTCGTAATGAAATGATCGTACACTCTACTCACGTTAACACACCATCAAACTCGTAAGAAACCGTAACAGAAAGAAACCCTAACCTTACTTTTGACTGGAAAAGGTCAGGACACCAGTGACGACTCAAAAGGTTTAAACGACCGTGTAACTCACGTCGTGAAACTGTCGTAGTAGAAAGTCCTAAACTTTATCGAGTTGACCTTACGGCAGTGGAGGTGATCGAAACAAGGATCACTACGAAAGATTCCGGGTGACCTGAAGTGTAAGGTCCTACAGACCGAGATCTACTCACTAGTGTGGTAGCACTAATAAGTCCAGCACTTCTAGAAGACACATAAGAACGGTGGAGAAGAATTAAAGAAGACGAAGACAATCCAGGCATAGTAAAGACAGCAAATAGCTCGGGTAGAAACGTACTTTACAAAGGATTATCATACAGATTACAAGAACTTCTCTAGAGATCAGAAAGGGTAAGACAAGAAAAGGAGATAAAGAAACGTGACTAGTGACTTCTTCCGAAAGAATAGAGAAGAACGATAAGAAACCTTGAGACGTAAGTCTACGAACATAGAAAGGAGAAGAGGAAACGAAACACCAAGAGAAGAAAAGTGTCGATAAACATTCCGGAGGGGTCTGTCGGTAAAACGAAAAAACATAAAGAAAAGGAACCCCTACCAGAACTAGGGACAGAGGACATGTTACAGTGCTTGGAGTAAGGTATCAAGTAGTCCGTGAGATAGATAGTCTAGATCCGGGAATTTAGATAAAGAGTGAAGGTGACATATTAGTATTCCCTAAACTAAATCCAGTATGGACTTACTAGATCACCAAAAGGGATGAAAGAAGTTAAATTTAGACTTAAACCATTATTCCTCGAGTACCAGACTCGGTGTTAGTCGAGGACCAGAACAAAAACAAGTGACATATCTCGAGAGGTAGAAACCGACGTTTCTTATATTAGTTAGACTAAAACCATAACTGGTAGACCACTACAGGTACACATCTCAGAAGAGAACACAACAACCTTCTCCCACAAACGATACTGGTCACGTAAAAGAAACGTTTTGAGATAATCAGAAACGGGACGAAGTAAGACGTAAGGTTCCGGTTTAAACGGACAATGAGTTCCACAAAGAACTGAAGGATGAAAACGAAAGGTCAGGAGATATTACTTTTCCTGTAGAAAAAACCCACAATCAAGATTTTCCAGAACATCTATATGTGTTACCTTATAATGAGTCGCTAATTTTTCTTGTGTAAACTTAGTCATGATTACTCCACTTACTTTGACCTCGGATAATATGTCTCACTTCATTCAGTCTTTCTTTTTGTAGTTATGTCATATAATTGTGTATACATACCTAAATCTTTCTACCATTACTACTGGGATATACGCTCTGTCGATTTCTCTGTGTCTATATTTCTTCTGAAAACCTGAGACACCCTGTTCCGTTCCCACCCCACTAAACTCTCTTATCGTAACTTTATACATATAATGGTATACACTTTGCCTAGTGGTCAGGTTCAAACTATGTACTTATCCCGTAAGTTTCGGTCACGTGACCCTGACGGGACTCCCTACCCTACCCCTCCCTCCACCCTTCCCCCAAGTCCTACCCCCTGCGTACATGTGGGTACCGACTAAGTACAGTCACATACCGTTTTTGGTGATGTTATAACATTTCGTTAATCGGAGGTTAATTTTATTTATTTATGTAAAATTTTTTATATCTCCTCCCTAGTCCAACCCCTTTTTTTTATTTACAAAGTTAAGACAATTGTTTTCATATATACGGTTTGATAATATTAAGTATCTATCTAATTCTCTTTTCTCCTTTTCTAAAGGAATTTGAATCTTTCGGTTTTGTAATTTCTTTGTCGTTAGAAAGATTGTTTTTGAGTACTTTTGAATGTTAGTAGGAATAGACAAGTTAGGTACCAATAATTAAGAACACGAACTTAGATCAAAAAGGATATTCCAAGATCTTTAATAATGGGTCAAGTCGCTATACTAGTATTTCAATAGTCTTTAGACATAAGATCCTATAAATCGTCTCAGGAAAGTCATTTAGAGAGACTTTTGTTTCAGAAGATGTTTTCGTACTTTTATTTTGTTATTGACAGATTCTTTTGAAACTTTTTTTTCGTTACAAATTTGTATACTACTCTCAAACTATATTTTGATATCAATAAAGATATCGTATGTTGTCAAATTTTATTGTTAACTGGTTACTCTCATAACTGGTTAAAGATACTTGATGTTAAAGACCTCATAGATATAATCATTGTATATAGACATGTGTATATTGGACTCCAAATAGTAGTGAAGAATAAACTATTACGGAGAAACCATTTAATAATTGTATGGTTTATTTGGATTAGTCAAGTTATAGACAGAACGTGTTCCATTCTGTGTTTAGGAAACTCTAAGGAGTCCCTGGGGGGTCCTTAAGAGTTTCAATCAAATAACAGTTTTTGTAAGGTAAATCTTATACTAAATCCCTTCAACAGTTTTCCGAAAATATAAACTAATACATTTTGGTGTCCATTGATACTTTATTCTGAGTTAATAAATAAATTGGTTTTACTGTCACGACGACGACGACGACGACGATGCAACGAAGTCAGCATAGGCTGAGACACGCTGGGGTATCTACCGTCGGGTGGTCTGAGGGGGCAGGGACCCTAAGAGGTCCGTTCTTGTGACCTCACCCAACGGTAAAGGAAGAGGTTACGTAGTTTCACTTTTCACTTTCACTTCAGTGAGTCAGCACGGGCTGAGAATCGCTGGGGTACCTGACGTCGGGTGGTCCGAGGAGGTAGGTGTCCTAAAAGGTCCGTTCTCCTGACCTCACCCACGGTAGCGGGAGAGGTTTTCACTGTCGTCTTCCAGAATTTCCGTTTATGTCTTCCAATGTACCAACAATTTTTAAAAAAAAAGAGAATTATAACTCTTTTGAGTCAAGAGGGTTCATTAGGTTCAGAACTATTTCTGCCATACTCCGGATCTTTTCAATAAAACCATTCTGTAAGTTTTAGATACGAGAAGTTCGTCTGATGAGTTTCCCATTTCTTTTTGGGAAAGTCTTAGTGACAGTTCTCGTCCGGTTATCAGGTTTATTTGATAAGAAAATTGTATCTCTGTTGGTTTAAGATTAAAACATGGTCCTATAAAAATATAATTCTGAGTAAGAATTTTATGAATTTTAGATTGGGTTAGAAACGGTAGAACTGGTAAGTATTTTAAAGAAAAGGTTCTGAGGAAAAGGTATTTAGAAGATATTGGAAAAATATAAGTAAGTCCGATAACAGGATATAAAAAAGGAGGAAGAATTAGACCTTGTTGGTCAGTAGGATGAAACCCGTTTTGCTAAAGAATGGAATTGTTGTTGTACGGCAAATATGGAACCGAATAGGGTTTTTACACAAGATGAAAAGAATACATAAAAAGTATGTGTCAATGAAGGAGAATAGGAAAAATAAAGATCTTCAAAATTAATGTACATAACTAATATTAAGAACCGACAGTCTTTGTTTTTATAGAATTTAAGGAGATTGTTTTATGGTTTTCATCTAATTGAAAACAAGTCATTAATTACGAAGTCATAAAATAAAAAAAACCTTTGTTAGATCTGTAGGTTACTTATACGAAATAAATTGAACTATATTGAAATTACAAAGTTCAATGGTTTTTCTAAAACCTTTGATAAAAATACATTTCTATGGTATTTTGTATTAATAATAACATTTCAAAAATTTACTTACAAATAAAATAAATGAGAATAAATTTAAGAATAAGAATTGTTAATGTAAACCCAATGAGTATTTTTAAAGTACTCTGTCATTTGGTGGTAGTAGTATTCATTAAAAAGAACGACTGTTTGAAATATTGTGTATTGTACTCGAATAGACTGAAAACCCTTTAGGTTCATCTTGTTTTCAAAGTACAGACGTAATATAAATTAGAACTATTGAGACTTCTGTACGGATAAAATTAATTTCGTTGTGGATTTGGTCAAAAATAAACGATTTCTAATAAGGTTTAGTACTCTTGAACTTTCAGTAAACTCAATAAAAGATATTAAGTCTCCCTTATGGATTAAATATACGTACAAATAAAAAGGAATTCAGTTAATTTATCTCGAGAAAATGTTTAAAACCTTTGTGATAGGTGTCCGTCTTTTTAGTGTGTAGATATTGTATGCATATATCTGTATGTATTTGTATATCTGTCTGAGTTTGTCTCTAGGATGTCTAAAGTAAAATTTTAAAATCAGTACTCTGTTCATGTTATTGCGTTTTGAGTGATCAAATATCTTCTTGTCAACCTAGACTTAATGCAAAGTCCTTCTACTTTTATTAAACTTCAAAGGACGAGTTTTCCGAATTCGAAAGATGATTATAAACACCTCTTCTGAAAATTGTTAAAATAAGTGGATCAAAGGTCTATCGAAGGAAAAAGGAAGACTATTCTTAGTGGGGGTGTCTTCAAACGTAAAGTTTCTCTACCGAGAACCAAGAAGCTCTTCTGGACCATCTTGTAAGTGTGGAGTTTCCGTGTCTCTCTCGTACATTCAAGGAGGTTTTCCTGAACTCAAAGGATTCAGTTCTGGAAAAAATGTTATAGCCGTGTGGAAACTCTACTTATCCCCTACAAACCCCTAACCATTTTTCCTATCCACTCGAAACTTAACGAGGATCTCGAAGTTAAGACAAGAAGATATCTCAATCAGGTAAACATTCCGTTCATGACGACGACGATGACGACGACTCGGCGAAGGCAGCGCAGGGTGAGACACGCTGGGGTCTCTACCGTCGGGTGGTCCGAGGGGGTAGGGACCCTAAGAGGTCCGTTCTTGTGACCTCCCCCAACGGTAAAGGAAGAGGTTACGCACTTTCACTTCAGCGAGTCAACACAGCCTGAGAAGCGCTGGGGCACCTGACGTCGGGTGGTCCGAGGAGGCAGGTACCCTAAAAGGTCCGTTCTCATGACCTCACCCTTCCGTTCATGTCAACAAAAATTAAGGAGTCTCTTAACTCAACGTTGGACCTACTATAGTTCCTTAACAGGGTGGGTTCCTTGATATAATAGAAGTTAAACGAATATATATTACATTTCTTAAGGTAGATTCTACCTTTAGTTTTCTAAAGACACAAGATCTAAATCTCAATGCACAGAAACCTTACGAAGTCATTTAACAAAGTGTTACCGAAGTTTTCATTTAAGAAGAAGTCACCAAAACAAAACAAAAGGGGAACACCCGTACATTAAAGAAAGATTCAATCCCCCTTTCCGGAAATTTTAAAAAGATAGTTTGAAACTTATAGTCAAAGGTCAAACGGGTTGAAGACGGGTATCTTAAGTACAAATTTTTTCGAAAGTTTATACACAAATGGTCCAAAATGAACCCTGTTTGTCATTTATAAGGACCGTCATAACTTGAAAAAAGAAAAAAATTTTTTTTTTTCCATATATGAATAATTCACTGGGTTTTGGTTTGGTTCATTCCGAATAGGTACCATGTTCTCCGTAATGGATTCTCCCACGTTTTCTACGTCGGAGGGGTTCTAGGTCTTGGTGACGATTTCTCTTGGTTTTCCTCCGTACTAAATCGGTAAAGGGTACTCTACCCGTTGTCAAGTATCCCATGATTGGTGTTTACCGTCTTTCGGTTCAAGATTCCTGTGGTTTGTTATGTTTCTTCTTTTTTATCGGGAGGAACCCTCCCTTTCTTGGATATCGGTTTTCTATGAGGTTTTTGTTCACAGTCCTCAGACTTAAACTTTTCTTTTCCTGTGGTACTTTAAAATGGAAGGAGAGAGTTGGTCCGGGATATCTGTCTCTAAACTTTGTCGGCTGAAAGTATTTTCGAGAATGGGAAGTGGTCGAAGACGGTCAAAAGGAGCCTAAGGTAGACGTTCGAGGTCTGGTTCACCCTACAGAGTCGTCCAGGGTAGAACCAGTGGTCTTTGATATCTCCTCTTTTTTTGTAAAAAGAGAAATGGGAAATGTAACTTAAGAACCGATTCTAGGGACAAAGAGATCCCGTAGTTCATTTAACTATTCGAATAGATCCAATTTTCAAAGGATGACACCGATGACATTAATTCTAATAGAAGTCATTCAAATTAGATGAACAAGTTTGTGTTCACCTCGGTATTAAAAATATGTCTATCAATCGGTCTCAGGGTCCATCTCCTCAGAGTCTCTGAAACATGAGTATCCTTGGGTATAAGAGAGAGAGAAAAAAAAACGGGGGGAACTTTGTTTCAAAACTAATGGACTCCGGATTGTGACCTGGTTCATGTAAAATTCAATCTACGTCGAGTTAGAACCTACGACAAGTCTTATTCTTCACACGTATATTTCAGACTCTCGAGTTTTAGACACCCCGAGTCACTTTGGTTACTGAGACACCCTGGGAGGATCCGTGTTTGGGAAAGACACAGGAGGTAAAGAATAAAAGTCCCTTTTCTAAAGTCGGAAGAAGGGACTCGAGGTTTCCCGTCTAAGTTTTCCGACGAGTAGTTCCTTACCTCACTTACGTCCTTGTTCCCTTCTCGTCGGTTCTTTATTTTAACGTCGGAACTCTGTCCCAGGACCAAAGAGAAGTTCCTTATATATGTTGATATAGAAACTCAAGAAGACAACCTTGCTTCCGGGGGTAGGTCCAGTTCCTACCACTGAAGTCCCACTTACGTGCTAAGAACCTCGTGTTGGGACAATCGAGTGGAGGTTGGTTACTCTTCTTTCAGTGTGTGGAATAACGGGAGTGGGGTTTAAAACGGACATTTTTGAAGAGGGGGGGTCTTTTCCCTTGGGAGAACGTGACAACCACCCTTACATTTAACTATGTCGGTGATACCTTCTGTTATACCTCTAAGGAAATTTTTTGATCTTTATTTTGATTGTATACTGGGTTGTTAGGGTGGTGACTCGGATATGGGACTCTTTTGGTATTAACTTTTTCTGTGTACATGGAGTTACAAGTAACGTTGAGATCCTGTACCTTCGTTGGATCTACAGGTGACTGTCTTCATACCTATTTCTTTGACACCATGTATATATGTTACCTTATAATAAACCGGTACTTTTCGTTACTTAAACTCAGTCACGATTACTCCACCTACTTGGATCTAGGATAATATGTTTTACTTCATTCAGTCTTTCTCTTTTTGTTTATAGTATATAATTCCGTATATGTACCTTAGATCTTTCTACCATGACTACTTGGATAAACGTCACGTTATTACCTCTACGTCTGTATCTCTTGTCTGAATACCTGTACCCCACCCCACGCCCCTTCTTTCTCACTCTGTCTACCTCTCTCATCTCACCTTTATATATGTGATGGTATACATTTTTATCTCTCGGTCACCCTTAAACGACATACTGAGTCCCTTGAGTTTGACCCCGAGACATTGTTAGATCTCCGTCTCACCCTACCTCATCCTCCACCCTCCCTCCAAGTTCTCCTTTCTCTGTATACATATGGATAACTAAGTACCGACTAAGTACAACTATATGTCGTCTTTGGTTGTGTTATAATATTTCGTGAATAGGAAGTTTTTATTTATTTATTTACTAAAAAAATTTTTTGAAGAGGTTTGAGTGACCCCTCAATTCTTCAAACCTCGTTTTCGATGGGTAAGAGGAAAGTGCCGAGACGTTATTTGGAGAGGGACGAGGTTTAAGATTGTAAACCAAAGAAACCAGAGTGACGTGTAGTCCGTGTTTGGACACAAGTCATCGTGTTTATAGACCTTTCCTGAATGACACTAAAAGTTCTCGTCCTTCTCTTGTCACCCGTGTTTCCCGCGTCCCTGAAAGAATACGGACGAGATACGAACAACGACGACCTCCGGTAGTCCCGAGAGGTGAATGCCGTGGTCTTGTTACTTTTCTACTTGATTTCGTATGATTTGTAAAATTCCCAAATGAATTCGTTTTTGGATAAATTTAGTCCACTACGGTTTACGCTTCACGAATCCTTATAAGGTAGTTATTCTCGTTCCCATATCTGAATATCTCTTTCTCGTCTTCGTTTCGGTACTTTAATGAACTACTCTGTTACCAATTCGGAAACGGAGTAAACCTTTTTCCAATCAACCAACAAACATTCACCATCAAGAATCCACAACTAAAGAATTGGAACTCCGTAAATATCCGAATCCAAAACCAAACGAATACATCCGACGATTCCGTAGCTCTGGTTGAGTCGAATTACCGAAAGAACAAATTAATTCGATTGTTATATAAGGTGAATGTTCAAGAAATAGTCTATACACCAAACGTTTATAAAAGAAGGTCAGACACTGAAAATAAAAGGATGAGAATACTTCCTCAGTTTCAAAAAATAAAACCATTTTACGTCACAAAATTACCTAGTACGAAAATCACTACATAGAGTCGTTAGAAACAGATTGGGGTTCTAGTATTTCTAAAGGAGGATACAAAAGAATATCTTCAAAATATCAAAATCCAAAGATAACCATACTGAAGTTCAAGTAATTAGAATCAAAGAATAATAGTGACGGTACAGTTTGATAATATACATATTACAGTCCCATTTTATTGTTATCTAAGTCCTTACGTTCCTTAGTCTTCAAAATGAGGGGTAGGTAGACACAAATTCTACGATAGTATCCTGTACCTTAAGACCCCTTTCCTCGGTTGTGTCTCATTTTTATTGTTTTTCAGGATCTAATTCGGAACACGTTTTCTGGATCGAATCTAGTCTCGTTCTTCTTTCTCACTCTTCCTTCCAAAGGTCTTCTTTCCCCCTTATTCCCTCATCTTCCTACGATTTTCTAATAACCTGTATGACCTAATAAACTTTTTATAATATCAATATGTAACCTATTCAAAAATATAGTTTCCTCTTTTCAAATATTTCTTGTATTTCTTTCTTTTACATTTTTGACTCGTTATTAATTGACGTGTTTTTTCGTTTTAAAACATGTTCTTTCCTTCAGATTATTATGACACTGTATATAAAACTGTTACTTTTTATAAATGAATGAACATTATTATATGTTTGACAGTCCATTAATTGGTTTTTTACATGATATCGAGTTAAACCTCTTACCCATTCAACCCTTTCCTTAAGATCCCTCCATTTAGGAGTTTATAGTGGTCTCTTGTAATTCTTTATCACAGATTTTAAAATTTTTGGTTGTTACATTCACATGAAGAATCTTTATGTCTACATTTACGGGCTTCAATTGTCGGCCTTCATAGACTTGACTAACGAAGGCCCGATACCCTACCGTCCCTCCTCCAAAGACACCCTCCGACCTCGATTCCTTGAGAGAGTCTCTCTCTTCTTTCTTTTGGTTTCTGACCTTCCACGAAATAAAAAAGTTATGACATGTATATAATGAAACAAAAGTTTTTAAGTAAAAACTTTTCTCAACAATTAAGTTCGTAAATGAAAAGTTGACGAACGGTGACTCAGAATATTTTCTCGGAAACCGATTTCCTTTAGTTGTCCCGTTATACCGGTGGGTCCCACTTCGGTGAAGGTGTCACAAGCGGAGAAGGAAGTTGAACACCCTTGTAGAGTAGAAGGTAAAGGAGAAGACCGGGAGAAACTGAAGATAAGGGTAGAGACGTTAGAAGGGGTGGGATTTCCTCAGGGACTCTCCGGTGAGCCGAGATTTTAACCTTGTTTAGTGACGGAAGTTTCCCGTTCAATACGAAGACTGTCCCACTTGACGTGCTCGCGTCCCACACCTTCAACACCTAATATGAGTTTTACGTCGGTCAAATAACCTTCACCACTGTAGGGTCCTCTACGTCAAGACGACGCCCGTCGACGTCAAGAGAATCCCAACGACCCACTACCCTTGAAGTGATACCAGAACAGACCGATGAGACAAGCCCGCCCCACCCCCACCCCCCCACCAATCCTTTTTGTCGGGTCAAGTCTGTTACGTCGTCGACGGAACTGATTCTTATCTTAGGGTACAAACTAAACTTAATCGGTAAACTTTGTTCTCGTTTTGTCGAGACTTTCATGATGGTAGACAAAAGGAAATTCCGACCCAGTATTTATTGTTCTACTTTTATATAAAGGACAAGACCTAAACACTGGACTTGACGGAAGACGACACAACAGTGACTGGTGAAGACGATAGGTACGTATACTGTAAGTTGTCCGTCGACAACCGACAACCGACATTCCACCAATTTTAAACAACCAAACAAAAAGTCACAGATATATAGTTCTGGAGGAAATAAAGTGGGGAGTGAAAAATTTATTCCTTTATATTTATTTAATAGGAGACATATAAAAAATTTTTCGTTAAGTATGGTTTATCGGTACACTGGTTTGACGACGATAACGGTTCGTGTTGTGAAAACGACTTCTAAGGGCGGACCACCTTCCCATAGAAGGTCCAGTTCCAGTTTCACTTGGTCCTTCATTCCCTCTTCTGTCCCTTGAGAAAAACGTAGATCTTGAGTGATCGTAACTGGACGGTTAGGGTCATTATACTCCTACGTCTCTTATCTCTTTGTAGTTCTGTCTCTCTTTTTCTCCTAAGTTTTTTTTTTTTTTGTTCTTATAAAGAAGAAAGGTACGTCTAGTAGTGTATCATAAACATAGGAAGAATCGACCCTAAAGGTCATTAATATTTGACACTAGATGGTCGAGAAAGAGGTCAATAGAAAAATTAAAAGTATGTGTGCGTGTTTTTTGTTGGATGGAGAACTAAAACAAAGAAACTATTAAGTTTCCTTTTCCGGTACTTCCGACCGTCCGGTAGGGTAAATACACGAGTCGGACCACTCGACGGTTATATAAGACCCTCCGTAAAGTTTACTGTCTGTGCGTTTATACTTTACATGGTATTTCCCGACACCAAAGACGTTCAAAATCTAGCCGGTCGACACTTTCTTTGACATGGATTGTCACTTATAGAGGTGTACAAATTTACAGGAAAAATTTACTAAAGCTTCGTTTTCTGAAAAATCTTCTGTATCTCGTTGTCTTTACAATCTCCCGTATAGGGACTCGATTGTTTCCGTGACTTAACGTCTGGACCATATTTACGACCCACGGGAACTACTTCGGTCTGTGAACCGTCACTACGTAGGTTCGTGTCGTCAGTAGTGTGGTAGTAGTCGATTCTGAAGTATTATCTTTCTGTTCCAACCCTTTGGGCCAGTAGACTACGAATCTGATTGGGGTTTGGAAGACTACCCGAAAGGACGACGTCTGCACCGGGTAGGTCTGGTAAGACCTGGTACGACAGTCTAACTTTTCACTTTCACTTCAGCGGAGTCAGCACAGGCTGAGAAACGGTGGGGTACCTGACATCGGGTGGTCAGAGGAGGTAGGTACCCTAAGAGGTCCGTTCTTATGACCTCACCCAACGGTAAAGGGAGAGGTCCTCTAGAAGGGTTGGGTCCTTAGCTTGGGTCCAAAGGGCGTAACGTCTGTCTACGAAATGGTAGACTCGGTGGTCCCTTGTGAGAACTTTTTTCTTTTTAAGACTTTTGTTTTATTGTTGGGAATAGTTGTTGTCGTTTTGGAAGGGGAATAGGCGACAAAACCGGGTGTTCAGGGTTCAGATGGGAAAGTCAGACTAGAGGACACCCCGTGGGACGGGGTCGGTGATGAGGGCATGGGAACGGGGTAGAGGGAGGTCTTTCGACGGTCAGGTAGGAGGTCTGTCCCAGGGTGGTGTGAAAAGGGTCTCGGACGAGGTGGTGGGTCGGACACTCTTGAGGTACTGTCTTGTTTCTCTATTTTTACGAACTCTTTGTATCGTGCAACTCAAGGAAAACCTCTCAATAACACACAAGTAGTATTTTTCTGGGACTCTTTGTCGCTACACTTTTTTGAGTAAATTGGAAAGATCGGTCACTAAGCCTCTTCCGTCACCGTGGGGTGAGGTTATGAGAACGGACCTTTTAGGGTACCTACCTCCTCGGACCATCCGATGTCAGGTACCCCAGCCATTCTTAGCCTGTACTGACTCGTTGAAGGGAAAGTGAAAAGTGAAAGTACGTGACCTCTTCCTTTACCGTTGGGTGAGGTCACAAGAACGGGTACCTTAGGGCCCCTACCCCCTCGGACCACCCGAAGGCAGATACCCCAGCGTGTCTCAATCTGTGTTGACTTCGCTGAATCGTCGTCGTCGTCGTCGGTCACTAAGGATTTACAGAGACGGACATCCTGGCAAAGCACATACAATCAACGAGTCAGTACAGGCTGAGAAACGCTAGGGTACCTGATATGGGGTGGTCCGAGGAGACAGGTACCTTAAAAGGTCCGTTCGCATGACCTCACCCATCGGTAAGAGAGGAGGTCACCTAGAAGGACTGGGTCCCTAGCTTGGACCCAGAGGACGTAACGTTCGTCTACGAAATGGTAGACTCGGTGGTCCCTTCGGGGTCCTAGTAAAATGAGGATTGTTTTCTCCCTAATAAAATCTTTGGTGAGTCCTTTTGTACTTGAGTTTGAGGCAAAGAAAGTCTTTTATTGAAGACTTATGAGGTAGGGTAGCAGGAGTGGGGAGACTTGGATCATTTTAATAACAAACGTGGAGATCAAAGTATATAAACATTACCGACCAATACATACCTACAGTTTTATTATAATTAGTATTGGTATTATCTATGGTAAATTCTTCTTGGGAAATGAAAGGTCGATAGTATGGTCCATGAAACGTCTATATTGGAATCAAATAGGTCGAGATTGTTGGGACGTCCATCCACGGTAATAAGGGTAAAATGGTTATTCCTTTGGTTTCGAGTCTTTCAAGTTTCAGACCCAGTGTGTCGATCGTTCGGTCAAGACCCAGAAACACATTAGGTATGTGCTTCGAGAGAAGATCGTAAGATACGTAAGTTAACCTACCCAGTAGGAATTCTTAGTCTCTGACGGAACGAAAAGACTCATAGTCCGCAAACCATTGAAGAGTCGTATGTACAGGTAATTATTCTAGGCGTTATTTTGTTGTCTGATAAGTCTAAATACTCGAAACATCTAAGTTACATATAATGGGATAAAGGAGATGACGAGAAAACTTTTTTAGAAAATTTACAAATAACTTCTTTTAGGACATAGAGGATTCTATTTAAGAATAAGACCTTACTTGACGGATTAAGAATTTCTACAAACTTCGGTAATGTTGAATGACCGTAAGAATCATTCCCTATCTGTAGAAAAAATTGTTTTGTTTTTGTTGAAACTCGTAGGACGGTATCCGACCATGGGGTATTACCCCGTACGAGTCCTGTGAGTCATATCTGATCCTCTACTACTGAGGATCGGAGGAAGGAGAGACTATGCCTCATCTTAGTATTAACCCAATTTACGGAGTCAATACCTCAACCTCAGGAAGTACCGTGTCTTACCACTGGTTTTCGGTCTATGGTCGTGGTCTGACGGACCCACCTTTAGGATCGAGAATTTGTGACACTGAAACGTGTTCAATGATGTGAAGAAAGAACCGAAAGGGGTGTCCATTGTGCCCGTCTCGTTACCACATTCATCATTTATTCCATTATACACGGTCCATGAGGGTTTCTTACAAACCGTACGTCCTTTGTTGTCGTCGACCTATAAAAATGAGATAAGTGCTCGATTGTCCTCGAGAACCAACTAGTTAGGGTATTGATAAAAATGGTTTTTTTTTATTATTATTATTCGATTTATTATAACTTATAAAGATGTACAGTCTATGTAAGATTCACGAACGATAGTTATCTATAGGAGAGTAAGTCAGGAGAAGTGTTGGAGATCCATTAGTAATAAAAGCAAAAGTAAGATGTCTACCCTTGACTTCCGGTCACTAATTTATTGAACGGGTGCCGGTAAAGTATTCACTACCACGACCTGACTTTGGTCCGAGACTGAACCACGTTTCGGGTGTGACAAGTAGTGGTAAAACATACAGTTGTATATGCATATGTATGTTCCAGTAGTCAATATTGTTTCGATAACACTACCACGGAAACCGGTACGGGAAGAGACCCGACGATTCGAGTGGAAAATAACAGGGGTGGTTGGGTCTTAGAGGAGGAGTCACTCACTCTGAGGAGGACTCGTGGAAGGACCTGTGGACGGAGAGTACAGACTCGGTGTAAATCGTAGGGACCTGAGTTTGTGGGGTAGTTCGAGAAATGACCAAAGTACAGAGAGGTTAAGGTACAACGTTGGTTCTCCCTTTTTATAGTTATGTAAAGTATAAAGATACAGTGTGTTAGGAGTTGTTTATAAGTACCTGACTACTCGAGTAATGAATTATATAACTCAAAATCGAAG
Organism: Capra ibex; assembly: GCA_006410555.1. Taxonomy (NCBI): domain Eukaryota; kingdom Metazoa; phylum Chordata; class Mammalia; order Artiodactyla; family Bovidae; genus Capra; species Capra ibex. Next base: position 73,883,104 of record SJYO01026388.1, read on the forward strand.
GTAAACCCAAATTCTGTAACAGTCACTGTTATAAATCCTCTTTATCAAAGGGAATAGTAAAAACCTTTCTGGTCATATTATTCTGGTTCAACAATATAAACACCAAGTAGAGATGGTGCTCATATTGTGGTGGCATCAGGAAAGAGATGTAATTTAGAAGGACAAAACAATCTTCCACAATATAATTCTCGGTACACAGGAAGTATAAGTGAAAAACAGGTCAAATCAAAGTAAAGTCGTATATTTGATGTAGAATATAGTGACCATTTTCTTTTTCTTGTTTCAATATCGTCACAATAAAAATTTCTATTTCTTTTTTACTCCTAAATTCCTATCCTGAAGTTTCAATTAAATGGTTTTAGGTTGATGTAGGAACTGGACATGTCTGGGGTTATTCCGTAATTAATGTTTTCCTAATTGTGAAAAGAGGTGACATTATTACCTCAGGAGACAGTTACCTTCCACTATTGTTATAAACGTAAGTAGGTAATCGTACCCTAAGTATCTAATACTCTTTCCAGAATTGTGAGAAGGCTTTACTTCAATTCGTTGGCCACTTCCCTTTCTCGATGAAAATATCAAATTTGCCTGAATTTGTTAAAACTTTTTCAGATCGTTGTGAAACACGGCACGAGAGACGTTTTGATCATCCCGGTGCTACTTGCATAATTGACCGTTATAAATAGGCTGAACGACCACTGTGACGTGACGTTGACTCAGGTCGTCATAGTATGTTCTTTGTTAGAGGAACAAGAAACGTGAGATATGGGTCGGAAGGGGAAAGGAGACGGGTGAGACTACTGATAGGTTTAAGTCTGACTGACGTCACTGAGTCACTCGCTCTATATTTATTTGTCAAAGAAGGGACTTACTAAGTTGTACAATGTCGGTACAACCTTGTCTCTTACGGTAGTCGCACCATTTGAACTCAATATTTGTAGATCTCAATAAAAAAGAATTGATTTAAGACTGTGGTCAAGAGGACGGATAGGGAACTTTATCCTAAAACGTGAAAAACACCTTACTGTGCTGCGAAATTTTTACATTGTTTATATTCTTATGAACCCGGTCCCTTTCTTTTTCCTCCTAAATACTTATCATATGTGTGGGAGTCACCTTAAAAAGAATGAGAAACTTCATACAGAAGGGTAGATCCAGTTCAGTCATTACGACGGTTTCAGAAATACCCGTATTCCTTCGGAAAGTGTACGAGTATTGGAACTTTCTACTTACCCTCCGATAGATTCTTGAAAGGAATGTACAAGTAAAAAAGGAGGAACTTTTTCTATAAACTAACTTTTATTTTGTCTCAACTGTTTTCACGGTTTAAGGTGGTATAAAGACAGAGATAAATTTGATCCGAGAAAAAGGAGTGCGTAGACTCAAGAATCCATTGTCTTCCCCTGTACCGTCGTCTTACAATCTCCGACCCACACCCTCCGTCCCGAGATACAACTGGGGAGTGTTAGAAGTAGAGGAACACAACACTTACACTAACAATGTAAAGTACCTCTTTTCTCTAAAACGTGTGTATTAATTTCAGTGATTCGTCAACTGGAACTTAATTAGTTTTTTCCTCTAATACACGTTCTCGGAGTTGATTAGTGTCCTCTGGAAATGTTTTTTTTTTTTTTTTTCAAAATAGGTCGACATCGTCTTTTCCTTCATTCCCTCTACTCTTCTCCCTCTCCCTAAGTTACACTCCTTCCAACCGATAGGGACACTACCTTCCTTGGTACTCTACTCCTATACTCACACGGTAGATTCTCGACTGCCACCATGGAGAGGTCATTAATCGTTCTTTTGTTCCTAAAGTCAGGACGTTCGTGAACTGGACGTCTGTTAGACTTACTCGAACCTGCACTCTACCCTCTCTACCTCAGTCCCGTGCTGGCCATTTTCTTACTGTACTGGTAACTCCTACTCTGTTTGTGACCAATTTTGGTTGATTCCCGGTTCTACCGTCTTCTAAGCTCAAGGTCGTCTGGAACTCGGAGTAACATGCGAATAACATTGTATAATCGTACGACTTACTGTGTGGGTATCCACGGTAACTGTTTAAGGTTCCGACTGGCATTTTCCGGCTTTTCACCCGTCACCGGGCTAAGGACCTTTAGAGAGGGGAGAAGGGGGTTTATCAACTTTATTAGGAGGGTGAACAATCGTATACTTTAATGGACAGGGTATTTTTGATTGGTAGGGTGTAGGGAAGACTCTGTCTGGAGTAAGACGGATGTCTTACACGTAGAGAGATTTATTTGAACGAAAGTGAGATGAGACCGAGAGAACTTAAGAAGGAAACACTTCGGTTCCTGCGAGAGAACCACCGGACAAGATCCTTGAGTGGGTTCTGGACCCCATACTGACGAAAGAGAGGCAAGAAGACGTTGTCTTCGTAAGAGAAGTCTTAGAGACCAAATCGGGTGAACCGGGGAACTGAAACTAAAACACTCTGAGATTCGTCTCTTAGATCAACGTGGATGTGTCTGATGACTGGATATTCTAATACTCGATTATTTACCCATGACAAAATTCGAAAATTTAAACGTCTTCAAATAATGTTTCGTTATCTTTTACTTAAGTACACCATAATTGACTCTTAGAAAGAGGTTTGTAAGGGTGATAAGAGGACGAGGTTCAAAGGAAAGGTTGGTTTTATAGAAGTAACGAAGGACTTGTATGGAAAACGAAAGACGATCCGTCGGAAGTGTGTGTAATTGAACGATAGAACTTTCCAGGGAAACGACAAATTGGTTCCGAAAACTCTGGTTGAACATCGAATATTGGACTTCTTTCCCCGGACTGTGTCAAAAGAAAGGTTTTAGTTCAGTAGAAGTGGACTTATTAAGTTGACTGTAAGTTAGTACAGGACGAGACACCGTGGAAAAAGACACACCAGACATAAGAAAATAAAAAGGACAAATAAAAGAACAATTAATCTATCATTTCGAGAATTTTCGTTCACGAAGATTAAACATACGGGATAAGATGGATTATGTAGGGAACATGTAGTGTCTGTGGGTTATTTATAAACAAGTAAACAAAACAAGATTTCGTAGAGAGAAATTAGAATTACTCTAATTTACTGTGGTTGCCAGGTTGCTTTTGGAGTAATCGATTCGCTGCCCTTAGAGTCGTCACTGGACGGGGTGTAAGATGAACCGGAAAGTGATGGTACTTGGGGTTTGTGTGAATTTGACAGTTTTAATTTTTACATTCACGTTTTTGTTCTATTAGTGTCTTTCATTACAAACGGTTAACTAAACACGCTGAAAGTTACTGTAACATTCGAGGGTTGATAAGGGACTCGTTGGTTAAACGTATCTTTCCCAACGAGAGAGGTACCTGGTATAAATGGTACTTATGTGAGAAGCGTACTGAGACGTCCTCTCCCCTTCTGGTCGTCTTTTATACTTCGCACAACGCGACTTGTAACACTTGTTAATTCTTCCTAGACGCATTGTCCGTACTTCTTCGTCTCCGGCCTTCAGTGGGTGCCACGACGTTCGGTCCGTCTAAACAAATTAGGGGACTTTGTGTTTATCCCGAATTTTAGAGTCGATTCTGTAAATGATTTGATTCCCTTGGATAAAATTTCAAAGTCCCTTTTCGTTGTTCTTACGTTAAACCTTTTTATTACTTTCAGTTGAAGTAGTGTCGGGTCGCGGGGAGGAGACGACACTGATAGGTTGGGATTCGTTGTGCAACGAGACAGTGGTAGACTTTTAAGCTGAGTCTGAAACTTTTATAGTGATATAAAAAGAAACAAAGAGTTTCCTTTTACACTTTATTTTTAGTTAAAATGTACATTAAATACACGAGAGACAAGATATATCTTAGTATCTTGGATTCCCGACCGATTCTGAGACTGTTTCGATAAAACAAATAAGAAGAGGTAATCCGTCCGGGTGTGAATTAGGAAGGAACTATCCTTTTAGAGAATAGTAAAAATTTCTGAAAGTCTCTTCTAAAGAATCTGAGAGAGATTGGGTGATTCCATCAATTATTGAAAAGAATAATAGATCGGATTTAGGAAGTGTGATACGAGTTCTGAGTAAAGAAAAACAGACTGACAAGTGATCTCCATGTCCGTTATTAAATAGTGAGAGAAAGTATATTCTTTATGAGTGTATGACTAGTATTAATACCTTAATTGAGACGTCAGAGTATTACGTTATAGGGTTCCAACAACACGAAGAGACGATTTGTGGGACGTTGAAGGGGACGAAAGAAAATGGATAGTTGGAGTTTTTACCAACGATGGGAGACAATTCTTAAATTAATGAACCAAGACTTCAGGAACCATCAAGAACGTACAATGCGGAGCCCGTAGACAGGTCCTGGTATAGAGTCCTGATACCTTGTTTTATTTAGTAGGTTCCGACAGGAGTGTGGATGTTTATTAAAATACTTCTATTAAACCAACCTTACTCATAACTTCCGTCGACACTTTTCACTTTTATTCAGTGTCTTTCCAACAGGTATATCTTTTTTTTTTTTGACTTTCCTTTATATAGTGTTACGATTATCATCAATATGGTCCTACTACCATCCTAAGACACCCATGTACAAAACAGAAAGAAATGTGGAAAGAATAAAAGGTTTGGAGAACATTACGTCATAAAAAAATACTCTTTTTTGTCATTTACCATAAACGTTACACACAAACACACACACACACACACACCACCTTTCCCATTCTTCTTCGACGGATTACCCCAATGCATCCCTTCTCCACCACTCGTCGGGTGGTACGGTCAAAAGTGTGGTTTTTGACCAACGTCTTTTCGGGAGCCAGGGTTGGTGTAGACCTACCGACCTGTGGGTTATCCTTTCGTCCACTCCCCTGCCGTATCTACGACGACCCTCCCCCTCAGTATGGTTACGGTAATATCAAGAGTGGTTGACCCTCGGTGAACTGAGAAGGACTACTCGACGAGTCCTATGAATCTAAACACCTTAGGTCCGTTGTGGGATCTACGTACCTTTCCATTCTCGTTGAGATACAAGAGTGGTATAAGAAAAAAAGTATATGTCTCCGTACAACGACTAAGTCCCGTTCCATTATTTTCCTAAAATAAGAATTTCTCTACCCTTATCGTCTGGTGGAATGGACGGAGGACTCTTTGGACACACGTTCAGTTTGTCAATCTTGACCTGTACCTTGTTGTTTGACCAAGTTTTAACCTTTTCCCCATACAGTTCCGACATACAACAGTAGGACGAATAAATTGAAAATACGTCTCATGTACTATGTTTTACGGCCCGACCTACTTCGAGATTGCCTTTAGTTCTAACGGTCCTCTTTATAGTCATTGGAGTCTATACGTCTACTGTGGTGGGATAACCGTCTTTCGTTTCTTCTTGATTTCTCTCAGAACTCCACTTTCTCCTCTTACTTTTTAAAGTAAATTTTAAGTTATAAGTTTTTGTTTCTAGTACCGTAGGTCAGGGTAGTGAAACACCGTTTATCTACCGTCGCCTCACCACCCCCCTTACCTTTGTCACCGTCTGAAAAAGAACCCGAGGTTTTAGTGACACCTGTCACTGATGTCTGTATTTTAATTTTCTACGAACGAGGAACCTTCTTTTCGATACTGTTTCGATCTGTCGTATAATTTTTCGTCTCTATAATAAAACAGTTGTTTCCGGGTAGACCAGTTCCGATACCAAAAAGGTCCTCAGTGTATACCTACACTCTCCATCTGGTATTTCTTCGGACTTACGGTTTCTTAACTACGAAAGTTTGACACCCCGACGTCTTCTAAGGACTCTCAGGGAACCTGTCGTTCCTCTAGTTTGGTTAGTGAGGATTTCGGGTTTCCTTTAGTCATGACTTATAAGTAACCTTCCTGACTCCGACTTCGACTTCGAGATTGTGAATCCGGTGAACTACGTTTCTTGGTTGAGTAATCTTTTCTGACACTACGACCCTTTTCGTAGTGACTGAGTTTCCTGTACTCAAACTCGTCTGTCACTTCCTGTCCCTTCGGACCGTACGACGTCAGATACCTCAGTGTTTCTCGACCGATGTTGACTCACTGTCTTACTGTTGTTTCCTAAAATCTAACCTAGTCTTATCATCTCGAGTCTGTCATTTCGTAGACGGACGTTTCGTCCTCTGGACCCAAACTAGGGACCCAGCCTTTCTATGGGACCTCTTCCTTGACCATTGGGTGAGGTCATAAGAACGGACCTCTTAGATCTCTGTCTCTTTGGACCGTCCGATGTCAGGTACCCTAGAGTTTCTCAGCCTGTGTTGTCTTGTTGATTATGTGTGTGTCTTATCTTCTAAGATCCGAATACACAAACGAAACGAAAGAGAAGAGGAGTCCCGAGACCTTGATACTTACGGTCCGGGTGTGTAAGTTCTCGGTTGAATTCTGTGTCCACACCGAAGTCCAGTCGTACCACTGGACCGTGGCGTAGTCCAAGGTGTGTGTCTCGGTGAGACCCGTCTCGACACCCCGTCCTTTTATCGCAACCGAGACTTCTCCAGAGGCGAGTCTGGTCTCAGTGGGAAGGGAAGTAGTCCTCGGACGGTGGTAGGGTCCGGAAACCACGTACTTCACGTAAATAAAGGTTCACAACACACCAATACCACCTCGGGGTCCCCTGTCACCTCGATTCGACGAAGTCGTCACAGACTGAGAAACGTCAGGGTACCTAACATCGGGTGGACCGAGGAGACAGGTACCCTAAGAGGTCCTTTCTTATGACCTCACTCATCGGTACGGGAAAGGTTCCCTAGAAGGGGTGGGTCCCTAGATTGGGACGTCGAGGACGTCGAGGACGTGAGGTTCATCTAAGAAATTAGTGACTCGGTGGTCTCTTAGGGAATCCCCTGTCTCAGTATCGTAAATTTTCGTCTCCAAAAGCTCATTTCGTATACGTTGAGTCGTTTAGGTGTCCGGTTAGAATGGAAGTTCGGAACTACCCTAATAGATGGAGTATCCCTTACGTATATTGCACGGATCTCGTCCCGGGTCGTAATCACTCGTCTCCGTGTATATGTGTGTGTGTACATGGTCGTTCTTTCTTGGAATTTAGATCGGAAGAAATGTCTTGGTCGGAGTTAGTAAGTAATTTATAAATGACTCGTGAGTGACTCCCAGTTTGACCCGATTTATTGTCCTATGTTCTATTAATTCTGTACCGAAGACAGGAGTTCCTCAAGTGTCGGGTCGTGTGCCTTGTCTACACTCGTGTCGGACCTGACAAGAGACTCGTTGTTTCGTGCACTCACCACTCACGACCCTTCTCAGTGTAATCCCTTTGAATGTGTCCCTTATCACAAAATCCTAGTTTAGAAAGTTTGTTAAAAATTGAAAAATTGAAATCTTCATATGGTGAAGTCTTAATTTTTTAAGTTTTGTGCATTCGTTTTGTCTCTTTTTATTTAATTTTGGTACACACTATGGGTCACGGTTGTCTATTTACTAAAAATCGTAAAAATATATGAACGTATTAGAAATGTATATATACCATACGCACCGTTCAACGAAGTCAGTACAGTGTGAGAAACACTGGGATACTTGACGTCGGACGGTCCGAGGAGACAGGTATTCTAAGAGGTCCTTTCTTATGACCTCATCCAACGGTAAGGGAGGAGGTCCCCTAGAAAGACTGGGTCCCTAACTTGGACCCAGGGAATACGGAGGACGGAACCGTCCGTCCGAGAAATGTGATCATGGTGGACCCTTCGGTATATATATATACCTTTTATAAATACAAAGGGATCACTCCTTAACCTCTTCCTTTACCGTTGGGAGAGGTCACAAGAACGGACCTCTTGGGGTCCCCACCCCTTCGGACCATCCGACGGCAGATACCCCAGCGTCTCAGCATGTACTGACTTTGCTGAATCGTCGTCGTCGTCACTCCTTATAGTCTCTACCGTTACCGTTCGGTCAGGTTATAAGAACGGACCTTTTAGGGTACCTGTCTCCTCGGACCACCCGACGTCGGGTACCTCAGCGATTCTCAGCCTGCACTGACTCGCTGAAGTGAAAGTGAAAAGTGAAACTACGTAACCTCTTCCTTTACCGTTGGGTGAGGTCATAAGAACGGACCTCTTAGGGTCCCTGACCCCTCGGACCACCCGACGGTAGATACCCCAGCGTGTGTTGACTTCGCTGAATCGTCGTCGTCGTCACTCCTTATATACTATGTTTGATAAAACATTAGACTAAAAAAGAAGTGAATTCTTATATCGGACTTGACAGAAGGTATAGTTCTTTATATTTTTATTCATGTTGAAAGTTTCACTGACGTATCATAAAATGGTATTTACGTATACATTAACCCCCCCACACCGAAGGGACCACCGAGTTGTCATTTCTTGGACGGACGGTTACATTATCCACGTCCAAGTTAAGGACCCAGTCTTTCTAGGGGACCTCCTCCTTTACCAATGGGTGAGATCATAAGAATGGACCTCTTAAGGTACCTCTCTCTTCAGACCATCCAACTTCCGATACCCCAGCGTTTCTCAGTCGTAATGAGTCACCGATTTGTTGTTTTTGATAGAAAGAACAACGGACTAACAAAGGAATGTTATTATAGTACGGTGAGAGGAATTTTTCTTTTGTTTGGAGGATCAAGGGTAATTTAATCTTACAGGTCGTATTGATTCAACTTTTGGTGGTCTCCCCGACCAATTTTGTTTTTGACGAAAACAACAAATCAGCAATTTAGTGCCGGTTGAGAAAGTTCTGGTGTACCTGACAGACATCGGGTGGTCCAAGGAGACAGGTACCCTAAAGGGTCCGTTCTTATGACCTCACCCAACGGCAAAGGAAGAGATCCCCTAGAAGGGTTGGGTCCCAAACTCGGGTGGAGAGGGCGAACCGTCCACCTAAGAAATAGGGATTTGGTAGACCCTTCGGGTTGTTCCTCCTATTTAGGGTCGTTTTTCTTGAGGTTCCCGTAGTCATAAGATCAACCTCAGTTTCTCCCCGACTTCATTCCGTCGTCACCGGTCTGCCCCTTCCTGGGTCGACCTCTGAGTTCCTAAACTTGAATGTGCTGGACCCCCGACTGGTACCCCGTGACTCAGTCTCCTACCAACACGGAACTACCCCACAATAGCTCTCTCTTGGGTTCTTGGGACCCAAACCCCTGTGTACTTATAATAATTAAAGAAAATCTTGTGTAACTCCACCTTCTCGTACCCTCTAAGACTGGACCCCTACTAGACAACGGTTCGGTCACAGAGGTCTAGTACAGGTCCCACTTCACCGAAACTTTTAGAAGTTACCCTACATGTGTCACTTCGGAACCCGTAATTCTTCTGATAGGTCCTTACCACACAATTCCATGACTGGGTATCCACTCTTACCCAGCATACTCTCCTTACCATGTTCGATTCTCCCTGGATCTCCTCTTATAGAGTTTGAGACGATCTCACATGAGTATTTTTTACCCCCTTTTCTGAAGATATCAGTGTGTTTAAACTTTTGTGTCTCCACTCTAAAATTCACCCTAAGAAATGACATCCTGTTGAGTCTCCGAAACGACGAGTAATCTTACCACGAAGAAGTTCTCTATTTCCACTACCCACCGTAGAGGGTCTGAAGACGTTGGTGTCTTAAGAAAGGTGTATCCTTTGGACGATTGGTGACCCTCTAGGGGACGCAAGACGTCTCCGTATGTCTTTTGCGACTGGTTCTCTTGGCGTCGTGCGTGATGCGTGTCGGGGTTCGAGTTAATGAGTGTCATTGTTTTGTTTCGTCGATTAAATGAAACAGACGTCTTATCCAGTTTATGGTTTCCCTCTTTTCGTTATTTCCGCTCCTCAGGAAATCACGGTATAAAAGTAATCAAGGCTCTCAGTGTGAAGAAATGTAAAATGAGGGACTTTAGGTTTTAGTCCTACAGAGATCCACCATAGATTGTTAGAGACAGACTGGACACCGTTAGTACTGTCCCAAGAGTAACGGGTCTACACTGGATTGTAGTTGGTGAACCTTTTTTTAAGGACCTTTTACTCTTTCCGTGAGAACATTGCTCGGATGTTAGTTTACAACCCCCGCTCAACCCAGACCCCACTATTGATTTACTACTCGGGGTAAGGACTGGATCTTCAGTTTCGGTCCACTTCCCGGGACGTGGTACCGAAACCCAATAGAATGTCTAAGAAATTCTTTGTTGTTGGGAGTTACAGAAGTTTCCTTCTCCGACTATATGTGTGTTTGTTCCTGTAATTACTGCTACTTACTGGTCCCTACGTCTTCTTGACCGGAGACCTACCCTTCTTTGTGGTCTTATGGTGTCAATGAGTCAAGGGAAGACAAAAGGAAGGAAGACATCCGTTTTCTCACTATTTACTAATTAAATTTTTTTTTTTTTTTGGATATAGATTCAGGCTTCTGAAGTTTACTCATATTTTACTTAAGATTCACCATTCTTTCGTAACGTAGTCACAAAGTACAAAGAAAGGAAGAGTCACCGTATATTTTATTACCTCTTAAAATTCAGTTAACACTGTATTAATTACTTTACCTATTGACGAAAGATTATTCACATAAAATCGGTTAGGAAAGAGAGATTTTGTAAAACGTTAAGTCGGAATTTACCGATTTTAAGGGTTCCTTAAAGTTGACTGATGGAAATCTCACTTCAAAACTCTTATCGGGAAACAAGGGAATAAGAGGTCCTAAAGTTTTGGTAGGTAGAGGAGAAGGACCTTTGGAGTTCGGTCACTGGAGGATTTCGTTGTAGAGACATTGTCGGAAGAGATTCGACAGGACCTGTTGTTTCGAGACGCGATCTGGCTAAGGGACTTCTTTTGGGTCGAAGGGGAAGATTCAAAAACAAAAGGAGACGTTAAGAGAAAAACATCAACCTCAGTCACCATTCCGGTAAGCCGAAGTCGACTAGAGTTAATTTGGGAGACACACTTCGTCCCCCATCCCCACTGGACCGTGATAGAGAACGGAGAAGTAAAGGAAAGATATTTTGTTCCCCTACTCTCCTCTGTAAGAGGTCCAGGGATGTCGTAATTGTAAGATGTAAAATACAACTGAAGAGTTTTGTTAGTTTACATAAGAACTATAAATTAAACGTAAAATATGTTTGTTCATATCATATGAGTGTTAATTGGTAAAACGTAATTATTCGTCTATGGTAAGCAATGTTGAGAGTCTCGTATGACGGTTTATACCTTTGTGTGACGTATAATTCTAAAAAGTCTTCCAGTACATTCTATATGATCACGGAAAGACTTAATAAACTGAAGACACAAAATTTTACCATAAACAAGAGTGGAACTTTCATTGACCACACGGTCCAGAATTGTTTTCTTAGTAAGGTTCAACTCTACCCGTCAATACTACTACAATTGATAAATATACTAATTGTCCGTTATCGGGTATTCTAACACTTCAGTTCAAGGACGGGTAGAAGAAACGAACCACACGGATCGTGTCTAGTGCCACGTTAGTACATCATTCGCAGGTCACACACACGTACGAGTCAACGAAGCTACACAGACTAAGACGTCGGGGTACCTGACATCAGGCAGTCCGAGGAGACAGGCACTCCGAGGAGACAGGTACCCTAAAAAAGACCTTTCTTATGACCTCACCCAACGGTGAAGGAAGAGGTTCCTCATTTACGGGTTGTGGATCGATGATTCACCCCTTTTTTTTTTTCTTACTAAGTCACCGTAACTTTGTCCTTTACTACCGTTTTACTTAAAAGTTTACGGATAATGTCCACATAATTATCATATTTGATGATGTTTGTTCTTGTCTACTAAATTCCTCTGATTAGAAGGAAGACTTACAACAAGGGAACCCTGTATCAAGTCTTTGTACCATTGTTTTGTGTGTAGTAATAACTAGGATCCCTTTGTCCACTAACTATAACTTGAAACATCCTGATAAATAGGGTATGTGTATGTCCGTAGAAGAGTTAGTGATTAATATTTGACCTGTCGGAGTTGACATCGTTTTCCTTTGAGGATTTGACTTATAAACTTAAAAAAATTAACAACTTCTGAGTAATCGTGGAACCCTCTTTAGGACCTTTTTACAGTCTACCTCTTGACTTGGAGATTTCGGGTCTTAATTGAAAGGGTCATTTTATTACATTCGTCGAGGGGTTTCAGACCACCCTCCACAGGAAACCTCCGTCTCTTAAACGAAAACGATTCCTTATTCTAGAGAAGTTCTTTTAATCTCTATAGTTCCCTTGTAAAGTACGTTTCTACCCGTGTTATTTCCTGTCTTTACATACCTGGATTGTCTTCGTCTTGTATAATTCTTCTTCACCGTTCTTATGTGTCTTCTGGATATGTTTTTTTCTAGAATTACTGGGTCTATTGGTGCTACTACACTAGTGAGTAGGTCTCGGTCTGTAGGACCTCATACTTTAGTTCACCCGGAATCCTTCGTAGTGACACTTCTTTCAATCACCTCCACTACCTTAAGGTCAACTCGATAAAGTTTAGGACTTTCTACTACGACACTTTCACGACGGGAGTTATACGGTCGTTTAAACCTTTTGAGTCGTCACCGGTGTCCTGACCTTTTCCAGTCAAAAGTAAGGTTAGGGTTTCTTACAAGTTTGATAGTGTGTTAACATGAGTAAAATGTAGGATCGTTTCATTACGAGTTTTAAGAGGTTCGGTCCGAAGCTGTCATGTACTTGGTTCTTGAAAGTCTACAAGTACGACCGAAATCTTTTTCGTCTCCTTAGTCTCTAGTTTAACGGTTGGAGGTGACCTAGTATCTTTTTCGTTCTCTTAAGGTCTTTTCGTAGATGGAGAGGAAGTAACTGATGTGATTTCGGAAACTGACACACCTAGTGTTGTTTGACACCTTTTAAGAAGTTCTCTACCCTTATATGGTCTGGTGGTATGGACGAAGGACTCTTTAGACATACGTCCAGTTCTTCGTTGTCGATCTTGACCTGTTCCTTGTTGCTGACCAAGGTTTAACCCTTTCCGACATATAACAGTGAGACGAATAAATTGCAGATACGTCTCAATTTATTATAGTACGTTTTACGGTCCGACCTACTTCGTGTTCGACCTTAGTTCTAACGACCTTCTTTATAGTTATTGGAGTCTATGTGTCTACTGTAGTGGGAATACCCCTTTTTCGTTTCTCCTTGATTTTTCCTTTCACTTTCTTCTTTCACTTTTTCAACCGAATTTTGAGTTGTAAGTTTTTTGATTCTAGTACCGTAGACCAGGGTAGTGAAGTACAGTTTATCTACCCCTTTGTTACCTTTGTCACTGTCCGTTTGTTTATAAAAGAGCCCGAGGTTTCAGTGACGTCTACCACTGACGTCGGTACTTTAATTTTCTATGAACGAGGAACCTTCTTTTCGATACTGTTTTAATCTGTTGTATAATTTTTCGTCTCTGTAATGAAATGGTTGTTTACAGGTAGATCAGTTTCGATAGTAGAAAAGGTCATCAGTACATGTCCACACTCTCCACCTGATATTTCTTTCGACTCGTGGTTTCTTGACTACGAAAACTTGACACCACAACCTCTTCTGAGGACCTTCAGGGAACCTGACGTTCCTCTGGTTTAGTCAGTTAGGATTTCCTTCAGTCAGGACTTATAAGTAACCTTCCTGACTGCGACTATGACTTTGAGGTTATGAACCCGGTGCACTATGTTTCTCGGTTGAGTAACCTTTTCTGGGACTATGATCCTTTCTAACTTCCGTCCTCCTCTTCCCCTGTTGTCTCCTACTCTACCAACATACCGTAGTGGCTGAGTCACCTGTACTCAAACTCATTTGAGGCCTCAACCACTACCTGTCCCTCCGGACCGTACGACGGTAGGTACCCAAACGCTTCTCAGTGTGTGTTGACTCACTGACTTGACTTACCTTTCTTATTCGACTTCTGGAACTCCAGAATAGACTACGCCTCTCTACACACACCGTGACCCCGTACATGAGTTTCTCGGAGATAAGGCGGGGACCTTCAACTAGTCCTCTCTTTGTCCTTCCGACTCTACGGACGGGGTAACATTTGTCTCTCGTTCCTCGGTCGCATTTCGACGGGTTCTGACACCCCTACGGTTCTGGTAGTCCTTTCACGGTTCCGTGGGTCTCTTTTCTTCCTGTTCCGCCACAAACTTAAGGTCATGAAGGTGAGCAAACCATGAAACTCCAGTTTTTGGTGACCGTAAAAATGAGTCCCTGAATAAATAAGGACTAAAACATACAGAACCTTTTTCTTCTTACTGTCTTTTTTAATGAATTGTAACCTCTACATGTGAGTTTAAAAAAATTACAAAGGACTGATCAAACGACTTTAGGATCTTAAAAATATTTAGTAGAACGAGTGGTTTCGAGTTCTTTAAGGAGATGACTTGATTAGACCTCTGACAGTTTTATTCGAGGAAGAGTATACAGTCGTTAGTATCCAGAAAGGTATGAGTTTCATATATATATAAATCCACGTCTTTTTATTTTCTTTAACTCTCCACCACTCGTCTTCTCTTACAATAAAACTATAAAAAGAGACTTCTTTCTAAACTTAACCCTTATGACGTAGATAGTGTTACTATCTTTACACATGGAAAGATAAAGTTATTACATATTAGAGATTTAATATGGTTATATAAATGGTAAATCTCCATGATAGGATATCTGAAAAACAGTCTAACCCATTAAAGTAACTAGTGTACATTAATTTATGATCCCGAAGGGGCCACCGAATCTACCATTTCTTTGAAGGAGGTTGTATCCTCTGGACCCAACCTAGGGACGCAGTCCTTATAGGAGATCTCTTCCCTTACCGTTAGGTGACGTCGTAAGAACGGACCTTTTAGGGTACCTGTCTCTTCAGACCGCCCGATGTCAAGTTCCCCAGCGTTTCGCAACCTGTACTGACTCGTTGATTGTGCGACGACGACGACGACGATTCAGCGAAGTCAGTACAGGCTGAGACACGCTGGGGTATCTACCGTCGGGTGGTCCGAGGGGGTAGGGACCCTCAGAGGTCCGTTCTTGTGACCTCACCCGACGGTAAAGGAAGAGGTTACGTACTTTCACTTTTCAGTTTCACTTCAGCGAGTCAGCACAGGTTGAGAATCGCTGGGGTACCTGGTGTCGGGTGGTCCGAGGAGGCAAGTACCCTAAAAGGTCCGTTCTCATGACCTCACCCCACGGTAACGGAAGAGGTTAATTGTGTGTATGTGTTGATTTATGATGTTTCAACTCACTGTCAACACTGAACTATGACAATAAGTTCAGTAACGGTATGTAGTCTGTCAGTATATACTTATATACGTATAAGTCCTAGCATTTCCGTCGTCGTGTCTAATTTTTAATACTCCGATCACCATCTCAACCTCTCTCCATACCCGAAGGGACCACCGAGTCGTCATTTCTTAGACGGTCGGTTAGATCCTCTGCACCCAACCTAAGGACCCAACCCTTCTCGGGGACCTCTTACTTTACCGTTGGGTGAGGTCATGAAAAGGGACCCTTTAGGGTACCTGTCTCCTCGGACTACCCGAGGAGACCTCGGGAGACCTCTGAGGGTTCCTCAGCCTGTACTGAATCGCTGATTTGTTGTTGTTGTTTTATCTTTTTTTCTAAATAGAGTAACTTGTTGAGATTATGAGTAAGTAGGACTCCTTTTTTTTAAGGTGATGAGATAACTAATAATAAAGTATCCTCAGATCCTGTATATAGAAGTGGTTCTCGAAGGCTAAGAAAACAGTCTCAATTCAACCTATTCCCTTCTCTACGTACGTTCCTGTACTACCGAAAGACGAGGTATGTGCACAGTGGAAAAGTAGGAGGGACGGGGAGAAGACTACACACGGGATCTGTTCAACCTTGGGTACGACACGACTCCCGACCTCCTTTTCCAAATTGACTACCGGAGTCTAGTCCTGATGTCAGAAAACATTTGAACAGAGACACAGAGGGGTGTGTGCAGTCGAGTCTCTCCTCCTTTTCCGACCTCGTCTCGTGTGCGACTTACCTTTGAGTCGTACGATCAGAGAAAGCTGGGACCGGAGGTGCCTCCTCTATTCCTTTGGAAGGTTTGATGGGGGACTTTTTGTTTGCACTACTTATGATTGTGTAGACTCGATCTTGTACAGTTTGTCTTTCTGAAGTAGTCAAGACTCCCTGGTCCATAGAGATGTGTATCGTAGAGGATTTCTCGAAGTTTATTTCCGTATTGTCTATTTACCCACTGGTACTCCGGTTATAATAAATAGTTTGACCTCCTTCCCTTTAATCCTATGTTCCGTCTCTCCTTTAACTCTTTTAAGTCTCGAATTGATGTTGAGTTACGTCTCTCTAAATAAAGAAACAAGGGGGTTTTAGTATCGAATTGGGTCATTACCTAAAACATGTGTGTATATATTTTACAAGAAGTTGACTCATTTCGAAAAGTTTATACGTTTATTTAGTACAGTAATTTTTATTTGGGGAGATCCACGAGTTTGGTCCTCCTCTTCTAAGGATTAGTGACTACTTTCTCGTAAGGTACTCAGTCGTTATCGATAAGATACCCGTTTTCTAATTAATTTCTATTTATTTTCAGGACTGATCGACGTACATATACGTATTAATATATAACAACATAAGATGTAATATGTTAATATATATTAATGTGTTATATGTTAATATGTTATTAATATATGTTAATAAAATAATATGATAAATATATAATTATAATATTAATTGTATAACATATAATATATACTAACATATATCATATTAACGTTAACATATTATATATAATATATGTGTTATACAGAAATTTCCGTCTGGTACGGGTCTTGTCACACCCTTTAGTGTACTGTATACTTACAGTGGGTGAAGGGAGATCAATACAACAACGTACGAACACGATTCAGTGAAGTCAGTACAGGTTGATAAACGTTGGTATACCTGACACCGGGTGGTCCGAGGAGACAGGTATCCTAAGAGGTCCGTTCTTATGACCTCACCCAATGGTAAGAGTAGAGGTCTCCTAGAAGGGTTGGGTCCCTATCTTGAACGTAGAGGATACCGAGGACGGAACGTTTGTCTAAGAAACGACGATTCGGTGACCTCTGTGGGTCAATTGAGTTATATCTAAACCCTGTGAAGTCCAAGAAACCCCCGAAGGGACCACTAAGTCGGTCATTTCTTAGGTCAGATAAAGTATAAATTATAATGATAATTTATAATGGTACTGACTTTTTTTTCTATAAAATGTAAAGTCAAAGAAATTAGAAAGTCCCTAAAAGTTTTGTAGACTTGTTTTGTTCGTTTTACTACTTTGTGAAGTTTCTTCCGTTCGATATCGAGGGTAAAGAGTTTTTTTAGTGTACTCCTCGAGATGTGTTACTTCGTTAATTAAAAACCTCGTCGGATCAAGTTTTTTTACGTTGACGATATTTTACACGTCACTACAAAGAGAAGGTAAATAATTTCTCTTTGAGAACACTTTACTCTTAATCTAATAACTCGATACTTACATTTTTCCCTCCGCCTCCTTCTAGACTCGTACGTATACTAGGTTGCACTGAGAACTATAGTCTACTGATACACTCGGATCTTTACCGTTTAACAAGAGTGAAAAAACTTACCTCAAAAAAATTACAGTGCATAATCTCGTCGTTTTTCGTTTTACTTACTACAAAACATAAAGATATATATAACCGAGAATTATTTTATATTTCCTAATTTAAATGGATTTAAAACCCCCAAAACAAGATAAAACTACTTAATTTAAAATAAAGAATGTCGTTAATTAAATACTCTTTCGAAAATAACCATAAAATTACGTTTGAGTATAACATAGATTACTTGAGGATGACTTCAAGGGCGTCATCTGATATTAAAATTTTGACGTAGTATAAGTGTTATCACTCAGTAGAAACGGAACTTGTGTATCGGTTTCATCGACACACACTGAGGTCGTTCATTAATTTTTCAGGTGTCCTGATAACCAAAGGTCAGATTAAACATTCCTCGAACCTTCCACAGTGAAGGTTATTCTCCAGTCTCTGGATTCCAGTGTCACGTTTGACGACAGAGTTTTTACCCTTTCTACGACTTTTAGCGTTGAATGTCTCGTCTTTTAAAGTGTCGTTGATAATGGCCCAATCTTTTGGACTAATTAGTAACTCTTTAACGACCTACAAGTAACATTTGTTGAGACTCTCTGTCTTTGAGGTTCCCCCGAGTCAGTACCTCCCCGAGGTGTAAAAACACGCAAAATGGAGGTTTTCTACCTGGTCCGAGACTGATAGTCTCCTTTTTAAGGAACACAGACCCTCCACCTCCCTTCTTCTTTGGCAAATCCTTGTACGATCTTGTAAACCGAAAGAATTGTTTCGGAAAGGAGTTTTCTTTTGATACATTTCTAGGATTTTATGACCCCAAACTAGTCTCGAATTCACTGGACCCCCTTCCCTTCATGATCGAGTAAGTTCGATAGTGTAGGGTAGTTTTCACCACCCTTTAATTCTTCGTGAACACTTCAAGGGTCGGGTCTCCTTGTCCGAGTGACTCTCTGATTTTGGATTGGTCTCCCGTCGCCTTGTGACGGGAGGGATGTGGAGGGGAGGTGTAGTGATTTCCAGGTAGACGGTGTCGAGGAGGAGGGGTTATGTGACGGTACATGTCAGTAGTTTTTTATGACCTTTTGACTTAGGTTATTACACATTTTTCCTAATATGTGGTAAGGGTTCATCCTAAACAAGGTCCATATGTTCCGACCAAGTTGTAAGTTAATAGTTGATTACAGTAGATATTGTAGTTGTCCGGTTTTTCCTTTTTAGTGTACTTACCTACTTTTTTAAGTATTGTTCGTAACTTGTTATACGTTGTGAGTAAGTACTATTCCTAAAAATTATTTGATCTTTGTCTCCCCTTTAAAGAGTTGAACTATTTCTATAAAGATTTTTGTTTTTTGGGATATTAATTGTAGTCTGAATTAATACTCTTTGAGTTTTAATAGGATGATTCAAGTCCTTGTTCCGTTCCTACAGGGGAGATGTCGAGGAAAAATCATGGTAGGACCTTCATGATCGAATTACGTTATTCTCTTTTCTCCTTCTATTTTTATATGTCTAATCCTTCCTCCTTTATTTTGAAACAAGTGTCTACTGCACTAACAGATACATCTTTTAAATTTTTAATTATTATCTGTTTTTTATGAGGACCTCGATTATTCAGTAATATCATTCCAACGTTCTACGTTCCAATTATGTGTTTTCAGTTGACGAAAGGATATGTGACTGTTACTTGGTCATCTTAAACTGTAAATTTTATATTATACAAAATGTAATCGTGAGGTCTTAACTTTATGAATCCACATTTAAATTATTAGATTGTTTTTAAAGGTGTAGGTGTCTTTATCTATCTTTCCGTTATAACAGTTTTATAGTCAAGAAGGATTAAACTGGATATCTAAGTTACGTTAAAAAGGTCATCAGTATATACCTACACTCTCAACCTGATATTTCTTTCGACTCACGGTTTCTTATCTACGAAACCTTGACACCACAACCTCTTCTGAGAACTCTCAGGGAACCTGACGTCCCTCTAGGTTGGTCAGGTAGGATTTCCTCTAGTCAGGACTCACAAGTAACCTTCTTGACTACAACTTCGACTTTGAGGTTATGAAACCGGTGGACTACGCTTCCCGACTGAGTAAACTCTTCTGGGACTACGACCTTTTCTAATTTCCACTCTCCTCTTCCCCTGCTGTCTCCTACTCTACCAACCTACCGTAGTGGTTGAGTTACCTGTACTCAAACCCATTTGAGGCCTTCAACCACTACCTGTCCCTCCGGACCACACGACGTCAGGTACTCCAACGTCTCAGCCTGTACTGACTTGATGACTTGACTTGACTTAGGGTTAGTTTTAGTGTCGTTCAATAAAAGTTTATAACTGTTTTACTACGATTTTACATACACTTTTCCGTTCTCTAGGTCTTATCGGTTGTGTTATAACTTCCTCTTCTTATTTTAACATCCTGACTGTGATGAGTTGAAGTTCTGAGTGAAGTAATCTCGGTGTCATTAGTTGTGTCATAATCGTTCTCTTATCTGTTTATTACTATGTCTAGTCTTTTGGGTCATTGTCTGGGTGTGTTTTACAATAAGTTGATTTACATAAATATCTTTATTTCTTTCTTTTCAATGGTGTTACCTCGTTTCTATCAGAAAATGTTTATCACGACCTCCTCGACCTTTAAGTTCACGGTTTTTTTTTTTTTTGGGAGATCTGTCTGGAATGTAAGAAGTGTTTTTAATTGAGTTTTACCAAGTATCTAGATTTACATTTTACGTTTTGATCCTTTGACGATTTCATATTGTCTCCTGTTTTAGATCCATCCATTGAAACCTAAACGGTCACTGAAAAATCTATGTTGGGGTTTGCGTACTAGATGTTTTCTTTATTGCCTATTCGACCTGGAGTGTTTCATTTTAGTAGACGAGACGTTTACTGACACGATTTTCTTACTCTTATGTTCGGTGTCTGACCCTCTTTGATAAACGTTAGCTATATACACTACTTTCTGACAATAGGTTTTATGTCTTTTTTGAAAATTAAGTCTTTAGTCTTTTACTTGTTTGGCTGAATTTTTATTCGTTTCGTGGACTTGAATACAAAGTGTTTTCTTCTATATGGCTACCGTTTCATTCGTATACTTTTTTTACGAGTTATAGTATATAGTAACACCTTTACGTTGAATTTTGTTGTCTCCATGGTGATGTATAGATGATCTTACTGTTTTTAGGATTGTGGTGGTTTACAACCATTCCTACCTCATCATTTTTGAGAATGAGTAACGACCACCGTTACGTTTTACCATGTTCGATCTTAGTTCTAACGTCCCTCTTTATATTTATTGGAATCTATACGTCTACTGTGGTGGGAATACCGTCTCTCGATTCTCTTTGATTTCTCCGAGAACTACTTTCACTTTCTCCTCTCACTTTTTCGACCGAATTGTGAGTTGTAAGTTTTTAGATTCCAGTACCGTAGGTTAGGGTAGTGAAGTACCGTTTATCTACCCCTTTGTTACCTTTGTCACTGTCTGAAATAAAAGAACCTGAGGTTTCAGTCACGACTACCACTGATGTCGGTACTTTAATTTTCTACGAACGAGGAACCTTCTTTTCGATACTGTTTGGATCTGTTGTATAATTTTTCGTCTCTGTAATGAAATGACGGTTTCCGGATAGATTAGTGCCTCTTCCGTTACCGTGGGGTGATGTCATGAGAACGGACCTTTTAGGGTACTTATCTCCTCAGACCATCCGATGTCAGGTTCCCCAGCGTTTCTCAGTCTGTGCTAACTCACTGAAGTGAAAGTGAAAAGTGACAGTACGCAACCTCTTCCTTTACCGTTGGGTGAGGTCATAAGAACGGACCTCTTAGGGTCCCTGTCCCCTCGGACCACCCGACGATAGATACCCCAGCGTGTCTCAGTCTGTGCTGACTTTGCTGAATCGTCGTCGTCGGGTAGATCAGTTTCGATACCAAAAAGGTCATCACTACATACCTACACTCTCAACCTGGTACTTCTTTCGACTCGTTGTTTCTTAATTATGAAAACTTGACACCACAATCTCTTCTGAGGACTCTCCGGCAACCTGTCGTTCCTCTAGTTTGGATAGTTAGGATTTCCTTTAGTCAGGACTTATAAGTAACCTTCCTGACTACGACTTTGACTTCGAGGTTGTGAAACCGGTGGACTATGCTTCTTGACTGAGTAACCTTTCCTGGGACTACGACCCTTTCTAACTTCCGTCCTCCTCTTCCCCTGTTGTCTCCTAATCTACCAACCTACTGTAGTGGTTGTGTTGCTTGTACTCAAACTCGTTCGAGGTTCTCAACCAATACCTGTCCCTTCGGACTACACGACGTCAGGTACCCAAGTGTTTCTCAACCTGTGTTGACTCACTGACTTGGCTTGATATATCGATAAAACCTTTTGATGAAACCGTCAAAGATTGTTTTGATTTATATGAGAATGGAGTGTTAGGTCGTTAGTGTGAAGAACCATATATTGGTTTATTCAGCTTTTTAATCCAAGTGTGTTTTTGTACCCGTACTTACAGGTATCGAAATAAGTATTAATGGTTTTGAACCTTCATTGGTTCTCCAAGAAACCATCCACTTACCTACTTATTTGACCATGTAAATATGTTACCTTTTAATAAGTCGTGATTTTTCTTTACTTGATAACTCGGTACTTTTCTACACCTGTTTAGAACTTATGTAATAGCCAGTCACTTTCTTCGGTTACACTTTCCGATGTACGACATTTTGCTACCGCTATTACGCTTCTAGTCCTCGGCATTCTTGACCCCAACTCTCCGCTTACTCGTCTGTTTCGTGTCTCCTAAACATTCACTTTAGGATTTTCGAAAGTAAAAATAAAATCACTTTTATGAGACATACTATGACATTGTCACTGGTGTAAACGGTTGTGGTTCTCTCTTGGGATTCCATTTGATGCCTGAAGCCCACTCTTACGACGTAGTCACGTCAAAGTGGTCGACCTTGTTTACCTTGTGAACCGTATCCTACTGTCATCACCCCTCCCGACCCACGTACGTACTGGTCTTTCTTGCCGTCTAGAGGCTTGAAAGGTGAGCTAAAACGGCACTTGGATTTTGACGAGAAACGACAACAACAAATCAGCGATTCAACGCGGGTCGAGAAAACGTTGGGGTACCTGACATCGGACGGTCCGAGAAGAGAGGTACCCTAAAGGGTCCGTTCTTATGTCTCACCCGACATAAAGGAAGAGGTCCCCTAGAAGAGTTGGGTCCCTAGTTTGGGTACAGAGAACGTGACCGTCCACCTAAGAAATGGTGACTCAGTGGACCCTTCGGGTTTTGTGACGAGACTTTTATCAGATGAAAAATTTAAAAAGAAAGTTATTTACACACAAAAAAAATTTCCCCCCTGGGTGGTACTCGGGAACTGGAAAGAAAGTGAAACTAGATCATTTACGAATAATTCGTACACCATAATTAAAGAATCTCGACAGAATTGTTTCAAGGTGTTTAACGTACCGAATTTGTCGTCTCAACAAAAGAGAAAACCCGAAAGTTGGAAAATAAAACATAACCCTATATCGGTTAATTGTTATAACGTCAGCAAAGTCCACTTGTCGCTTCTCGGAGTCGGATATGTACATAGGCAAGAGGGTGATTGGGGAGAGGAGAGGACCTACCGTGTACTGTGACTCGTCTCAAGGTACACGATATATTATCCAGAACAACCAATAGGTAAAATTTATATCGTCATACATGTACTGGAAGAGTTTCAAGGATTGATAGGGAGGTTGGGACTGGGGTCATTGGTATTCAACCAAAAGATCCAGAATTTGTCGTCTTTAAATAACAGAGAGTCAAAACCTTCGATCTATCAGGTCTAGTTTCACAATAATCTCGACCAAGGAAGACTCCCGTGACAAGGTACAGAAGAAGGGTCAAAGATCACCAGATTACCGTTAGAAACTGTAAGGGTAAGAGACTAAAGTACAAGTGTACCATAAAAGGGACACATACACAGACAGAGGTTTAAAGGGGAAAGAGATTCTCGTAGTCAGTGGGACTAACTCTAAGTTTATGATGAATGGACGTTATGGGGATGAAGGTTTGTACCAGTACAAACTCCACGAATTACAATCCTGAAGTTGTATCCTTAAAACGACTCTGTGTCAAGTCAAGTATTGTGAGATACATGTATTGTGACACGGTCCGAGACAACCCTTAAGTTTTATAAAACTCCAGCAGAGTATTGTAAACAGTATGAACTCTTGTACTGTTTTGCATACGTATTGGTATCGGTTCACGTGTTGACTATAATGTCGTTTCATTCTCTCTTCCCAGTTGGCTCTTCATGAACATGGAGACCGTGTCGAAGTTTCCTCGCCACACGCTGGTGAGTGGCCCACCCAACGTGGTGAGTGCCCCAACCTTCAAATACCTGTTCGAGGGATCTTCGTCCTCCCTAGCTCGTCTCCGCGTCGACTCTAGTCATTCGCCCTTGTTCACTCTTTTGTTGCCGAGAACCGGACGTAAAGGAAGGTCCTCAGACACTCCTCGACCTGCAGATCGTGTCATCCCCCGTCTGGATCCCTTCGTAAACTCGTCCACCAGTTCGATCTTTTAGTCTCAACTTCGGTTTAACGTGTCTTGGTACTTTCTATTTACACCCGAGACCCACTTCACTCCGGAGACTTCAAAACTTTTGTCCTTTACTTCATTACTTTCGTTGTAAATTCTTACCAAAAAGACCGTCTCCCTACATCTGAAGTGACCTCTCCTTAAGTAAGTAAGGTGTATGTGGACAACTCAGACGAGAGAGCCGCACTTTTCTCGATTATATGTTGTTTGTATGAAAGATCTCATTTGCTAGTTCATGTGAGTGTTATGGGTAATTCCCTCTGTCCATTCTGACTCTAAACGGAGACAGACACCCTAAAGGGTCCGTTCTTATCACCTCACCCAACGGTAAAGGAAGAGCTCCCCTAGAAGGACTGGGTCCCTAGTTTGGACACAGAGGACGAACCGTCCACCTAAGAAAATGGGGACTCGGTGGACCCTTCGGGCCCTATACTTGTGAAAGTCCTCTGATCGACCGACCAGACGAAAATAGACAAACACCAAAACCCCAAAAAAAGGGGAAAGGACTCACAGTACACGACGTCAAAATAAGTACTCATTGGGAATTTTGAGTGAGGGTAGAAATGAGAGGTCGTGTGACGTACGAGAGTGTGAGTCACCTGGTGTTTGTGTTGACACTATCTGGGTTTTGACGAGAGGTTTCTCCTTGGTCCTACCTTCTTTGTCCGAGACAATTCTCAGTGTCGGTTGGGCAGTAGTCTCTGCGTCCGAGAGTTCCTCCTTTTGGTTTGTATTAATTCATTTTAACATAACGAGTTTAAAGGTTAATGTATTTAGTTACTATAAAAGGAGTTATGGTAAAACATATGACATATAGTGCACCTAAATATCCGAAGTCCTAACTAACTCGGTTGATGATAGACACAATATAGTCGTCCAAGACATAGAAAACCACAGTCGTCTTTTTTTTTTTTCAATGAAAATGTAAGTTCTACTTTAGTGTAACATAAAAGTTTCGTGTACAGTAGAGTTTTTTAATACGAATCCGTCCTAAAAAGTATATTTATTAAGAGATGACCCGTTAGATAGTCTCCGACCAAAAAGAAAAAGGAGAAAAAAATTTCAACCGAAACACACAAATTTTTTTTTTTCTTTTCCTATTCGGAATTTTGGAGTAGAGATTATCGTTCGAACCCTTCTTTTTCGTCTCTTGAAAAAAGACTTTTTTATTATTAGAAAGAATTTGTTTATATCAAATAGTAGGTCCAAGAATTAAGTTATCTACTTTTAAAAATTGGAAATAGAAAATAATTATATATAATGGATGTCAACATGTATACTTCTAACACAAACATCTACCGATATTTGTTAGATAACCGAATAAGTAGGAAAGTAGAAGAAGTCTGTAAAAATGAAGTAAAATGCTTCGGTGTCTTAAAATTTAAACCTGATAATCTCTAGACAAAAACCAGGTCTTAATTTACGTTTCAATTTTGAGTAATGAACAGAAAACAAAGTCACATTAATAGTTACGTTATATTCTTAGAATGTCTTTGTATTACTTTCTCTCTTAGAGGCTAACTAAAGATGGAAGATTATAGTGGTTACACTAAAAAATTTATAAATAAAGATCATAAAGGAGTATACATTTTTAATGTTATTAATATTTAAAACTGTAGGATGAACAAAAAAATTCAATACTCTCCAAAGGTCATCGTTATCAGGAAGAAGGATTGTGTTCGAATCCCGACGGGGTTCAGTTCACCTTTCTTGTCTTCAGACCGGAAACCCGTCCTTCGTTCCAGCGAAACCCTCGTAGACGTAGAAACCCCCTTCTTTATTCGGACGAACCTAGTTCTCTTCGTGTTCTCCCTTAGGAGTTTTAATCGGGACCTTCTCTTCGTGTCTGACCTAAACCTCCCACCCCAAGACCCTACTCCGGTCTCCTCCTCAGACCTGAACAACGTCGTTTCGTGTACTTCGACGGAAAGGTCGGTCCTCTCTTTGTCCTTCTTCCACGTCGAAGTCTTTCGTGTCGATCGATGACTTTTCCCCGCTCGGCTCCTTTTCGTCCACCAGTGGTCACCAAGGGACCATCGGTTCCCTCTTTTTATGCACCCCTTCCCAACACCCCAAAGAACACCAAGAAAGACAAACAAACAAAACCCAAAAAAAATTAAATAAATAAATAAAATTTAACTTCCTATTAAATGTTATAATACAACCAAAGACGGTGTGAAGCTGTACTTAGTCGGTATCCGTATGTATACGGGTGAGAGAGGACTTGGAGGGAGGGTGGAGGGTCGGGTGGGGTGGGGAGATCCAACAGCGTCTTGTGCCCACACTCGAGGGACTCAGTATGTCGTTTAGGGATGACCGAGAGACACAATGTATACCATTACAGATACAAAGGTACGATGAGACGGAACAATAAAAATCACCACCACCACCACCACCACCACACACACGAACGTGTAATTTGGGTATCCTTATAGAAGTAAAAGAACTTTGTGTCTGAGAGAATTAGATGGAAAGTACACAAGTGAAAAGGATCTCTGTACCCACATTCTTTATGCGGAGATCATCATATCTCCGCATAATGGTTACGGATAAAAGCTACCGTACAATAATCCTAGGATCTCGGACTGAACAGGTGTGTGGAAGTTTGACGTAAGGGACCTTGAGATTTGTAAGTAGTCTCTTCGAAGACCCGGTAAGTGGAGGAAGTAAGTCGATCTGGTAGGGTGGTAATAGACGAGGTTGGAATGTCTTAAAGAAATTCAGACTTCGGATGATTTGATCAGGTTCGAGGAGTAAAACACTTTTTTATTATTATTATTATTATTACTCTAAAATCTCGAGACTTAACTGAACGGAGTTGAGTATGTGTCGTCACTCTCCGTCTCAGTCTGGATTTTGGGAGACTTCGCAACGGCTCCAATTCCGTCTACGAGAGTTCAGACTCCAGTATTGTCCTCGTCGTCCTTCACTCCTCTGTTACTACGTTAAGACGGAACACAGTCCGAGACGCCAAGGTGACCACTTTACGAAGAGAAGGATGATAATACGAACTAATACACACACCTCCTAGACTTTGAATTTGGTGAGTAAAAAAAGATCCTTAAAATTCCTCGAAAGAAAAATTGTACTACATAAGTGAATAAGACTAAAAGTGAGTAGGGACTTAAGATGTTTTACGGGTAAGGAAAGGTTATACCGTCATCGAAGGGGACTGGTATTTCAGACCACTCTGAATATACCCCTCCCACGGAAGATAACTTTCATCGTAAGGTACTCGTTAATCCATCATTTTTCATTAGACCTTAAATTGGTTCAGTATGAGAAACATATAGGTATCTTATACGTACGAGTCAGTGAGTCAGTACAGACTGAGAAACGTCGGGGTCTCTGACATCGGACGGTCCGAGGAGACAGGTACCTTAACGTATCCGTTCTTACGACCTCGTCCACCGGTAAAGGATAGGGTCCCCTAGAAGGACGTAGTCGCAAGTTTGGGTGTAGAGGTCACAGAGGACGTGACCGTCCACCTAAGGAATGGTGACCCGGTGGACCCTCCGGGTAGATCTATATTTACTTTTCCTTTTAAGTTTCCTTCCCTTTGTATAAATTAATGAACCTTTTTAATAGTTTATAGTTTCGTTAACATTATTCTATGAAGTATTACAAATTTACACTAACAATACATAGTAGTACTACTCACGACATATTTTACATTACAATTAAAACTGGTTCCATACGTTAAATCATTAAGATTTATAGTTACGTTTCTTTATCTCCTTTTGTCATCTTACCCTTTCTGATCTCTAGAGAAGTTCTTTTAATCTCTATCGTTCCTCTATAAAGTACGTTTCTACCCGAGTTATTTCCTGTCTTTAACATACCTGGATTGTCTTCGTCTTCTATAACTCTTCTCCACCGTTCTTATGTGTCTTCTTGACATGTTTTTTCTAGAAGTACTGGGTTTATTAGTGTTACCACAATAGTGAGTGGATCTCGGTCTGTAGGATCTTACAGTTCAGTTCACCCGGAATCCTTCGTAGTGATGCTTTTTTCAATCACCGCCACTACCTTAAGGTCAACTCCATAAAGTTTAGGACTTTCTACGACGATGTTTTCACGACGTGAGTTATACAGTCGTTTAAATCTTTTGAGTCGTCACCGGTATCCTGACCTTTTTCAGTCAAAAGTAAGGTTAGGGTTTCTTTCCGTTACGGTTTCTTGCGAGTTTGATGACATGTTAACGTGTCAAGAGTGTCCGGTCTTTTCATTACGAGTTTTAAGAGGTTCGGTCCGAAGTCGTTATGCACTTGGCACTTGAAGGTCTACAAGTTCGACCAAAATCTTTGCCGTCTCCTTGGTCTCTAGTTTAACGGTTGTAGACGACCTAGTAGCTTTTTCGTTCTCTCAAGGTCTTTTTGTAGATAAAGACGAAATAACTGATACGGTTTCGGAAACTGAGACACCTAGTGTTATTTGACACCTTTTAAGACTTTCTCTACCCTTATGGTCTGGTGGACTGGACGGAGAACTCTTTAGACATACGTCCAGTCCTTCGTTGTCAATCTTGACCTGTACCTTGTTGTCTGACCAAGGTTTATCGTTTTCCTCATACAGTTCCGACATATAACAGTGGGACGAATAAATTGAAGATACGTCTCATGTAGTACTCTTTGCGACCTGACCTTCTTCGTGTTCGACCTTAGTTCTAACGGCCCTCTTTATAGTTATTGGAGTGTATACGTCTACTGTGGTGGGAATACCGTCTTTCATTTCTTCTTAATTTTTCGGAGAACTACTTTCACTTTCTCCTCTCACTTTTTCAATCGAATTTTCAGTTGTAAGTTTTTTGCTTCTAGTACCGTAGACCAGGGTAGTGAAGTACCGTTTATCTACCCCTTTGTCATCTTTGTCACCGACTGAAATAAAAAAAACCGAGGTTTTAGTGACGTCTACCACTAACAACGGTACTTTAATTTTTTACGAATGAGGAACCTTCCTTTCAATACTGGTTGGATCTGTCGTATAATTTTTCGTCTCTGTAATGAAACAGTTATTTACAGGCAGATCAGTTCCGATACCAAAAAGGACACCAGTACATACCTACACTCTCAACCTGATATTTCTTTCGACTCGTGTCTTCTTAACTACGAAAACTTGACACCACGACCTCTTCTGAGATTCTCAGGGAACCTGACGTTCCTCTAGGTTGGTCAGGTAGGACTTCCTCTAGTCAGGACCCACAAGTAACCTTCCTGACTATGACTTCGACTTTGAGGTTATGAAACCGGTGGACTATGCTTCTCGACTGAGTAAACTTTGCTGGGACTACGACTCTTTCTAACTCCCGTCCTCCTCTTCCCCTGCTACCTCTTACTCTACCAACATACCATAGTGACTGAATTACCTGTACTCAAACCTATTTGAGGTCCTCAACAACTACCTGTCCCTCCGGATCACACGACACCACGTACCCCAACGTTTCTCAGCCTGTGCTGACTCGGTCACTTTACTTGACTTGACTTGACTTAAGATTTGTACGTACATATGAAAATAAAAACTCAACTGTGTTTTCGTCAGAAAAAGTGTTGAAACTTTGACCAAGTTTCGGGGTCATAGTATTCCTAATTGTCACAGGTGAGCCCACTAGGCCGCGGGTTTTATAAGTACTACGGGGTCTGAACGACGTGAGAATACCGAAGACTGTGTAGATTACTTCAATTCTAAGAATATAATGACATCGTAAAATAATTTTAGGAAAGGTGGAAAATGGACTACGATATAGTCTATTTGTCAGGTTTTGTGTGTGTGTGTGTGTATAATGTATTTATTTCGTGTACTGAGTCTTCGACAGGAGTGATTCGATGGTCAAGAGTCGGTTTGACGATTTATTGGGGGTTTGACGGTAGAGTTGATGATCCATTAAGGTAATTTGTGGACTACGGGGACAGGATCCCGAAGTGGTCACAGAGGTACCATTTCTTAGGTGGACGGTTACGTCCGGTACACCCAAGCTAGGGACCCAACCCTTCTAGAGGACCTCATCCTTTACCATTGGGTGAGCTCATAAGAACGGACACTTTCGGGTACCTGTCTCCTCGGACCTCCCGATGTCAGGTACCCTAGTGTTTCTTGACCTGTACTGAATCGTTGATTTGTTGTTGTTGTTTCGAGGACGGGAACACTTCGTCAATAATTTGATGTAACTAGTTTAGACACCGGGTCACACCGTAGTGCTGAAGTCGAGATCACGAATACCTCATTGAATCTTTGACTTTTGTGTAAGGTAAGAGTTATTTGGATTCCCCACTCCCACAGGGCAATGGATAATCGAGTCACAGGTGTCGATAATACCCTTGTAAAATTACTGTGGGTTTAAGGATCCTTACTACGATCTTTAGATTTATCTATTATGTATAGTCCTGGACAACTAGACGACTTTAAAAATAGTGGACCCGTACCTTCCTTCCCCCTGGAAGGAAAGGGGGTAAAAGACAAGAGGGGAAACGGACGACTACTCTCTTCTTTGGGCGGTGGAGGAGTCGAAACAGACCCGACACCCACTCCGGTCACTCGTGTTCCCGACTCTTCCCCTAGGTTGTCCTGGTCCATCAAGTGATCCCACCCCTAATTGGTGACTTATTAAAGATCTATACTCTGAACTCGTTGAGATATCTACGACTACTATGAACAAGTGTGCACCTTGTGTCCCTTTCGTTTTTATAGATAGAAAAAGGGTAGAGACAGAGATATTTACACATTAAGTTTTGTAAATGATAGTTTTAAAAATCAAAATCCTGAAAAATTTTAAGAATTTTAAATAACTCCTGGGGTTTCTTAAAAGCAAGTACCCCTAAAATATATAACTAATTATGTATTATCTTTAACTTTGACCATTAAAAATTTATAAATAATCAAATGAAAAAGTTTTTTTTATTCAGGTAGTTTATGACGGTTTTAATAAACTAAAATACTCTTTTGTTGATAAAAGATTTGTCTTTTATCACTGTTCCTACTGTAACGAAACGTCAAAACGTTTGGAGTAATTATAGACCGAATTGTCTCGTATCGACTTAAGAGTAAAGAAGAGACGTAAATCAGACAACTCTATAAATAAAACCAACTACGTATACTTCTTTTATGTTAGACTGTTTCTACACGTCAACCTTTTCCCGTCTCATAAAATATCGGTAAAGTCTATTAACACCTATAAGAAGTTATGACACGGCTTTGGGTTGTCACCAGTAAAGAATTTCCAATCAACACTATACCTTAGGTTTTGGTATAACTACTTGAAAAGGGACACACACAAACATAATTTAGGTAAGTAGTGTGAAGTTTACCTAGAAAATGAGTACATGACTAGTAAACCTTTTCTAGCCAAATGACTAAATACGTATGGAAGGTCAACAGCCGAGACAATAATGTATTATAATTTTTCCGTATTTGTGTACTTTTCCACGAGTTGTGGCGATTAGTCATCCCTTTACGTTTAGTTTTGGTGTTACTTTATAGTGGAGTGTGGACAATCCTACTGATAGGAGTTTTTCTTGTGTTTATTGTTTACACACCTTTCCCACACCCCTTTCCCCTTTAAAGTGTTTGACAACCACCCTTACATTTAACCATGGTGGTGGTACCTTTTGTCATGTCTCCAAAGGGTTTTTTGATTTTTACCTTGATGGGACACTGAGTCGTAAAGGTGAGGACCCATATATAGACTTTTGTTTTTGTAATTAGGCTTTTCTATGTACCTGGGGTCACAAGTATCGTCGTCGTAATAAATGTTGACGGTTCTATACCTCCGTTGGATTCATAAATGGTTGTCTACGTACCTATTTCTTCTGCACCACATATGTATGTGTTACCTTATAATGAGTCGGTATTATTGTTACTATAAAACAGTAAACGTCGTTGTACCTACCTGAACCTCCCGTAACGCAATTCATTTTATTCAATCTCTTTCTATTTATGGCATACTATAGTGAATATACACCTTGCATTTTTATAGTTATAGTGTTTGATCACTTATATTGTATTTTCTTCGTCTAAGTGTCTATCTCTATTGTTCGATCACCAATGGTCACATCTCTACTTTCCTCCCTCTCCATCATATCCCATCCCCTGATTCTCCGTGTTTGATAGTCTGTATTTTATTCGATGGTCCTATATGACATGTGGTACTCCTCACATCGGTTATAAAATATTATTGATATTACCTCACTTTAATTTTCTACGAACGAGGGACCTTTCTTTCGATAGTGTTTGGATCTATCACATAATTTTTCGTCTCTGTAGTGAAACGACTGTTTCTAGGTAGATCAGTTTCGATACCGAAAAGGTCATTAGTACATGGCTACACTTTCGACCTGGTAGTCCTTCCGACTCGTAGTTTCTTAACTACGAAAGTTTGACACCACAACCTCTTCCGAGAACTCTCAGGGAACATGTCGTTCCTCTAGTTTAGATAGTCAGGATTTCCTTTAGTTTGGACTTATAAGTAACCTTCCTGATACGACTTCGACTTCGAGGTTATGAAACCGGTAGACTAAGTTTCTCGGTTGAGTAACCTTTTCTGGAACTACGATTCTTTCTAACTTCCGTTTTCCTCTTCCCCCACCGTCTCCTGCTCTACCAATCTATCGTAGTGGGTGAGTTACCTGTACTTAAACTCGTTTGGACCCTCTATCACCTTCTGTCTCCTCGGACCACCCAATGTCAGGTACCCCAATGTTTCTTAGTCTGTACTGAAATCGTTGACTTGTTGTTGTTTTATTTTACCTCATATTGGAAATTTTTAACACTTAGTGATATAACATGTGGACATTGAATATATTACCCGAAGTGACCACCGAGTCTGTCATTTCTTAGGCGGACGTTACACCCTCTGGACCCAAACTAGGGACTCAACCCTTCTAAGGGGAGTTCCTCCCGTACCATTGGGTGAGGGCATAAGAACGGACCTCTTAGGGGTCCCTGTCTCCTCGGACCGCCTGATGTCAGGTACCCCAACGTTTCTCAGTCTAAATATATTATAACATATCGTTGATATGAAGTTATTTATTTGTGAAAATTTTGAAGTAATTATAGTGGTACTTGGAGTGGTTTTTACAGATATTCGTAGCCCTTCGACAGTTTGAGTATCTCCGTCTAAGTTCAAAGGGTTTTAAGATTAAAAGTGAACTTTCGAGTCTAAAATAGTAACCGTTGTTTATGACAATCAATAAAAGGATCTTCACTGTCCGAGGGAAGTAAGTAAAAACTTTCTTTTGCAGACGGTTTATAGGTTCAGACTTATTGGTCAAACAGACAGTCTGTAAAAGTTCATTGTCACAAAGTCCTTGTTTCGTCGATCAAGTCGGGTCTTGAGTTAGTGTGTTGACGAAAAGGATGTCTGTTGGGACCCCGAGGCTCCACATTACCTCCACGAAATACGAACGAAGGACGAAACAGTGTGTATTGTGATTTCTCTACACATGGCTCCCGGTTTGGAATTATTTCAATCATTAAAAAATTACGGTATAATCACCGGAGGGACCACCGAGTCTACCGTTTCTTAGGTGTTCTGTAAAAGTGTACTTTGACCCTAAAGAAACCAAGAGATCTAAACAAAAATTAAAAACCGTAACTCACAAACCACCACTCCTTACCCTGCTTATGGTCGTGTGAAACCCCGGTGGCGGAACTAAGTTGACAATCCGTGGTTGTCAGACAGAGTAGTAACGAAACCGTGGTAATAACGTCTGTAACATTGTCACTCTTTTTCGTTTACTATAGATTACAATAATACTTTTGTCAAAACTGGGGTGTCTGAAGGGTTTTGTCAGAACCCCTCAGGGTTCCCAGTGTGAAACTTTTAGTTGGATAGGTCCCGTTGAAATATAACTACTTCGAATATATAAATCTCTATGCTTAAGGAACCGTCTACGTTGACCAATTGAGCCAACATAAGGTCGGTGTAGTTCGATTAACCCTAAAAGGTTTGTGTCCCCAAAAGACTGGAGACTTTGACTCCGATCTTACACTCCTGTATGGGAGAAGGGTTCTCGAGGGGTGGATCCGGACGGGGGAGGAAGGAAGTAGAGAGTCAAGTGAACATATGAGAAGGTCCTCCGGTAAAGGACTCGTGACGGTACCGGTTCGGGGTTGGGTGTACGACTTCGCGGGAGGAGAGGTAATAGGATGTTGGGGGACACGGAGAAACCCCTGGAACAAGAGGTTCTCACCAGGGACCGTAGAGGTCCCTAAGACAATCCTCACACCTTAGAACCCAGAATGAGGTCTGGTTGATGGAACCTTCGACGTAAAGTTGTTCTGGAGTTCACTAGGGATAAGAGTAATTCCAAACGGTTCGTGATGTTCAGTCCCCTGACCGGTTGAATTTCCGTGCCGTTAACGAATAAATAGATAGTCAGAGGATCTTCTGTCCGTCAACCACAACGATTCAAAGAATCCTCCCGGACACTGAATGATCCACAAAGTCTCTACGGAGGACTCATCTACTCCTCACTACTTGTACAACTTCCCATAAACAAGAATGTATAAATCCTTACTAAAGATTTGGTCTTGACTTCGTCAATAGACCATTTCCTAAGTAAAATAGAAACAGTCGTCGTCTTTTGAAATTTGTATATCTATCATTTAATTAAGTGAAATTCCATGAATAAAAATTTTCAATGAATAAATATAGTCAATGTGTACGAGGACATAGCTTTTGAGATACCAAAATGTTCCTTTAATTTTATAGGGTTATCAAATTTTTTCCGTCTACGAGTTCCTTATTTTGGTAGTTTTATTTATAAAAAATTAATCCGGGATTTACAACTGGTTACTTAGAAATACTGTTAATAACTGAAACATTTCGAGGGGGATCTAATTACACGTTATCTTAGACGCGTAGATTTAAAAAAAAAGTTAGTTACAAAAGTAAACCCAAGGGGGGGGGTGTGTGTGTGTGGAAAAAAAAGATGGAAAAGTTGTTCGTTTGGCACCATCCTCGTCAAACAGTAAAAATTCCGTACTCCTAATCCGAAACTGATTAACCTTCTCAACGGGTAATAAATTTACTTTGAACAAACGTCAAAGTAGTAGGCGCACCTAGATCTTTCCGCCAGCTGACCGGGTAGTTAAACCAATCTTTTCTTATTTACTTATGCCTCTGACTGTCACAAGAGAGCACCCTCCGAGACACAGCGACGTAACAAAGAGGTTATAATTAATAGGTGCATTTTTATTAAGTGCTGCGACGTCATAATAGGCGGGCCGAGGGTCGAGGGGTCGGCCGGACGGAGAGGGGAGAGGCCCGTGCAAATGTCGAGGACTACAGTCGTTCACGACCCGTGAGTACACAAGTGACAGTTGTTATGTGGTCCTTTAGTCCCGAGGCCCGTCGGGTCGCTACGACCGAAAGCCGACGGAGACCTTCGGTCCGCTCGAGAGAGGAGGTGCGACGTCCTTTCCGAACAAATGGTCCGGCCGTGGGCAAGAGACGAATCCCAAACTTTTCCGTCGCGGTCGTGGAACCCGTACTTCGAAGCTCTACTCCTCGCGTCCCTCCCTCCACAGTAACCATCCAGTCACTCCTCAAGTCTGGTCGCTCTGGCGTCTTGACTTCTTTTCCCTCTCTCCGTCTCTCTCCTCCTCGTCCTCCCTCGGTAGAGCAGACTCAGATACCTTCCCGAGGTGCGGTACGCGTAATTTCCGAGCTGGACCGGAGGGTGCGTGACACCGGCGCCACCCGCTCCTCGCCTACGATGGCTGGGCGACTGGCCCTTTCCGTCCAGACTGAGGCCTGTGCGTCTCGTCTCTACGTCTTCGAGCGTCATGTCCCACCCCCGTCAAGCTGACCCTTGACAAGTCTACTCCAAGTTTCGGTGTCCCAAAGTCGTGACCCGTGTGAGGTCCCTGAAGAAGAGAGACGGGTAAGTCCGTCTAGACCCGTAAGAGGTAATGTCAGACTCGAGACGTACTCTGGGTTAAGTGTTTGGCGAGCCCCCTAGTCATTGTTTGACACAATTGTCTGTAAATACAGAGTGGTCAGACCTCCGACTCCCCAGGTTCCAGTTCCACGTCCGTCTGTGCCAAGGGCCACTGTCGGGAGGAGGACCGAACGTCTGTCGACGGGAGGGAGATAGGAGTATACTCTCTCTCTCTCTCCCACGAAGAAGATCTTGTGACTGCAGGTCGGAGTGGAGTAGGTTTGGATTGATAGGGGTTTCCGGGTAGAGGCTTATAGTAGTGTAGTCTCCAATTCCGAAGTTTTATACTTAAAACTCCCCTATGATGTAAGTCAGGTATTATGGGACAATTCTCAAACGGACGGTAATCTGTTATATGACCTTGTCAGAACGAAAAACGGACATTAGATTCAGTAGGAGACTATGGAGAGTGGTAGCGGGAGAACTGTCTTC
Source organism: Capra ibex (assembly GCA_006410555.1). Lineage (NCBI taxonomy): Eukaryota > Metazoa > Chordata > Mammalia > Artiodactyla > Bovidae > Capra > Capra ibex. The sequence goes on from SJYO01026388.1 coordinate 73,919,615, forward strand.
ACCTGGAAGTAGTGGGCCTACGGTAGGTCCGGAGGAGGAGGTCGGAGTCCCCGACGGGTGACGGGGGTGTGGGGTGTGAGGTGCGTGGCCTGTGTGCGTGACAGGGAAGTGTGCCCTGCTGGGGACGGAGGAGGAAGTGGACCCATGAGGACGAGTGTTGAGCCCGGGGACGGAGTAGGTGGTCTACCTGTATGTGGGAGCCCCGAGGGTCGTGGCCCGAGAGAGGGTAAGTCTGGACGTGGAAGACAGGGATTGTGGGGAGACTTCCCCACGATCCGTGGGAGCGGAGGGTTGTGTGTCGTCTCACGGACGGAGGAGAAGTCTGTCTGAAGTTCGGTCGAGTACTCTATTACTCCCAACGGAGGACGTTGGGTCAATATTATTTCCTTCCCTTTCTCCGTCACCCTGTCTGAGGACAAAGAGAGGGGGAGAGGGACCTTTTCCTACCGTCCGAAGACTAAATCTCCCTTCTTCTCGTCTCGCCCCTGTTCGTCTACCTCCTGCGTCAGGTTCAGAACCAGCGGGAGACACCAGGAGTGAGAACGGGGGGTGAAGGTCAGTTCCCCTCCTCCCCAAAGAGACGGCCCCCTAGGAACGGACGACAAGGAGGGACAGTAGGGGTGGTTTGGTGTCGTCCTTCAAGTCTTCGACCATACCTAGAACCTCCTAAGGTAAGGGGGGGGGCGGAAGGAACCCACACACACACACACACACACAACGAGTCAGCACAAGCTGAGAAACACTGGGGTACCTCCCGGGAGGAGACAGGTACTTAAGAGGTCCGTTCTTATGATCTCGCCCACCGGTAAGGGAGGAGGTCCCCTAGAAGGGATGGGTCCCTAGCTCGGACCCAGAGGGTGTAACGTCCGTCTAAGAAATGGTAGCCCTTCGGGGAACAGAAGGAACTACCGCGCGGTGTGCAGGAGACCTACACCCTTACGGGTCACTCCCTTTGAAAGACCTCGGTTCTTTGGTCACTGAGGTCGGGGGCGACGAGAGTCGAAGGTAAGACGAAACCCTAGTGTCGGCTTGTTGGGTGGAGATGAGGGGTAAGTTACTTAAAGTCGACAACAAAAACGGTCGAGAAAGGAAAATTAGAGGTCTACTCACACAAAAGAACGGGTGAGGTGTTGAAAGTGAGTTTTCACTTCAACGTGACGGGCCACGATATCTCAAACACCCCAAAAGACAGGTACGAAAGACGCGACCTGAGACCGTGTAGAGTCTCAGAAGAGGGTAACCGGGTGGTGAACCGGGGGTCTGTGGGACACCAGAATGTACATCATTACGATGACATGACATGTGAAGTTTTACCAATTCTACCATTTTAAAGACAAGACACAAAAGACGGTGTTAAAAATTTTATATTTTTCAAAAAGTTCATTTTTTTTTTTTTAGAACACAAGTCTTTAGAGGTACCAGTGGGAGTACCCTCGTCTGTCATTAAAAGTCACCTGATAAGCCACTTACTAGAGATACATAATGTCCAACTTAACACAGGGGGGTTTTATATACAAGTTCAGGACCCTGGAGACTTACACTAGACTGAACCTTTATCTCTGTAGCCTCTATGTTAATCAATTTTCTTTAGTATTACCTTATCTCACCCGGGAATTCGGATATACTCACCGCTCGAATATTCTTCTCCTCTGTGTGTCTGTGTGTGTCCCTTCCTCCGGCACACTTCTACCTTCGTTTCTGACCCCCTACGTCTACGTTCGTGTCCCTGCGGTTCTTAAGGGCCGTTGGTGGTCTTCGACCGTCTCTGCTCCCTCAAAGAGAGAATCTAGGAGGTCTTTCTGGAACCAGGACGGTTGTGGAACTGAAACCTGAAGATCGGAGGTCTTGATACTCTATTATTTAAAGACAACAAAAGTCAGTAGGCAAATACCGTAAAACAAGTTTGTCGGAATCCTTTGATTACGTAAATTATGGTACGTATATTTGGGATGTTAGTAGCCCTTAAACGAACCTACATCGTGTTTTGAATTAAAGACGGGGGACGTACTAGGGAAGAGAGTCCTCGTGTTTACGTCATAGACACGTCACCACTAAGTAGTGCTAGAGTTTTCCCAACGGATACGGAGAGACTGTAGTGGAATCAAAGTTGTGTTCGGACCTAAGAGACTGAAAAGGTAGACTGGTCCAAGGAGAACAGGGACTTAGTAAAAGTAACGAAAAAGAAGTGGAAGAGGAAGTTATGTTGTAGGAAAAATGTGGTTTCACTATTCTTAACTTTTACTATAAGATTTACTCTGAGGCGATCAGGAAAATGTATTACCATCTTCTTAAGGGAAACTGAGTTTAAGTTATGTGAGATAAGTGTGGAGACTTTCGACAACCATACAAAGACATACCGAAATAGTAGCACCAAAGTTCATGATCGATAACAGTGTATCCTTGGTGTCTGACAACATCCAAATCTCCAATATTGGGTAAATGACAAACGGAAAGTGAAGTAGTAAAGACTTTAGTGTGTGATTACTATATGTAAATTATACGTGAGGTGAGTTATAACGTTTAAAAGGGATCAGTAATCCAGTCCATGTGTTTCCCCTTCGGGGAAGGTAGAGTTCCAATCCAGTCCTTACTTTTGATTGTAAATAGCTTGTGACTGATGCAGTCGGTGAAATGTATATACTAGAAGCGTGGGGATCCTCACTCTACAAGAGCAAAACCAATAAAGGTGACATATGTATTTCTGAACGCTCCTTCTATTGAACTAAGTTTCAGTGACAATCATCCATTGTGTGGGTACCGATCTTAGGTTCAATCGCGTTGATGTCCGGATGTGAGGAGACCGGGTGTGGTGGTTTTTCGTCTACGTCCACTGCAATAAGAAAAGACGGACCCTTTGTGACTCTAGGTTTTTTGTATTTAGTATTCTCTTTTTCAGTCACACAATGGAACCTTTCTCGTGACGTGATCCTCTTTCCTGGGGGCTCGAGATCTTAGCCGGGAAGAGAATTCGAAGAGTTTTGGTTTTCGAAGATTTCTGGTACTTTCACTTTCAGTGAGTCAGTACAGGCTGAGACGTTCGGGTACCGGATATGTCAGGTACCTTAAGAGATTCGGTCTTATGACCTCATAAGGGAAGAGGTCCTCTAGAAGGGTTGGGTCCCTAGTTTGGGTCCAGAGGACGTAACGTCCACCTAAAAAATGGTCGACTCGGTGTCCCTTCGGGGGATTTCTGGTACGACGACGACGACGACGACGACGATTCAGCGAAGTCAGTATAGGCTGAGACACACTGGGGTATCTGCCGTCGGGTGGTCCGTGGGGGTAGGGACCCTAAGAGATCCGTTCTTATGACCTTACCCAACGGTAAAGGAAGAGGTTACGTACTTTCACTTTTCAGTTAGACTTCAGCGAGTCAGCACAGACTGAGAAGCGCTGGGGCACCTGACGTCGGGTGGTCCGAGGAGGCAGGTATTCCACGGAAATAAATAAAATGGGTGACGACACACTACAACTCGTTTAGTGACTGGGAAAGACCCGAAGTCTACACAGTAGACATCTTACTCCCCACTCCTCCGCCAGGGTCATCGAGGGTCCCTCGAAAGTCGAACTAATCGAGACTTCGTCCCCACGGTCCGAACGGGGAGGGAGACACGGAAGTCAAGGATGGGGGCAATACACGAGACACAAGTAGCACGAATCGTGTCTTATGAAAGTCAAAGTATAACAAAAGTAAAGTCAAAAAGATCTAGAGGCCCAAAAGGGGTCTTACTTCCTGTATGTCGTTTGTTCCTTGTTCTTCCGAGGTTACACGGAGAGACAGTTTAAGGGGACACCCGCCTCGGGTTCGGTGTGAGTGTGACGACACAGTCGCTGTCGCCCCGGTAACCAGGTCGAGGACGCCGAGTCAGTGGGGACCGGTACGTGTCGACAATGGTACCGTTGGTAACGTGACACGAGGCACCTCCGGTGCCCAGTGGTGACGTCTACGGTGGTGGTCGTCTGGGTTCGGAAAGAGGGGAGGAGTCGTGCGGGACTGAGTCGTAGCCTCCGGTGCGTAGGGTCGGTGCGCGGCGGTTTTCGTTAGTCAGTCTAACTCCGGGTCTCAGTTACATCCGCTCTTCGACGAAAGGGACATTGAGATGGTGTGACTCTAACTCGTGACGTGTGTCCCACCTATGGAGAAGGTACACCACCCTCTCTTGGGTAGTCTACAACGAGTCGATGTGTCGTTTAGACACGGGGTTCCTCTTTTAATCTTTTTACGGTTGTAAAGAAGGAACACGATACTTAATTCGTAACAGGAAAGACGTCAAATTTCTATCCCCAGATTCGGACGTCTACGACGGTCCCAGAAATTATACAAATATTTACTGTACGTCAAGAACAATGTTCCGTCGAAGGCCCAGTCTCCGGCCCCCACCCCGGACCCTCAGACTTCGGAAATGTTCGAGAGCCCACTACAAAGACGACGACTAGGTACCTGGTTTAAAACTCTTCGTTTCGGAATCTACCGTGGTCGAGGATAACGTGTATTTCACCTGGAAAGGGCTAGTGACGGTAAATAGTAAAGTCATTCCTTAGTCTCATTTATAATCGACCAAGTCTCTTGTGTAAAGGTGTCCCGTCTCCGACGTAGACGAACCTTTTTTCTATTATCGATGTTAAATAACTCTCGAACGACAAACGGTTGTGTGTGTGTGTGTGTATGTGAGGTATGTTATCGGAAAAGTTATGTCAACAATGAATTAATTTTAAAATTGTATTCCCTTGTCTCCGAGTGTGGACAAGATACTGAATGGGTTTCGGTGTGACAGTCGTTCCTCAGTCCGGCTCTGAGTTTGGGTAGACAGAAAGACGTCTGGGCACACGAAGGAGAGTGGTGCGACGAGGAGACGATCCGAGGCGACGGGGCCCGTCGTGTGTCTTCCCGAAGGGTTTTCGTTACTGGAACAGTCCTAAAAGACCCAGGGGCTAGTGGTGGCGAAGTCACGACCAACAGCCAGTGATTGTTTCGGGGTCTGTCCTTTAGGGCCATAAGTGGAGACCAGTCGGGGTGCCGATTGTAGTGTCCCTAAACCCAGGTAAGTGACTTGTTGTTAAATAACTCACGAAGGGTGTCTTTTAGTTCACTTCTACTCTTCTTCGTTTTCTATTTCCGAGACCGGAGAAGGAAGATCGAGGGTACGGACTAAAAAGTAGAGAAGAAAAGACTCAGAGGTCGTCGTAGTCTCACAAACGGGACCAGATCCGGTCTGAGACGGAGATAACAACAGTCGACTCTTTCGACCGATAGTTTTGGCTCGAAGTTTCCACTATGACTATTTCTGTTTAAGGTCCCACCCCCACTACCCCATTACTCCCAAGTACCGTCCGACTAGGCTTGACCCTATCTTTTCCCGTCACAGACCTCAATTTGTAGACCGAGTTTCAAATTGAGGTCGGGAGTGATCTTCCCACTGTATCTTTTTGTTAAATTGGAAGTAGACCCAGTCCTAAAACCACACAAAAAAAAAAGGGATCAAAGGAGACTTACCCTCATAATTGTGGGTACAGTTTCTGACTACCATACTGCTACGGTCAAAGTGTCTCGGTCTTGCACTGTCCACGAGTCACTCCTGACCAAAGGAAGAAAGACGGTAATTTGACCAGGTGCACACTTTTGCTCTTTAAGTCCCACTCTAGGTCCTCTTCTTTTCCTCGATTCCCGTCATGTCTCGACCCCGTCTTTAATACAGACCACGAAACGCACTCTGTGTCGTCTGTCCGTCTGTCGTTCGTGTCCTGGTTCCGGTGCGAGCTGTTGGTCCTTCCTGGTCCTCGGTTTCTGACCGGTCGGACTAAGTCGGTGCCCCTAAGAGGGCCCGTCGTACGACCTGGTCGGTCGAACAACCTTCAGCAAGGAGGGGTGGAAGGAGGAAAGGAGGACACGGAGGACGGGAGGAGACTGATGACTTTGTGTATCTACTAGAAGAATTTCTTCCGGGTGCGTCACACGCCGGAGAACTAAAATTTCCCGTACAGTTTCCCGTACTTCCTGCGATTGACCCAGGGAGAGAGAAGGAAGTCCAGAAACCTACTTAAAGGGTCCTACATTAGAAATAGGTAGTCAACATCCTGTAACAGTTTAAACATAAGGGGTGTGAGTAAATATATCTTGTGTCCGTCTTTTTATGTATAATAGAGTCTGTTTACCCAAAGTGGACTTGTTTGTGTCCCTCTCCTCCCCTGAAAAAAGTAGTGAAAGGGCTACTCACTCCGTCAGGACCAAGGAGATACTTAAGTCTGTTTCCGTCTAAAGACGACCTACCGGTGGTTCGGTTCAACGAGAGACGGTAAAGGGGTCCGAGAGGACATTAAAACATCTTGGTCTACTGGTTTGAGACCTACTACACATCCAACGTCGGTGTCTACGGTTAAGTCCAGACTAAGTACTTTCGTAGGGTGTGTTAGGACAGAACTCAAGACTTACTCCAGTTCCTCCGGACTTCGGTCCTTTACCGTGTCGGTGTCTCTCCTTTGTCAGGACCAGGAGTCACACTTCGGACCCGATCGGTGGACTGGGTGCCATCCGACCCTGGGTTCGTTCTTCATTTGAAGGTAATCCAATTTGGAACTGTTCTCCCTCACAGACAATGTCGCTGATCAAACTGAGTAAGAAGGGTGTAGTCGGTACACTCGAGAACTGATTACGAGTGGTTACTGATCTCAGTCGGACCGGCCGGAGTCAAGGTGAGTCGACGTCCATGATTCCCGGACGGAAGAAACACTACTAAATAACGATTACTTCGTCGGTCGGAAAAACGTCCAAGTCTGGTCTAAGGTGGACCCAAACGACAAGTCTGTGACTTTTCACTGACTGTCGGTACCACTATGGGACAAGGGAACGGGACGACGACGACGACGATTCAGTGAAATCAGCACAGGCTGACACGTTGGGGTATCTACCGTCGGGTGGTCCGAGGGGGCAGTGACTCTAAGAGGTCCGTTCTTGTGACCTCACACAACCGTAAAGAAAGAGGTTACGTACTTTCACTTTTCACTTTCACTCCAGTAAGTCAGCACGGACTGAGAATCACTGGGGTACCTGACGTCGGGTGGTCCAAGGAGGTAGGTACCCTAAAAGGTCCGTTTTCACGACTTCACCCCACGGTAACGGAAGAGGCGGGGAACGGGATCGGTCAGGGTTTGTAGAGTAGAAGGAGTGACTCGGTGGGAATATAGCGTCGTAACTTAAGGTGTAGTGTTGTTGGTTAGACCCGTAAGGTCTTTCAGAGGCGGATACCTAATCCTACTACCTTCGTCTCCTCCTTTCCTCCCCCTGACGTGACCTTCCATTTGAGATAGGAACCATAACAATTCGAAATGTGGCATTTTAAGTAAACCAAAACACCCTGTTAGACTATAGATTCTGTTTAGATGGTGAGAGAACAAGATAGTCTCCAAAGACTAAGATGTAAGGTCAGAAAAAGGTCATTGACAATGAGTTCTCGTTCTTTAGAGTTTGAAACTGTACACACGTTTAAAGTACCCTTAGAAAAATTGTACTTCTAAAATTAAGGTAGTCAGATCCCATCTGAAGTCTAAGATGTACCAATCTATCGTAATGACTGAGTTACCTGTACTTAAACTCGTTCGAGGTCCTCTATCACTTCCTGTCCCTTCGAACCACACGACGTCGGGTGCCCCGGCGTTTCTCAGTCTGTTCTGAACCTCTGACTTGTTGTTGTTCTGAAGGTGAGAGGTAAGTAAGTCCCGTCAAACGTCTCTTTGTCCCATCATCTTTCTCTTGTGTTCGAACACACGTCCATCTAGACCTAGACCTAGTACTGAACTGGTGAACAGTAGATGGACGGTGACTTGACCAATGAAAGGATAAACGTGAAGGTAAAAGAGTACTTATTTGATCTCATTAGGACTCAACAACTCGTCTGTTCTGTACTTGAACTTTAGGGAGACAATGTTTCCGACCAGTTGTCGTCCGTGAGGTTTTAACCACTATGACTAAGTCTCAGGAGTATGATTATGTGAACTGACATTTTTCGTCCGTGAGGTTTTAACCACTATGACTAAATCTCAGGAGTATAATTATATGAACTGACATTTTTTTTTTTTTTCAGAGTTCAAAGTGAGTTAAAAGAGCCTGGGGTCAGTACGATTTCTTTTGGGTTGAAGTCTATATCTGTTCAAATCGTACCTGACTTCCCCCGATTCTAGTGCGTAGTTTCTTTTCGGGTCGGGTACAAGAGTTCGGATTTGTAGAAACTCTAGATGTGTGTTTCCTGGTCACTGCAGTGAGTACCATCAGTCAGGTTCCTGGTCGTACCCTCAGTCAAGACAATCCGTAGGGGAGTGGTACGGACCCTCTTGGTGAACAACTAGAAAAACTCAACACATGTTGACAGACACTGGGGTACCCGACGTCGTGTGGTCCGAAGGGACAGGAGGTGATATAGGGTCAAACGAGTTCAAGTACAGGTAACTCAACCACTACGATACATTGGTAGGTAGATATCATACCCTCTTGGTATGATAGCTCTTTTAATGTAATAACGGGGGGGAAAACACAAAGTATTCTTAAAATCACTCCGGAGACATGTCAAACAGGTTGGTACGAAAACTTCTCTCCGAGTAGTAATTCCTTAACCCCCCCCCCAACCCCTGTTCCTGAACAAAATATGAGTGTACTATACGTCGAATACTGAGTTCTGTTGGTGTTTACAGTATCTTTATGTGTTGTCTATACCCGGGTTTGGGACAGGACGTCTTTGTCGGTCTACAATTTTTATTTCAACTTACACCATATTCTCTTGTCGAACGTCTAGAAGCAAACCCACTGGTCGACAAAGGGGAGTTTCAGTTTCCGGGCGTCCACGACGATGTGAAAGAGACGAGCTCCAACCTCTTGGCTCCGGTAACCCTATCGGACCTACGGGTGACGTTCTGCGTCTAGGACCCGGGAACGTCTACCCGACTCACCTAGGTGTTCTTCCCGTCGGTCCTTCGGTGTTCAGTCTGGTCGAACACTCCTTAAGGATACAACTGTGTGTCTGAAACCTTCGAGAAAACAACTCTCCAGCACCAATAAATGAGAAATTACTTCTACGTAGATGTCCCGAACGGTATCGAAACTAGATCCATGGACCCACAAGACCTCTGTGCAAACACTGTTCCCAGTAAACCCTTAACCCCCGTCGGTATCTAGAAGACCTTACTCCTCTTCCCACGGCGTACCTTGCTCTTCGTCACTCCCACGCCCCCGCTACTTACGAGCGTCGGGAGCCCAAGTCTCTGGGGGTCGGAGGGGGTCGGAAAGGCCACGTCGGGGGTCCCTTTGGTGTGGACGATCTAAGAGAGAGGAGTAGGGGGTAACAGGAGGAGGTAGTAGGAGGGGTACCTCGAGTCCACGGGAGAATTTCAGGAATTTTAGGGTCGAAGGATTTCCTGTCTGATACCTTCGGTTAAGTCAAGAGGTAAAAGACAATCCACAGCCCCCAAAAAGGAACGGAGGCCTGTCTCGGTCAGTAGGGGAGTTTCGTGCTGAGAGGTGTCTGTCCATGCGAGTGTGGACCTGACAAGAGGACGCACCGGGGGTGTCGTAAGACGTAGTCGCCAAGAATTGGAACCGACGTGTTGACTTAGTACTTCCTCAAAATTTTTTATTACTAAGGACCTAAAGTTGAGGTCTCCCAGACTTAATTAACCAGTCTCCGTACGGGATCTGTGACCGTACAATTTTTCGACCACGTCCACTAAGATTAGACGTCGGTTCCAATTCTCAGTGAAGAGATCTGGGTTCTTGACGATGTGACGGTCCTTTGTCTACCCTGGTCACGGTGAGTCTTACCTGGTGTGTAATCTTAGTGGACCCATTGAAATTTTGGGTGGGTCAGGACCCGGGGTGAGGTCTGGTTTCTTCAGTCTGAGATGGTTCCACGGTTGGGTTACAGTCATAAAAAGTTTTGGAGGCTTCACTCCGAATGTACGTCGGTCCTAACTTTTGGTGACCACATCTGGTTTCCACACGGGTCTTCATTAGTGAGTTCTTTCTACTGGTTCCTCATTCCAGCTTCGTCTCCTTATTCGTTTTTATAGGAGGGGACTGTACCGACATTGTCACTTCTAGAGAAAAAGTCTGACTAAGGTGAAGTAGATAAACGGATGGAAAAGGTCGACAATCGACCAATGGACGGACGGTTATAAACACGCATCCAAGATCCTCAAATGTCAGTTATTTCACTGGGTGGACGTCTGAATTTGTCCCGATAATAGACCGTGTTACAACCACACTAACGAAGACATAACGTTTTACTAAAATAGACGACCAGAAAGAGAGAGAGTCAGACACCCTTTTTTTCTCTCGAGTCGTTTGATCCTCCTTCAATTGTTCGGACCGACTCCTTTAAATAAACGCTAAAGACTTGTAGGTGACGGATGACAAGAAGAAAAGACTTGTAAACTCTAGTAATGGATTGTATCAAAAAGTTATATATATAAAATACCACCTATAAATCCTGAAAGCTAAAAACTTTAGAGATTTTGATGAAATAATGTACAAATAGTGTACTTGGTTCTCGTTATATAACAAAAATCTCCCCCTTTGTAGACCGAGATTTTTGGTTCCATACATACAATTCTTCCTATTCTCTAAAAATGAGTTCTGATGTCGTTCTGATTCTGGTCTTATTGTTCTTACTGGACGTTGAGAAATTAAGGTTCTAAGTGAGTAATAGAGTTAACGGGAGTATAAAAAACCAAGTTTAAAGGACCGATGTTGTGGACAGGTAAAAAATTTGAGTTGATCCCAAATCAAATAACTGAAACGTTAAAGGGGATTGGACCCCAAGGGACCACCGAGTCTACCATTTCTTAGACGGACGTTACAGCCTCTGGGTCAAGCTAGGGACCCAGTCCTTCTAGGGGACCTCTTCCCTTACCATTGGGTAAGGTCATGAGAACGGACCCTTTAGGGTACCTGTCTCGTCGGACCACCCGGTGTCAGGTACCCCAGTGTCTCTCAGTCTGCGCTGAATCGTTGAACGTAAACTAAAGGGAAATGGACGTCGGAAGAATAACGGATTGCAGTGGAGACAAAGGTATCCCACTCACTACTTTCCTGTTTTCCTTAAAGACCTTGACAGTCAGGGAAAAAATACATCACTGATGAGACTACTTCAGAGTTATGACCCCTTGATTCTTTATGACGAATTTGATTAAACCTCTTAATAGAAATCTCAGATTCATACTAATCCAGGTTCAATACACTCATGACATAAAAACTTACGGAGGGAGATTGGGTAGGGAGAAGTGGTGGTTAACGTACGACCGAAGGACAACAACCTCAAAAGGAGAGGTCATAGTAAGATAGTCTACGTCTTATCGACTCAGACTTGTTTCTTAATGTGTTTGTTCGGTATAAACGTCCTTCGTTAGACAGTTTTACTATGCCACTACCTCTTTCAGTCTAACATTTGTCCGAATACTAATGGTTTAAGACGATCGACTTCTCTTCATTCGTCATTTTCTTAGAGGAGAGTGTGTGCTGGAATACTTTACTCTTAAGGATTATTTGTACTAAGACTGGAGAAGTGAACTAAGTGGAGAAATCAGCACAGAAAATGAGACACTAGGGTATCTGACATCTGTCGGTCCGAGGAGACAGGTACCCTAAGAGGTCCGGTCTTATGACCTCACCCATCGATAAGAGGAGACGTCACATAGAAGGGTTGGGTCCCTAGTTTGGACCCAGAGGACGTAACGTCCGTCTAAGAATTAAAGACTCAGTGGTATTAAAGAATGTTTCTCAATCCGTGTTTTTTCTTTTTTCTTAGTCGTATCTTCGATATGTTTTTTATTATTTCATCGTTTCTTTTAATTTTCTTAGTTCTTTTTCGTTACGGTCCTTAATTTTACTGGGTTCTCGTTAAAAAAATTCCCGAAGGGTCCACCGCGATCATCATTTTTCTTTTAGACAGATGGTTACGTCACTCTACGTTCTCTACGTCCATTAAAAATTAAAGTTTTTATGTAAATTTTTTTAAATTCACATTTAAGAGTGTCTTTATAAAAACTTATAAAGTTTGAAGTCACTCTCCCCTATGTCACAAAATTTCCGTAGTCAGGACGTTTTAAGAAGATGGTTTATCTCGTAAAACTAGACGAGGTCCTCACATGATTTGCGATGAACTATGTTGGAGTCACCTTCTTCCACCAGTAGTTTAAGTTTTAAGTCTTATGGAGGTCATAGATGAATTTTTATGAAGAAAGAAGGACATGGTTCTAATCTTTGAACATAAACGACATGACCCTTAAAAGTATGACATTAAACAAAAAGAAGGAGACTTTCTTCCCTTAATACTCTCTTGACTTTTACTCATCTCTTATTCTAGACAAGTATTCGGTACATAAGTCAGTAAGTCGTTCATTAAGTCGTTCATTTGACGGGAACAGTTATACTAGACGTCAAGACCGTAACATTGGCCCGGAGGTTACGTTGATGAAGGTTGCATTCCCACTTTAATCGTATCCTTCTTGGTACGGTTCTCATAGACTAGTTGGGTGAGGATCTAATTCGACTTTGATCATTGTGAATGTCCGAAGGGACCAACCGAATCACCATTTCGTAGACGGGCGATTATATCCTCTGAACCCAAGATAGGGACCTAGTCCTTCTATGGGATCTCTTCCTTTACCGTTGGGTGAGGTCATCAGAACGGACCTTTTAGGGTACTTATCTCCTCGTACCCCAGTGTTTTCTCAACCTCTGTTGAATCGTTGTTGTTGTAAATGTCTTGTTTCTCTTTCACTTAACTAGGAAATTGACTAAAATAATTTTAGAACGAAAGTTATATAGTAATAATTTGAGTTAGACCTTTATAACGATAGAGGTATCTTAAATTTAAGACGTTTATTCGAGACCTTTTAAGTACCCATACTCTCATCACTCCAACTTATCTATAGACTCTGTCCTTAGAATCGTAGGTATTAATATGCAAGATAATAAATTTCTCACTTATTCGGTTAAGTCTAGTAAAGTTGTTTGTAAATAAGTCTAGTGAGTTATACTTCTCTAGATACTAAAATGTTTCGATTTATAGGTATACTATGACTTATAATAAGATATAATTTTGATCTTCCCCGAAATTTGGGTCTTAAAACTTCTTCTCTCTACCTTTTTTTACTCAAAAACGACTTAATGACAGTGTTTATGTCAGTCAATATGATATCCCACTGTGCACACTTACGAATCAACGAGTCAGTTCAGGTCGAGAAACGTTGGGGTGCATGGTATCGGACGGTCCGAGGAGACAGGTACTCTAAGAGGGCCGTTCTTATGAGCTCCCCCATCGGTAGGGAAGAGGTCCTCTAGAAGGGTTGGGTCCCTAGTTTACACACAGGGAATACACCGTCCGTCTAGGAAATGGTAGACTTGGGTGTCCCTTCGGGTATTCCACTGTTCACGAGGATTTATAGTGGTACAGTAGTATGATACGTTTCAGTATGTTATTTTTTTACATTCCAAATACCTCTTTTACTCTAATCCCGTGTTCTGAGTTTTTGACTTACTGTACAAAAAGGTTTAAACTTCTGTTCTTGGATATATTTTGTAATCATAAATACAATTTTCCAATTCTTCAATATATATGTTATTTATACCGTGTGATCGTTGGATTCCAACACACGAAGTACTCCGACGACAAACACTCAACAACACTTCACCATAGTCCCTCCAATAGCCTTGTTCTACCTTTCAACACTGTGCCTAGTGGAACACGTACCGACACCGGGTAGTGTGTGCACCGCCTGTTCCAACCGACCGGTGAAAAACTCCGCACACGGAAAACCCAGATTCCGAACCAAGTCAACCCACGTCGAAAGACGTAAGTGTATCACAAAGAAGGACTACTTTAGTGTGAATTCGACTGTACTTGTTTTAAGTGAAACACAAGTTTAGTGAGGGATTGTCTAGCGATCGTGACCTTGTTTGAGTACTAAAGTTGTATTTAGAATATCGTCTTGACTGGATGTTTATAAAATCAGAAAACGTTTTGTCACAAGAAGGAGGTTCAAATAGCTTAATAACAAGAACAGATTCGTTGAGTTTTTTTTAATATAAGTTTTTTAAGTAACCACTAAAATTTTGTTCCTGTTATTATGGTTAACGAACCTGACGTTCCTCTAGGTTGGTCAGGTAAGACTTCCTCTAGTCCGGACCCTAAAGAAACCTTCCTTACTACGATTTCGACTTCGAGGTCATGAAACCTGTGGAGTACACTTCTCAACTGAGTAACCTTTTCTGAGACTACGACCCTCTCTAACCCCCGTCCTCCTCTTCCCCTGCTGGGTCCTACTCTACCGACCTACCGTAGTGACTGAGCTACCCGCACTCAGACTCACTTGAGGCCCTCAACCACTACCTGTCCCTCCGGACCGCACGACGCTAAGTACCCCAGCGTTTCTCAGCCTGTACTGACTCACTGACTTGACTTGATTTGACTTTCGACTTTCAGACGGGACGGGGGTCGTCGTCTCAGACACAAGGTCGTCGTACAAGTCCGAGGTCTCTTTGGACCAAATGTCGGACACCTATCTTTTGGTCCGGGACCCGGGGCTGGGTTCTCTCTAAGGGAAAGAGGGACTGTTACTCACGGTGTATGGATTGATGGACCTTTTCGTGAAGAAGAGTTTTATGTCACCGAGGGGGGAATAGGAACCAAAACAAAAGACTCCAAAATCAATGGGTGTTAGTTGGTACCACACTTTTATAATTTACCTTTTAAGGTCTTTACTTGTTAAGTATGTAAAAGTTAACACGTACCAAGACTCATCGTATTACTTTAGAGTACGGGAGGGTGGGTCCTGCACTTGGGAGGGAGACAGACCACGTAGGTGTGGGTAGTCAGTGAATCGTCAGTAGAGGTAATAGTCTCGGGGACAGTGTCCTGACTCCACGAACACAAGTTCCTTGAGAATAAAGTGAATTATTACCGGGGTTTCGTGTTCCCACCACTACGACCGTTAAACCTATAATAGTAAGGATTAAATATTTAAGTTGAAATAGTATTCATACATAGATGTCCCCCTTTTTTTCTATATCATATACATTACAAACCATGATAAGTACCAAGTCCGTAGGTGTTCCCCAGAACTTTACATATGGGGGGATCTATTCCCCCTGGTGATATCGTAGCGTATAACCCCCGTCCCCCGCTTGTGTCGTAGGACGTTAAATAGGAAGAAAGTAGTAGGGAACGTGTCGGGGAATCTTGTTTTCAGTAGTAAACGGAACTAAATAGTCAAATTGTAACCGGTGGGGACAGAGTATACGGTACCCGTAACACCGTGTTGTTCGTCAATTTATTTCGTCCGGGAAATTATAAATACATTTTTGGATCGAAAGGGACTTGACCGACTTAATAAATTGGACTCATTCACGTGTAATCCAGGGTTCGATTACCCACGGTGTGAAAAGGTATACCTGAGGATAGGGTTATTTCCTAGTATTACAGACCATCACCACTCAGGACTCCCACTTACTCAGACAGGTAAGAGACATCCTCGGTTCGAAAGGATCCAATATGGTATTTCTCTTGGGTCTCGTTTTTGAGGTTCTTATAAGACATGTGTAAAGAGAAGGTTCCTTGTGTGTGGCGGGTTTCTTACCGCGTGTGGTGTTTGTGGTAAAACTGTGACTGTGGTTCCCACAAACGGAGCTCTATTGAGGTGGTTGAAGAGAAATACACAAAGCTGAATTAAAACGAACCGAGACGTATTTAATAAGATACCCCAAATTAAGGATGTTTTCTCTTATATTAGGTTGGAAGACGATATTTGCGTCGATGTTAAAGTAAGGAGACGGTTCGTCGTCCCTCTCTTTAGTTTGTCAACCGGGGGTCACTTAATTAGATATGCGGGGTCAAAGGATTGTCATTCGGGCGGAGTCTGTTATCTACCCCTAAATTGAGAAAGAACAGTTCAGAAGTAGTATCCGTCCGTCTAACGTGAGAAGAAGAGCGAAGAGTGGGGTAATGAGTGTTTCTTATAGAAAAGGGTACTTTGGACTCGATTGTAAGAGCCGTCGGTTACGTCCTTAAACGTCATTTTTCAGTCCAAAGCGGAAGTCTTCGTGTAATCGTATGTTTTATACAGATATCCTCTTTTTTTTTTTAGACAGTTAACGTCCTCGACTTGAGGTAACAGAATTTGTAACGGAAGGAGGCAATCTTACGAGTGAGTGGGGTGGAACCTCTATTACTTTCGAGTCTAGTACCATTGTAAACTTTCGTTAGTACCCGGGACACCTTCTTCCTGTACGGGTTTGATGTAGGGTTCATCTACGACGTCTTTACCTCCCTCCCACAGAAAATCTGTCTTTAACGCTATTTACCCCGCGACCCTTTGGTAATTACTGACATGTGAAACGTTCTTGACAATCTCAGTCAGTTGGAGTGAGTCCTTGTCTATTTGGGGTTGTGATTGGGAGTAAGACTACAGCCCTTCTTTTGACCCATTGTCTTAGGTTTAATTTCCCTTTATCCTCAGCAGCATGTTATAGGACTTAAATAGTGTAGGGCGGGTCGCCAGTCAATCCGTCCGTTTACTTGTCAATTTTCCGAGGTGACTTGGTATTAGGGGTTAGCAATATGAATTTACCGAGGAGAGTTATATTTCCTCCGAGAAGTTATTGGCATCTAGATTAAAGACAATTAAAATACATTGAGATTGCCTCAGTAATTGTAAGCACCTTGGGTGAGGTGTCCGTCGGGGAGGGAGGGGTTGAGGGGAGTAAAGAGGATGCTCGCAAAGAGAACTTTTAAATTAATAATGGTCACCTTAAGGATGTGATTGATTTCCGAAAACGTTAGTTTAGTTATCAACTACTTTCTCACCAGGCTTTTTCGGTAGAATTTACGTCGGAGGAGGAAGGAAAAGGAGTAGTAGGTACACCGACAAAAAGACTACAATGGTAACCTCTGGGAGTTTTATTGTAGAGAAAGTCCCTCAATTTTACAGATACACAATAGGTCTCCATCGATAATACATAAATATTCCCGAGGGGATATTCGGAGAAGACCTAAATAATTCCCGAGATTCCTAGACAAACCAAATATGGTTGCTGGTGTCTGACTCGACTCTTTAGTTCCTCCTTTGTAAGTCACGTCTAGACCCGTCTCTTTCTTTACAAGTGTCCATAGCATCGATGACGTTCCTTTCCCCGGTTAAAAGACACAATAAATCTTTACCTTTATTCAGCAGAGTCGTGGTGGGGTGGTGGGGCGGCGGGGGGCAAGAACGGGATGAGGATATGGGGGGTGGCAGGACGAGATTACCTTCTCGGGTTTACGACACGACAGAGAGAAACACGAAAAGGTGGATACCTCTCAGAGGTCGTGTTTTATTGTACGGAAACCCCTCTTTCTCTACGAAGTCACAACACAGGAAACGTCGATAACCACCCCACCCGAGACCACGGAATTAATCTGTTGCTAAGAACGTGATCTCTACCAAGATATTTCTTTCGTAAAATAGGTCCGGCACACATAACATCGAGTACCGTAAAGCGTTGTGAAGGGTACATGTCTATAAAAACTCTGTGCACCCTGTACATATAAATCAATGCCAATGGTCGAAGAGGTTGTCCCACCAGTTGCCCTTGACGTCTGTTGCACTGTACACTAGTGTGACACATGTAACGATCTGATGGCCTCCGGTCCGCGCCCTCCACGTAAATCTGCGTAAGAGCCCTACTTGTAGGTCTCAACAGAGGATTTCCCGACTCTCGACTGAGGATTGTATATCTGGGTCCACACGTTTGTCCTAAGTCTGAGAGATTAGAGTCACTCTACTCGGCGTCAGTGTGTAATAGACCTTTTAAAGCGGACGGTGATAAAAAGGACGATTTAACAGGTCTATTAATGAAGTTAAAAGGTAAAGTGAAACTGAATCTTTGGATCAGTGTCTTATTATTGTCCAGTAACATGTCCCGTCTTCAAATAAACGAATAAATAAATATTACGAGTAGATAACTATTCGTCGAGGATACACGGAGTGTGACCGGAGTCCTTCAAAATAAGATTAACGTCAGTTGTGCACCTGAGATCTTTCTAGTCATTTTGCACTTGTCCCTGGGGAGTTCTCGACCTAAACCTTTCTCCCTTATACTTGTATTACGATACTAACGACTCCTCGGTCTTAAGATACTTTCGAAAGACCTCCTCGGTCCGAACTGTGTCTGGGATTGTCTCGAAAAGGGGGTAGTTTTGTCTCTGACGACAGACGCACGTGTGGTTTCCTACGATGAGTACCGGTCACTGTCGGTCTCGGTGGTCGATGGTCCCTGTCCCCTCTACCGAGTGAATAGTGACGACCAGTGAGCAAGCTTTGGGAGGTCCAGTCTGTGACACGAAAGTTCGTCCGTATCTGACCCTAGATTAATACACCTCCCTTCAAACGCTCTCTTCTTTGTCCACTACGTTTGATTACACTCCCGAAGGGTCCACCGTAGTCACTATTTCTTGGGAGGATGGAGACGTCCTCTTCATTCTCTGCGCTCAAGTTGGGGACCCAGCCCTTCTAGGGGATCTCCTCCCGTACCGTTGGGTAAGGTCATGAGAACGGACCTCTTAGGGTACCTGTCTCCTCCGACGGTCCGATGTCAGGTACCCCAACGTTTTTCAGCCTGTGTTGACTTCACTGAATCGTACGGACTTACTTCACTGAATCGTACGGACTTACTTCACTGAATCGTACGGACTTACTTCACTGAATCGTACGGACTTACTTCGCTGAATCATGGGTCCGTGCGTGTGTGCGTTTGATTACACGTCAAGAAACTTCTCAATATCGAAAACGTTTTCTCTTTACACTGGGTCTCTGTTTCGGAGTCTTCTGTCACATCAAGTCACCAATCAATCCGTCCGAAATCTTAGTCTTTCAAGACTCAAATCTGAGACGGAAAGGTGTTGGATCCACACACGGGAACCCGTTTAATTGAAGAGGTCCGAAGTAAAAAGATTAGTCCTGTTGTCCCTAGTTTACTAGGGATAGATAATTATATTAACAAGAGTAGGTGGATACAACACTTCTTATTTAATCTATGACACTTATTTTGTGAGACGTGTCTCGGACACGTACCTTACAAGTTATTTTGATCGACCTAATCATTATGTTCATAACGATGACTACAACGATTTATTACAGACCTCGATTTCCAGTCACGAATCTCCAATCTTTACTCCCTACTTTTACACTTAAAAAGTCTTTTACGCCTATTCGTTTGTAAAACATACGAACGACTATGTCTTTTTTATCTTTTTGATTAGTAAAACTTGTGTCTTCGGGGCCAGTTTCCTCTTCTAGTTTCTTTCAAAAATCGTCGATAGATCCCGGTCGATCCTGAGGTCGAGTCTTCTGTGTAAGTATGGAAATAGAGGCTTCATCGGGTAAAAGTTAAGAAGGTGACACAAACACCCAAGTGAAAACACCGACATGTCTGTTCGTCTACTTGCAAATTACGTTGACGATTTCCCCATGGGTAGTGACAGAAAGGTCGACGCGACAGAAGTGGTTCCCTAGAAGGTTCGTGGCAGTCTAATTACACTCCCCTTCTTACGACGACGACCACAAATCAATGGTTCAGGACAGACTGGGAAACGTTGGGGTACCTGACATGGGGTGGTCCGAGGAGACAGGTACCCTAAGAGGTCCGTTTTTATGACCTCACCCAACGGTAAAGGAAAAGGTCCCCTAGAAGGGGTAAGTCTCTAGTGTGGGTGTAGAGGACGAACCGTCCACCTAAGAAATGACGACTCGGTGGACCCTTCGGTCTTCTCTTCTTATTACCTGGTATTTATAAACTCCTGGTGGCTCGTTTTCCCGTTCTTTAATAGATAATGGGTAACACATTGGTTTGGATTCATGTTCAATCAATACCTTAAACTCTCTTGCAACTTAAAGGGACTTTATAGTTTCGTATGTTAAACGACGGATCAATGAACACTGTACATTTATGTGCACTAGAGGTTTTCCTCTTTCATTCACTACGTAAAAGTTATAGATCGTCCCGTGGTTCGTGTTTCATTCACTAGCTAAATCCAACGACTATCTACCATCAGAGATAAAAATTGTATATAAGTAGTTTTTAAAGAGTCCTTTTTTTTCCACACGGTAACCTTCTACAGTAATTAACACGTAAAGTAGAACAATAAATCTTTATCCGTATAGTTACGGATTTTACTTTACAGGAATATTTTATGTAAATATTTCGTGAAGTAAACGTACAATGACATGTAGATATATAGTAAAACTTGAAGAGGTAGTAGGTCTCTTTTGATGTTCTCGTAAAAATTGAGTTAAAATGTCTACGTTAGTTTGTATTCTTTAAATATCCGTTTCAGGCTGAGAAACGTTGGGGTACCTGACGTCGTGCGGTCCGGAGGGACAGGGAGTGGTAGAGGGTTTCAACCGGGTTCAAGTATAGGTAACGCAACCACTACGGTAGGTCGGTAGAGTGGGAAACTACGAGAGAAGAGGAAGACGGGAGTTAGAAAGCGTCTTAGTCCCTTTCTGAGTACTGAAAAGGGTGCTCAGTCGACAAGCGTAGTCTACTGGTTTTTATGACCTCAAAGTCAAAGTCGTAGTCGGGAAGGTTACTCACACATAAGTCCCAACTAAAGAGAATTCTGACCAAACCAGAGGGACGAAAGGTTCCCTGAGAGACCTTAGAAGAGGTTGTGGTGTCAAGCTTCCGTAGTTAAAAAGTCGTGGGACGGAAGCAATGACAGGTCGAGAGTGTTGGTATGCACTGGTGACCCTAAACCTTTCATACCCTAGTTCTGATCTTGGGTCCAGAAGGTTGGGTCCAGAAGGTTGGTCATAGGTGAGAAGTAACATAAGAGAAGATAATACCTCAGTAATAAGATCCGCGTCGTCCCCAGTTCCGACTCTCATAATCATGTTGGTAGGGGTATGTCGTCGACCCCTGTGGTTAGGTTCGGTTCATTGTGAAACCTGGTTCAAGTCCTCGTCCTCGCGTGTCCGTGTCACCGTCGGTCAGTCCACGTGACCGAGGTTGAGAGCGATAACCTCCTCCACACCTTATGCTCGGGACTCCTCGGGATATGCTGTGTGATTCCTCATGCCCTAAATGAGGTATCCACTGACTCTTGACAGTTTTCCCAAAAATTGGTCCCTCACTACATTAATTTTTACACAAGGTCCAGACCGGGCCAGGTCGGACCTAAAGTCCCCCCTCACGACGTCCGCCAGAAGTCCGTCCTGGTGTCCACCCTTGTCGAGGGGCCCTTGTAGAAGCCACTGTCGAGTCCCGGTCGGAACAGTACGTAGGGAGATCCTGCACCTGTGATTGAGGAGACGGTCTGACACTGAAGAGACGTCGTCGAGTACAAAATAAATGGGAGTGCAAGGGTCCGCCGTACCATGACACTCTGAAACGGCTTTGACGGACGTCCTCAAGGGGAGGAGGTACCAGGTCGTGGTTGTCCCTGTTTTGATTCGCGTAATGAGACGTTGGTTTATACCGAAGAGAAGGATAAAGAGAGAGGACGACCTATACTGTGGTGGTACCGAGTGCAAAAGGTGACCTTTTCTGGACTACGACCCTTTCTAACTTCCGGTTTCCTCTGCCCCGTCGTCTCCCCTCTACCAATGTATCGTAGTGGTCGAGTTATCTGTACTTAGATTGGTTTAAGGTCTTCTATTACTTCCTGTCCCTTCGGAGCGCACGACGGCAGGTACCCAGTGTTTCTCAGTCAACCTGTGCTGAATCACTGACTTGTTGTTGTCGTTGAAGACTCTCTCGAATTGAGTTTCTCAGTGATGACGAGTGGTCCGGGAGTTCCGTCCTTCAGTAGAGAGAGGAGGGTACTTTTATGTGATGGGTGACGAATGGAGACGTGCTCCGGAATAGTGTGCCATAATTTACGTAAATAAAAGTACTATAAACTCCCGTCCCTACGACGGATTAAGTAAATAACAAGGTTGTCAGTTATGAATCATAAATTATCCATGGGAAATTTGTAAATATACACATAATTACGTATGTCTAAAAAATTGATTTACTAAT
Source organism: Capra ibex (assembly GCA_006410555.1). Classification (NCBI taxonomy): domain Eukaryota; kingdom Metazoa; phylum Chordata; class Mammalia; order Artiodactyla; family Bovidae; genus Capra; species Capra ibex. The sequence continues at coordinate 73,941,657 of SJYO01026388.1, forward strand.
TTACTTGTTTACCTATTTACAACTGTCTAAAAAAAAGAAGAGATAGTAGTTGTCGTACTTAAGTCATTGTGAATGGATATCTCAGACTGTCATCTACAAACTCTCTATAACTTTGTCCACACACACATACACACACACACACACACACGTGTGCACGAGTACAGACTGAGAACCACTGGGGTACCTGACATCGGGTGGTCCGAGGAGACAGGTACCTTAAAGGGTCCGTTCTTATGACCTCACTCAACGGTAAAAGAGGAGGTCCCCTAGAAGGGTTGAGTCCCTAACTTGGGTACAGAGGACACCGAGGACGTAACCGTCTTCCTAAGAAATGGTGACTTGGTGAACCCTTCGGGATATCTTTGTGTTTCTAATTCCTCCCACACACACATAAGATCACACAATGTTAGTTAAAGTAATACATACCAAGATGAAGTGTGTATTTTTCGTAGAATCGTGAATTGAGACCTACACTTATATATACATCACTCTAAATCTCGAATAGTAATTTTACATTTAGAGGTGTAAGGAATTCACTTAATCTTTTTTTGAAGTGACTATAACTAAAATAAAGAGAAGGGATCTAGTTTTGAAATTCTAGAATTTTCGTCTTCAATCTCTGAAGAAACCGCTTACCCAATTGTATATCGGTAGCCGAATGATTGGTTGGTTTATGGTCAAATGGTTCCGTCTGACATAAAACACCCCGATAAACCTGTTAGTTCCGATTAATTCGGATAGTATCATTGAAAGTTACAGAAATAAAAAGGATGAATTTAGAAGTTTAACCTGTAAAACAATTCAAATGGACCTTTATGAGATTTATTTTATGTTAACGATGACAGAATTTATCACGTTACGGACCTTGTTTCCTCTGTGAATTGTTTATGAACAATAACAGTTTATTGAGGAGGGACGAACTAATATATTAGGGACTCTCGTCCTTCTCATAGAATAATTGTCGTGTCGGGGTAACTCGGTTGGTGAGACGAGTTACAACCAACTTATTCACACACGAGTACCCGTAAACTTTAACCCGTTCTGTCTGTGTAAGAAGTTTGCCATAAACACAACCAAGGTAATGGAATTCTTAGCTCAAGTAACCAGAGACATCCATGGTCAGTAATAATTTAACTCGTGAGATGAACTGATAATGTCCATGTTTAGTTCAGGTACGTGTGTTTGCGATCGAAGGTAGACCGAGGTCCCTGGATTTACACTTCAGACTCCATAGTAGACTCCTCTTCAGTCGGAGGTTCAGTCCCTTATCTTTGTTACTAGGGATTTACGACAAAAAGTAGACGTTGTCGTTATTCAGTGTTTATTCATTTCACTTCTCATAATAGTGACAATTGACAAAGCCTAGTGGTAGACACCTTTCTTGTGTTGTCTTACCTTTAACGAAGATATTTGATAAGTTATGTTAAATTTGTAGAGTACTATACGTTACCCCGAGAGACTCTACACGGTCTACGATAATGTATGTCGTACGAGATACCCTTTTAGTACGTTTCATGTAAGTGGTTAACTTAAGATAACGTCCCGTATTTCCCGGTTTATGTATTTACTTGGGGGTAATGAAACCAGGCAACCCGTAAAAAGGAACACCGAAAGTCTATGTCTTGTACCTTTTACTTTTATTCTCGTTTATATTACGGAAACAAAAAGTCAGTTGTTATACGAAAGTCTCGGACGGTGTCAATCTCGTGTTTTCTGTGGTGTCGCGCATGGGTAGAGAGCAAATTGTTCTTACTCTAAAAGATAAGCATAAATATAACCAAAACGAATCACGTCGTCGGAACCCTTAACAAATGACCTCCTCTGTGTTACTCTTTCTACGTGTCATCGATTTTTATTAATATCCGTGGGTAAGTAAACAATTTTGGTAAAATTTTCAGTTGTCTATGACTGATTTAAGTCCCTTCAAGAAAATTAGGCTTACACCGTTAATTGCAAACGTTTTGAAAAAGGTAAAGCGTCTCTGAAAAGTGAAAAAAGTATAACAGGAATTTTTATTTTCATGGAATGAACGTTCTAGTTCCATCCTAGTCCATTCCGTTCATAATAAATTATCTGTATGACATTTGTCTTCCTTTCATTCCAAGGGTCCCTGACTAACGAAATGGTTCCTTTTGGTTCCTTGTTCTTGGAGTGTGGGTTCCCGAGGTACATATGGAAGAGGAGTGTGAAACATATAAAAGTTTTGTTGGGAGTCCCGGAGAAACTCTCGACGGGTGTCCTCTTCCCTCACTGACCTGACCTGAGGGATCCAGGGGTCCGAGACTCATATAGAGAAAATACATAGTAAGTGAGCTTTTGTTTTAGAAAAGCAAATTTTTTTTTAATGAAAAAAATTCGAATTTTCGGATCAGTGATTTGTTTCGACGATACTTTTAGTTGGAAACGCAATTCTTATATCTCTTCTTTTAGGTGCACAACTTTAATATTCCGACCCCTCCATTTTAGGTTTTATATCGTAGGACTCTTCTCCAGTCGACACTCTTGTCCTCTGATTTGTTACTTGGTTTTAGTCCCCTGTGCCGGTTGCAGATAGTTCTCCTGAATCGTAGTCCTGGGTGAAGGTACTATAGGAGAGTTGTCCCCAGATAAGAAGGTCGGACCGTATATTACCTACGTAGTCTTAACCAAAGGGAATTCACCCCAATCTTTAGTGAGTACTTCGACGACTGTAGAAAGACATCTCTATCTACCCTCTAATAAAAAGTTTCAACATTTGTAAACATGAATTCTGGACCGGACCGATTCCGAGGACGACTGTCTGGGTATCTCAACTCGATTTTCCGAGAATTTTTACCTCGTCGGTAAACCACTGTAGTTTGTGTCTACTTATACTCTCAAATAAGTATGTGGGATTTAGTAGAAAGACCACTTGTTCTTCGATCGTCTCTTCAACACTCTTTTTCTTTGTCTCTCTCACTTCGTCTCACTGCCGTCGTCTTCTTTACACAACTTCTCTGTCTTAAGTGTCCCCGCTTAGCCACATCTTTGTAGTGACTATTACGACTCCCGTCTCGGTTCACCTCGGTAATTGTTTCCATTACGATAGTCCGACCATTATGACATTCAGGGAATGTATGCTTGGGAGTCCAACGTTTGAAAGTTTCTCCTCTTACACTTAAGTGTACAGGTCAGTGTATTCAATTAAGTGTACAGACCGAGTGTGCCAGTGCACACACATGGGAGACGTTCTCCAACACGAAAACACATGCATGACAACACACACGTAACAGACCTACCTTGAGTAGCCCCCACAATTAGCCGTAGGTGAACCCGAAGGGACCTCCGAGTCGACCATTTCTTAGACGGTCGTTACGTCCTCTGGACCCAAGCTAGGGACCCAACCCTTCTAGGGAACCTCTTCCGTTTCCGATGGGTGAGGTCAAAAGACCGGACCTCTTAAGGTACCTGACATATCAGGTACTACAACGTTTGCCAGCCTGTACTGACTCTCTGAAGGTGAAGTGAAGTGTAACATGATACCTCAGTCATCACACTTTACCCTTTTCCCATGTCCTCATCAGTGTTCGATCCCTACTCGAAGTTTCGGACCCTTCTCTCTCTCTTAGATCTTTTGGACCTCTACTCTTCGTTTCTCCTGGTTCTACCAATCTTTGAACCTGAACTTAGGGTCGAGGTGGTAAGTGATCGGGACAGTAGAATAGAACTAGTCAGTAAATCGGAGAAACAGGGAGTTGTCAGAGTAGACCATTTAATCTTATTATCATCAACGACGGTGATCACTATTAGTAATCAGTGCAATTGTGTCTCTTTCGTGACCCTTCCTGTTACCTATGAATCACAAGTTCTTTTATTATAATCACAATTATTACTACCGTTTTCAATATTATAACATATATGTATATTGTCTATTTATCTACAAATGTAAACTCCTTCTTCTCCTTTCTCTTTTCTCATTTCCTTCTTCTTTCTCTTTAGTTTTCCCCCTCTTAGACATTTCACTCAACAGTACCTTTGTTTCTCGACGCTCCTAAAGTTCGACCTCTTCAAGTACTTGTTACAATTTACGATCTCGTTCCAGTTCCCTTTAATATGGACTCTTTTCAAGGACCTAAAGCCTCCAACTTCCAGTACCTATTGGAAGGTCTTTCTTCAGCGTTATCTTATAACCTTTGTTACGGTTACAACTTCCCTGTTTCTCGCCTCATATCGTATTCTTCGTCCTTCACGGCTGATGATCGAGTTCTTAAGGTTTCCATTTTTCTTCCCCTCAACAATTACCCCTATCGTCTCATACCCCCTATACACAAAATTCTAACCTTTTATAATTATATAGTTTTCTGTCTTTTCTCTCGGTACCTTTCTTTCTCTTACGTCTTTTTAAATCTTCACATCTTTTGACTACTACGATCTGCACACTCCTCCATCTTCTCTTAAGTCGGGCGCCGTGTCTACCTCCTTGTGTCTCCCCACTTCCCGTCAAAGAAAAGAACTGTGTCCTTTCCTCATCCTTTCGTCTCGCCCTTATGTCTGCTCACAACGTCACCTCTCCTCCCTGCAAGTCCCTCGGCTTAAATTCGCCTTTGTGAGAAGTGCACTTTCAACTTAGCTCTGGTAGAAGGAACTGACGTACTCCTTATAACCTAACTCTCAAACTGAGTTTATCTTAAATTGACTTCGTTTTGGGGTGAGGAGAAAAGACACACTACACAAATTATTTATGTGTCCTCTAGGTAGCTGTGTAGAAACACACAACCGTTGAGAACAAACGTGTCTTCGTCCTTCGTCACACCGTTCAACCACTCCTTCCGCGCTGACTCCAGACCTCTTACCCACGCGGTCCTGTACTCTCTCCTGCACCGACTCTGTGGTTTAGGCCTACGTACCCTGCTGACACTCGGACCGCCCGACGTCCCCGGCCTTCCCGTCTCTGTCGTACCCTAACGTACGATACAATTCGTACGATTCTAAACCCCCTACTTACTAACCCTCCTACCGAGACCGACCCTTCTGTCCATACCCCCCGCCCCCCGTCCTGGTGTCTCGGTCCCTGGGATCCTGGACTTGATGGGTAGCCGTTACCGGTGCGTAGTCCGTCTACTCACTCTCCCGTCACCTGCGGTTCCTCAAGAGTCCGGACGGGACGGAGGAGGTTCCTCTGTATGGGTGATTGTGAAAAGGATAAAAAGAGGTCAAAGTTAAGTCCTTAGTTTTACGTTGTCATTTACCATCTCCGTATTTTCCCTTAGGGTTGTAAAACAGTAAAAGGAATAATAATGATAATAACAACGATAATAGGGAAGTGACAGTAAAATCTCCAGTAAAAACCTTACTTCTCTCTCTTTACGTGTCCGGGACTCGGGTAGAATTTGACCTTGGTGTGTAAAAATAAAAATGATATTTCAGTCGAGTCACCACGACCGGTCCACTGAGGGTGGTTGTTTTGATTGAGAACAGGTCCTGAAGGCCTTTATTGTCTCTGGTTTTGTGAGAAAAGAACGTGAACGGTTTTTCGGAACACACGAAGATGTCGAATGAACACGAAGTCGAACCTTACGAGAAGGATGAGGACATATGAGCCTTTTGAGATTGAATGGGGAGTTCAGGGGTGAATTCTTAATGATCAAGATACTGCAAGGGGAACTAAGAGGGTCTATTGTTCATGGTGTCCTTGACACGAAATATTTATAAAGGGATATATACAGGACAACCGAACTTTGTCTGACGACGATTCAGTGAAGTCAGCACAGGCTGAGACACGCTGGGGTGTCTGTGGTCGGGTAGTTCGAGGCGGTAGGGACCCTAAGAGGTCCGTTCTTATGACCTCACCCAACGGTAAAGGAAGAGGTTATCTACTTTCACTTTTCACTTTCACTTCAGTGAGTCAGCTCAGGCTGAGAATCGTTGGGGTACCTGGTGTCGGATGGTCCGAGGAGATAACTACCCTAAAAGGTCCGTTCTCATGACCTCACCCCACCTATGAAAAAGGTCGTTTCTATCAAACCAAAAAAAGGGTCGTTTTTACCAAAATAAGTTCTAGTCATCTCTTAACGTCAAGTCCTAGATGTTGGTACCACTCAGGACGTTCCGTTCCTTCCTCTTCCGAAACGTCTCTCCTTTTCCTTCAACCCTCCCGACCTCATTTGTTCCTATACACCGGAAAGTAACCGACTCGGGAACGACCTGTCTATGGTCCTTCCTTACTTTACTGGACATTCTCTAAAATACACGTTCTTCTCTCACTCTATTAAATGGTTTGTAAACTGTAAATCAAATCATTGATTTAATTGATCGATCTAGTTCTATTGATTTCGCTTTCAGTGAGTCAGCACAGGCTGAGAAACACTGGGGTATCTGATATATCAGGTACCTGAAGAGGTCCGGTCTTATGGTCGACTTGGTCTTCCCTTCCGGTTAATATGACTTCACCCATGCGAGAGGGAAGAGATCCCCTAGAAGGGTTGGGTCCTTAACTTGGTCCCAGAGGGTGTACCGTCCGCCTAAGAAATGGTCGACTCGGTGTTCCCTTCGGGTTCTTATGACGTAACCCATCGGATAGGGAAGAGGTCCCCTAGAAGGGTTGGGTCCCTAGTTTGGTCCCAGAGGACGTAACGTCCACCTAAGAAATGGTCGACTCGATGGTTAATTTCGGGTCGTATGTGAGTTTTGTGTAGCTTGACCCACCCCTGACGTAATCAGCCCCAGGAGGTCTCTTCGTCTTGGTTGTCCTGTTTATGCATTCATCCTGTGGAGGACATCCTTAACGGAGCGTGTTAATACCTCCGTACCTTCCGAGTACTAGACGATAGACGTACGTCCTCTTGGTCCTTTCGACCACATATTAGGTCAGGATCGGGTTTCCGGTCACTTGGACCCCGGCAGCCTATTCAGGGTCAGATTCAGGTCTTCCGGCTCTTGGTCAACGGGACTACAGGTCCTCGTCCTCTGTGAATAAGGGTCGAGTTCGTCTGTTCTCTCACTTAAGTGGGAACGAGACGAACAGACGAGACAGGCCCGGGAGCGTCCGGACCTACTACGGACGGAGTGACCCTTCCCGGTAGACGAGAGAGGGAAGTGACCAAGTTTACTAGTAAAGTAGGTCTTCGTGGACTGTCTGTATGTCAGTATTACAAACTGGTCGTTAGGTCCGTCGGGAGTCGGGTCACGTCATTCAGTATTTAGTTGGTAACGTCCCTGACGGTCTCTTCTGGCGATACCTTACATCTTTTCTATTTAAGGGGGCCGAACTTTATGAACATTTAAACACTGGGTCGATACGTTCTGAGTGTGATGTAGGATTAATGTATGCCCATATAGATAAAGGGTGTAATTTGATTTCAAAGTTCTCAACTCTGAGACACGAAAGTAGAAGGTTAAGATTGCGTCAGAGACCGTGTGGGATCCGAGGATTATTTATAAAAGTCCTACTTCCTTATCCTCTTAGTCTCGACCATTCCGTCCCTCTCTTGCTGGTACTCGTAGGGCCAGTCCGTACTGTCGTTTCGTCTAAGTTCATACGTGGGGTCCTTAGATGGGGAGAGAAGACCCAAGACTACTTGAAATCCATTCGAAAGAATCAGAGAGAAGAGGAGACAAATAAGAAGGAAAGAACGAAGTGGTTCGCGATTCTCTTTCCTTTTATTCTCTCGACCGGAATTTTTCATAAAGACTTGTTGTGACAGGGTAGAGAGACACACACGACTACAACGTCACGTCCACTTCCGATGACTCCCCTCGTCTCCGGATCGTCTCACATTCCTCGGTTCTTCATTTTTATTTTATGTGTGCGTCAGTGTGGTCTCCTCAAACCTTAAATTAATTGATCGTTCTCGTAAACGTGAATATAAAACTACTTACGTATCTATATATCTATTTTATATGTTCCGTTCATGTTCACTCAAAGACATTGGGTTACTCAATAAAGTAGTCTGAAAGACAGGTCAGAACGAGGTATTATCCTTTGTTATTCTTTGCGACGATTCACCAGAAATTGTAATTTAATAAGAAACGTTGACGAATATCCTTACGGTACCACCTAAAACTGGTTTGAGACGACTTTCCTTAGAATGTTTTATCCCGTGCCTAGAGACGTCCTTACCCTTAATTTCCCTTCCCTCCTTCCTGCTTGGACGTCCTCAGTCCGACAGATACCTAAGGAGTCGTAGTAAATGGGGACGACATTGGGTGGGACACAACGCCTCGACCACCAGAGTGTAGGTGGTGAGGTCTTGGAGACGGACACCCTGAGGAACAGTCTGGGGTGTGTCTTCCCCAGTGTACACGAGTGTGTACTAGCCTCCGTCTTCTCTTCGGTAGTCCCCCTCACAAGGAGCGCCCTCCTCCACCGGTTCACTCCCACAACCGTCGGGTCCCCACAAAGTCAGTTGGTGGTAGACACGACCCCCCGTCAAGGTAGATTACCGAAGGACCTCTGGAGTGATGAAGGACAGAGAGACTTCCGATTCATAAGGGGACATGACTCAGGGAAAGAAGAACTGATGGACCTCACAAAAATATAGAGACCGGTAGCACTACTACGACAACAAGTCAGTGAGTCAACACAGGTTGAGAAACACTGGGGTACCTGACGTCGTGAAGTCCGAAGGGACAGGAAGTGGTAGAGGGCCTCAAATGAATTTGAGTACAGGTAACTCAGCCACTACGGTAGATTGGTAGAGTAGGAGACAGTCGGGGCAGAAGAGAAGGGGAGTTAGAAAGGGTCGTAGTTACTCAGTCAAGAAGTGTAGTCCACCGGTTCCATAACCTCGAAGTCACAGTCGAAATCGGGAAGGTTAATTATAAGTCTCGACTAAAGGAAATCCTAACTGACCAAACTAAAGGAGCGTCAGGTTCCCTGAGAGTCCTCAGAAGAGGTCGTGGTGTCAATCTTTCGTAGGTAAGAAATACCAGGTAGTAGCACTACTATACTCTTGAGTTCGTTGTCATGTACAATAATAAGATACCCTCTCTATTGTGTGAAACTCCTACAGGACGACGTCCTAGTGGAAAATGTGTGGACGGGGAGGGGAGGGTGAACCTCGGTAATCGTTCCGGACGGAGTAGAATGTCCAGTCGAGCGTAGGTGGAGGACTAGGGTACCATTAGTCAGGTCCCACCAGGAGAGACACGGTATGAGGGGGTAATCACCCGTCGAGGATCGTGGGTGGATGAGGGATAGAGGTCGTGTTCCGGTTCCAAGAGACAGTGGAGGATGTAACGAGGGCAGGAGTTTACAGAAGGTCCCGATAAAGGAAGGTGGAGGCTCGACTAGGAGAGAACCAGGTCAGAAAGACTTCGAATCGGTGTGTGGATGGTGGAAACGACTCACGGTTTCTTACCTACGGAAGTTATGAACCACGACCTCTTCTGAGAACTTTCAGAGAACCTGTGGTTCCTCTAGTTTGGAAGGGACTATCGAGTCAACAATTTCTTAGGTGGACGTTACGTCCTCTGGGACCAAGCTAAGGATCCAGTCCTTCTAGGGGATCTCTTCCCTATCCGATGGGTGAGGTCATAAGAACCCGAAGGGAACACCGAGTCGACCATTTCTTAGACAGACGTTACGCCCTCTGGACCCAAATTAGGGACCTAACCCTTCTAGGGGACTTCTTCCCTTTCCGATGGGTGAGATCACAAGACCGGACCTCTTAAGGTACCTGATATATCAGGTACCTCAGCGTTTCTCAGACTGTACTGACTCGCTGAAAGGGAAGTGAATTTGGTCAGTTAGGAATTTCTTGAGTTGGAACTTATAAGTGATCTTCGTGACTACGACTTCGAGGTTATAAAACCAGTGGACTACGTTTCTAGGATGAGTACTCTTTTCTGGGACTACAATCCTTTCTAACTTCTGTCTTTCTATTTCCCTCGTTGTCTCCTACTCTACCAACCTACGTAGCGACTGAGTTACCTGTACTCAGACTCGTTTGAGGCCCTCTACCACTTCCTGTCCCTCCGGACCGCACGACGTCAGGTACCCTAGCGTCTCTCAGACTGTACTTACTTGCTGATTTTCTGTCGGTGGAGACGTCGGGACGCGTTCAGTAGTATGGAGGTCAGTCTGATGTGTCTCACATCAGTTGTCGTGTATAGATGTGTGGTACACGCGTGAGTGGGGTCAAGGAGGGAAGTACGAAGGGGGAGGGATCTTACAGGAGTGGATAGACAGGTTTGGGTGACGGAGAAAGTCCCTGTGGAGTCCAGAGTCGAGGGGGCCCTTCGGAAGAAGTTGGTGTGTTACAAAGCAATTACGGAACGAGGGGACTTGATTTTATCAATTCGTACCACCTCTGACGGACGGTTTAGGTCGGGTTCAACGACTGGTGTCTGAATATTCGACGCGTGTTCCGACAACGAAATTCGACGATGTAGAATCCTACCAAAGAGACGTTTACGATTACCTGTCTGCACCGAGGGAGAACCCAGTCGGACGTCGTACGAGAGAGGTGTCCCGTTGGCCACTAGAAAACTTTGACTTCTGGTTTCGTGTGGAGACGGGGGTGGTCGAAGGGGAGGTAGTAGTCGGGTGGTGAGTGCAAGGTCAGTGTAACCGGAAAACGACAAGGGGTTTATTTGTTACGTATAAGGGTTGAGTTCTGTGGACGTAAACGTCAAGGGAGGTAGATCTTTCGAGAAAAGAATCTTGGTGTGGACTAAAGGAGAGAGTGACGTTCCTCCAAGAGATGAGTCTGCAGTGGTGGAGGTCCTTCGGAAAAGTCCATTGAGTGAGAGTTCATGGGAGAGAGTCAGAGACGGGGGAAAGGGAGGAGACGAAAAGACCCACACCGTGAATACAATATAGACGTGACCAAGTGACCAAAGAACAAGTGACCAAAGAAAAGGTAGTGAGACTTGACCTCGGAAGACTCTCGTTCCCTGGGTCACGGTGTGACAGGAGCATGGACATCACGACTTTTGGTACGGTTGGAGTTTCGCTCACTGAGTCCTTCCTCGACTCCTGACTTTTATCCTAGCTAAGTCAAAGTCACAAACACGATATGGTTCAGACCACAAAATTCTTGAGGTCACCCCGTACATGCTAAGCTTCTCCAAAGACATAGATTTTCGAACAACGGTTATTACTTACTTACTTTAGTTTAAATGTCCACATATATACTTTATATATCCAAGAAGAAAATACATCGTAATATCAGTAACAATACACTGAGACTGTCTCAAGAAGGATTCAACAAAGGAAAAACATCGTGTCAAACGTATTAAATTCCTGTTGAGGTATTCTAAACGTGTTAGCTTCCGTTACAGTCTTTTACATAAAGATATCAAAGTCCTAAACGTCTCGAGCGGTCGAGGTTCATTACCACTACACGGAACACCACTTCCACACTCTGTCCTACGGATGTACTGTACGTCAGGTGAGATCCTTCTCCTTGACCCCGGTTACGAAGTACAGGTCTGTGTCTTGCTTCGTGGCCGACAAGGAAAAGGACGGGAGTCGTCATTAGTCCTTTGTGTTTTTAATTTCCCTCGGGTCGGAAGGAGATCGATATAGGATAGATTTGACCGGTAGATTTCTAAATCTTAGGAAATAATATCGAGAAAATTTTTGGTTTCATACGTTTAAGAGTAAAAAGACTTCGATTTTGACGGGTGGATTTACTCCAACTTTACACAAGTCGAGTTCATTGCATTGACTTAAATTAGACTTTATTGTTTATTTCCTGTTGCTTTTCACCTCAAACCCCTTGTTTTGGCGAATCTTAATATAGTTAAGAGATAAATGACAATTTAAAGTCAGGTCAGGAGTATCGTATAAGATATCTGTTTGTCATAATAATAAACTAAAAAAGTCACAAGATACTTATTCAATTTTTTGTGCATATCTTTTAAAAACAATTTATTTTTATGTCAATTGTTATTAGTTTACAGAGGATTAATTTTGTCCTCATCTTGAGTGAATACAACGTTATTTTCTAATTATTCACTAGAATTGTAATTCTTGTGTCCTCAAAACGTCTTAAAATTTTGTGACAATTTGACAAGGTACTCACATTATCGTGATAAAAATTAATATACTACTTTCTCAGAGATTTTCTGTTTAAATCCTTGGGGAGGAAAGTATGATGCTCCAGACATTCGTGTCCTTTCTGTGACGTGTCTACACGAGTCTACCCACTCCGACCCTCCCTTCGTCGTAAGTGTGATGAAGAAGGAAATTTGTGAGACGGGAGTAATTAAAGAGACTCAGTTCTCGGATAATTTTATTGTAAACGAAATAACAACCCATAATTTTACTGGATCTACACTGTTTCTCTTAACCAGTTTACGGTGTTTTTCGTTGGTCTAGAATTGTATTTCTTCGATTCCCAATACCTTCCTAGATCTCAATCACGGTTTTCTGACATGTGTGAATACGAAGGAGAAATTATTATTTCTTACACTTTAATATTTATGTCTCAACGATAACTTCATGTCTCGTATAAAGTATATATGAACTCTTTCCCTTAGAGTTTTTTAATATCAATTTTGACTGGGTTTTTTTGGTGTGTCTCTCGTATTTTACGTTGTTACGGCATTATAAAAATGATTGACTTATTAATTGTTTCGAGATATTATGAAAAAAGAAGTAAAAACCGACCTACAATAAACTCGTGGAGAAGTAGTCCGTTTTTTTTTTCTTTTCACAACACATACAAGATGTGTCTCTTAGTTTTCGATCGAGTCGGATAGGAGAACGTGTCAACTGTCTTTCTACGACGTAATTGTTAATATAAGGACTGTTTCTCTCTTGAAGGTGAGTTGATCCACACCTACTCTTGGTTGAATGTTACAGTATATTGGCTACTGTGAAAGTGTGTAAACGGAGACCGAGGTATGTAAAGTTGGGAACAAAGAGGAGGTGGAGGTTGTGTGAAGCCTCTAGTCGATTACTTCTCGTGGTCGACGTCCGACCGCACACTGAGTCGTGGAGACTCGGTACTGCGATCCCACCGACCACGTCACTCACCATGTTCGTAAGGACCTTGACGAGGACGTGACCCTATTGATCACTACGACCTGCCCTGTACCTTCGCTGATGCTTAGTGTCTGTACATAGGGTGATTTGGGTTCCATTTATGTGCGGACAGAGCGGAAAGGACTCAATAGAGTTTTAGCAGGTCCCGAACTGTCGTCGAAAGAAATGTTAACGGTTTTGTGCCTTCGTTGGTTCTACGAGAGTCATCCAGAGAGTCATCCACTGACCTATTTGTTTGATACTATGTAGGTTTGTTACTTTATACCAAGTCGTATTTTTTTAATTTACTCGAGAGTTCGGTATTTTCTGTACCTCCTTAGAATTTACGTATAATGATTCACTTTCTTCGGTTAAACTTTTGCGATTTACGAGACACTAAGGTCGATGAACTATAAGACCTTTTCCGTTTTGATACTTCTGTTATTTTTTTTTAGTCACCGACAGTCCCGACCTTCTTCCCTCCCTTCTTCACCTGGTGTCTCCTGAAAATGTCGTCACTTTAATAAAACATACTTTGACGTCACCACCTATGTGTAGTAATATGTAAACAGATTTGGGTGTCGCACAAGTTGTGGTTCTCACCTTCTGTCTCCTCGGACAGTACGAGGTCAGGTACCCCAGTGTTTCTCAACCTGTGTTGACTTGTTGACTCGTGTGTGTATGTGTTATTATATTTATTTATGTATGTGCATATATACATATATGTACACACATTAATATATATATATGTCTGTGTGTAGTAATTAAAAGGGTCACGGTCGAGAATAAGAAACCTCTAAGTCTTGAAGGAACAACCCTCTTAGGTGTATCGGAAATAGGGGTGACTCCAAGAGAAGACGAGAATTCATCCAATTGAGAGGGTCTTGGAGTAAACATTCACCGTAGTCTATTCGAAACTTGACAAGAGGTTGTAGTAAAAGTGCTTCAAGTGCTTTAGGACCGAGGAAACGTTCTTAAGTCAAGGTGAAACATCAACTTTATAAAACAAGACAGTATACAAATGTTAAACCACGTTAGCCTCTGTTATATCTGGTCTTTTTATGACTCGGAAGTTTTACGTACCGACTCTACCTCCGTCTATCTGCACCGCAGTGCACATCTCCCTGCACCTTTCCCCCGACCACGACACGTCACTCGGTTTTCGTGCCAAAGGGTCCATTGGAGTACCACTTTCCCCGAGACTCTCGGGAGGGTATAGAAACGAATCTTGTAGTAAAGGGTTTCACGTAAGGTTCCTTAAAATTAAGTATCAACTACGTCCCCGACCCCTTCTTTTTTCTCCTTCCCTATCCCCTTCAATACCAATTCGTATAAATCCTTTGTGACTCAATTTGTCTCACTTTATTTAAACTCGAGAAGTTCTCAAGAGACTCTGATATTACATAGTTATTACATATAGGACTCAAGAATTCTCAGTCCGTGTTATATATCATAAAAGGTTTGTAACAAATAAACTACTATTTTGACAGAAAAGATCGTAAATGATCCTAGTCACAGGTCTTTTCGTGTGAGATCTTTTCGACTTAATCCTCTGAGAAATACATCTAGACCGTGTTCTCGGTTTCCTCTTTTTGGTATTTAAGGTCGAGATCCTGTAGGTGCAATCACACTGAAGCAGGACAATTAATTATTGTCGTTCTTGTGTCGAAGTGTCACAAAACTCCGGTCCGGGTACTTTATAATATCCTTTTCGTGATCTGATTCCTCTCTTAAATGAGATCAGGAGTGTGTACAAAACAATAGGTCGACTCATCCTCCGCATTAGGGATTCCAAGGAACACCGTCCCTCTTGGTCTTAATTATCTTTCTCTTCTAAGTCGGGACCATCTACGATTCCTGTCTTTCCCTTCCCGGTCAGTTACGACGTAGAAAGTTTGGTTAGTAGAGTCTTCAGTTCCTTGACGTGTGGTCTAAAGACGGCAGCATATTACAACCCGATCAAACATTGTCGTACAGTGTACGTGTATACGAGTCGACACAGGTTGAGAAACGTTGAGGTACCTGATATCGGGTGGTCCAAGGAGACTACCTTAAAAGGTCCGTTCTTATGACCTCGCCCAACGGTAAAGGATGAGGTCCCTTGGAAGGGGTGGGTCCCTGGTTCGGGTGTAGAGAACGTAGAGGACATGACCGTCCGTCTAAGAAATGGTGACCGTGATGGACCCTGCAGTCGTACGACGACGACGACGATTCAGCGAAGTCAGTACAGGCTGAGACACACTGGGGTATCCTTCAGTCGTATCCCTGTCGGTTATCCGTCTGAAGACACGTTTCCGAAGGGACGACTGAGTCTACCATTTCTTAAGCGGACGTCACGTCTTCTGGATGGACCAAAGGTAGGGACCCAGTCCTCCTAGGGGACCTCTTCCCTTACCGATGGGTGAGGTTATAAGAACGGACCTCTTAAGGTACCTGTCTCCTCGGACCACCCGATGTCAGGTACCCCAGTGTTTTACACCCTGTACTGACTCGTTGAAAGTGAAAAGAAACGTTTCTTTAATTGAAAAAACTTCAAAAAAACAAACAAAAAATTCTAACAGTTCTCCCAGTCTGTTTACATTTACGTCTTAACCTCTTCCTTTTTCTCCGTGGTTGTCCTTCCTGTCACCTCCTACGGTTCAGGTGCTTCCCACTTGTTTGTTTCGCTCGTTCATCATGACCCCTTTGGTAGGTGTAGGTTCCGTTGGTGGTGTGGGATTTGTTTTGTGGGTTTGCTGAGTAGGGTGTCAGTCGTTTCCATGAAACACTCATGTCGCAATAATTTTTCCGTAATTGTAATTTTGAAGAATAGATAAAAAAATGGACAATAAATAGTAAAGATGGGACGAGTGTAGGGTTCCTCCCACTCAACATAATGTAACAATTTAGTATATCTTTTTAAGTTTCATTTTCTATCTAGTTTTGGTTAAGTCTCAGTCCGTGGACTCAAATTAATCAATGACGCTGACACGTGAGGTTGTCCGAAAGACAATCGGGTGGGACCGAGGGATTACTTCCCTTCTTAGTTCAAGTAACTTTTCTCTAATGAAATCGAAGGTCCGAGATATAAGGTTCTTCTGATACAACGATCGGACAAATATATTCTTCACCGTCCAATCGTTTCAGAAATGGAGACTACGTCCACACGGGGGTTTAGGAGTAACGGGAAGTCGGGTTTGAAGTTGCACTTCCGGAGAGTCCCCCTCGTGTCGGACTGCACGGGGATAAGGTGGACGTCTCAAAGAAGTCTGTCCTCAAGGTCCAATTTCTTTGAAGGTCGAAGGAGACGGTAGCGAGACCGTCCACTTTCAACTCTAACTCCTTGGTCTGAGTATTCTCCTCGAAACCCAGACATGCGATTCGGTCCGGTCGAGGACCTTCACTCCCTCACCCCCTTTTCTCCTTGACTCGAAATTCGACCGAGACCAGGTCAAATACTTCGGTTGACTCCGAAGACACAGTGGACCCCTCTAAGTCATTCTCCTTTCGTACGACGTTGAGTCCGGACCAGAGGAACGCGGCATACAGAGTCCCTGAATTGTGACAATCCAACATCCTACATATACACCCTACCTATTTCAGTGTCTTTATGAACAGTACACTTACTGAAGATTTATTGTGGTGGATTTTTTCGATGTTCTTTTTACAGTTTAGTCGTCGTCGTCGTGTGAATGTACTGTGTGGTGTCACAAGAAAGTACTTGAGTTGGGTAGGGTCCTCGAATAGTAGTGTAGTGAAGGTAATCCTTTATAGACTCTTTGATTCTACTGTTTTACGTATGTGTAACTCAAACAAACGAACAAAAATAAAAAGAGTTGTAGATCAGATAAGTTACGTCCCTTACTAAAATCTCTGACATCTACTTACTTACCCGTTTTAAAGGGAACTTAACAGAGGGAGTTTAGTTTTGAGTCAACTGGAAAGTCAATGAAGGCCCAACAAAAATCTCACCTGTAGGGGTTTTCCCGGAGTCATTAATCATTCAGAACCTCAGATGATTCCTCCTTAAAGACTCAGAAACTACAGTTTACGATACCAAACAGGCATCAGTACATACCTACGAGCTCAACCTGATATTTCTTTCGACTCGTGGCTTCTTAACTATGAAAACTTGACACCACAACCTCTTCTGAGAACTCTCAGGGAACCTGACGTTCCTGTAGGTTGGTCAGATAGGATTTCCTCTAGTCAGGACCCACAAGTAACCTTCTTGACTACAACTTCGACTTTGAGGTTATGAAACCGGTGGACTACGCTTCTCGACTGAGTAAACTTTTCTGGGACTACGACCCTTTCTAACTCCCGTCCTCCTCTTCCCCTGGTGTCTCCTACTCTACCAACCTACCGTAGTGACTGAATTACCTGTACTCAAACCCATTTGAGGTCCTCAACCATTACCTGTCCCTCCGGACCGCACGACACCAAGTGCCCCAACGTCTCAGCCTGTGCTGACTCGCTGACTTGACTTGACTACAGTTTACGTCTGGACTTCAGGAGACTCTTCTGTCTCTTCGGACCAAGAGTGGAAGTACCCTGCAGTCGGGTCATGGTGTGGTCCTACCAGGGTCGTTCCGGGTCTTGTCCCTAAGAGTTGGAGTCGTGATAACTGTGTATTCTCCCTATTTACCAGGGACCCATATAAGGACACGGTGGATCGAATATCAGATATTAACCCTTGAACCTATCTTAAACATAGGATGACAATGTACTTTTAACGTATTTAGAATTAACACAAACTAACCAAGTACCACAAAAAGTCCAGATAATATAGAAAGATGAAAAGATATATAAGTAAGATAATTAAAAACTCTCAAACTATAACTTTGGGGTTGATTTTAAGAATAGATGAATTTTTATTAGCATTATATATCATCTTTTTATTAACATTGTATATCACCCGGACATACATTGAAACAATACATAAAAGGTTCAGAGGTCATTTACATAACAGTATGAAAGTATTAAATCTTTCTCTTTTTTTCTCCCGATTTACGAAAGAACACGCCCTCCCCTCTCCGACATCTTGTGTGTCATCCCACAAATCGTAGGACGATTTACCGGGGATGTACAGTCGTCATGGAGCCGGGTCCATACTGTTTGTACAGTACGTCGTGACCCTCGTTCCTCCTCTTTTCTGGGTCGATTCGTGAACACCGGGTCTACATCCCGGTTTCCGAAAGTGTTTTTAACCTGAAATTTAGACGGTTCACGAGTCTGTCTAAACCCCAACGTTGAGGGTCTAAAGATCCAGGTTTTTCCTTGCTTTATTAAAGTTTTAAAAAATTTCAATTAGAATGACCAACCGATAGAATTATTAAAAATTTAGGGTTATACCGGGGTTCACTTAAAGACTAAAAGTTATCGAGATTTAGGACTACTCGAGTGGTCCTACAATCGACGGTATCCATCGGGGTTCTTGTGTTTTTGTCAGAAATTGTACTGATTTGAAAGTGTAAAATGGGTCTTGTAAGTAATAAAATAAATTGAGACTTACTCAAAAAGGAAATTTTGGCAGGTCGATTCTGTTTTAGGTTGAGTTGAGACTCTTTAGGATCGGTTGACCTCATTAAAATCAAATATACTAGGAAAGACTATTATTAGTCCGTCCCCTAAGTAGTCACAGAATACCAGTAAGGTTATACATTATAATTCTAATACGGTACCCCCTTTGCCCACCCGCCCTCTGCCTTACCCTCGGACCCTAATCGTTTACGTTTGATAATATACATCTTACCTATTTTTTTCCAGGATGACATGTCGTATCTCTTGATATGAGTCATAGCACATTATTTGGTGTTACCTTTTCTTTTTTTCCTAAAACAGTCTTTGTGTCTTCACCTACACACAGAAGGATCAAGGGTACTGTCCGTCGACAACGACGATTCAGTGAAGTCAGCACAGGTTGAGACACACTGGGATATCTACCGTAGGGTGGTCCGAGGAGGTAGGGACCCTAAGAGGTTCGTTCTTGTGACCTCACCCAACGGTAAAGGAAGAGGTTACGTACTTTCACTTTTCACTTTCAGTCCAGCGAGTCAGTGCAGACTGAGAAGCGCTGGGGTACCTGACGTCGGGTGGTCCGAGGAGACAGGTACCCTAAAAGGTCCGTCCTCATGACCTCACCCCACTGTAACGGAAGAGACTACTGTCCGTCTCTTCGGGGGTTTAATAGATTGACGACATTATACTGAAATTTTGTGTAAATTATCTTTTTCTCGTAACAAAGGGTGGTACATTTAACCTAAAACTGAACTGTTTTTTGTAAAGAAACGGAGAATCTCAAACTGTTATCATAACACTTAATCTGAAACTCTTTGTGATTACCGGACTCTTATGTGTTACTCCAAAATATCTAACCGGGTATTTTATAAGGACAGATGTACAATTTCCGGTTACTTTGTCTGTACTTGAAACTCTTTAGAAAGCACAAAAAGAATGTAGTAAAGTAGTCACAGGTCTTTCTCGTTACTGGTTATGATTTGATTAAAACGTTTTTTTAGATTTAACAAAATCCTAATCCAATTTGTGTCCCGATGTCTAATGTATTTACAGGGTGTCTAACGACGGAGACACCAAACATTCCCTAGATCTCGGGGGAGAAAAACTCAGATAGGACTACCTTTATTATGGACTTCTCAATTAAATCGGTTCTGACTCCGGGTAAAGAGTCGTCTCCGAGATTTGAGACGTCCTGTCTTTCTTCCTCGGAGGACCCTGTACAAATTTCCCTCGTTTCCCGATAATTGTCCGTCAACCAAATGACGCCAGGTTTATTCTCCGGTCCGTACACGCACTGGGAGTGTCCTGGGAACGTCTCTTTAGGTCACGTCGATCAGTAGACTAGTAGTCGGTTCTAGACACGGGGGGTTCTACTGTCGTAGGTGACAACCCCACACCGTTACAGGGATGTAGATGGTAGATGGACGGTAACACAGACTGTTCGTTCGGGTTTCTGAGGGATGCTTTAGGTAATATTGGACTAAAAACCTTTCCTATTCAACGAATACTTTTGTAACCTTGAATTATTCAAATGTATACTCAGTAGACCCAAGGCAAGTGTCATAATAGAGGTATTGTGTCGGTCCGACGTACCGAATGACCGTCCAAAATAGTCGTTCCTCTGTCCGTCCAGGCAGGTGACGGGTCTTTGTTGTCGGAAGATCCAGTCGTCAAGGGTTCGACCTAAGCGATGTAATCTTAGCGGACGCTCGTACGAGTCAACAAGTCAACACAGGCTGAGAAACGTTGGGGTAGGTGACGGCGGGTGGTCCGAGGAGACGGGTACCTTAAAAGGTCCGTTCTTATGACCTTTCCAAATGGTAAAGGAGGAGGTCCCCTAGAAGAGTTGGGTCCCTATGTTGGACGCAGAGAGGACAGAGGAACGTAACCGTCCACCTAAGAGCTGGTGACTCGGTGGGTCCTTCGGGTCTTAGTGGACCCGTGGACGATTTTTGTGTCTACGGTCCAGGGGTCGGGTCTTCTGGACTTAGGTTTAGAACCCCTCTTCTTAAGGACCTTATACACAAAATTGTTCGTAAGTTCCTATTAAGAGCTCGTGGGACCTCAAACTGGGAGTTTTCTCACTATTGAACTGAAGGTAGGATTAAAGGAACACAGGGGCCGTAGTGTCGAGAGACCGACACAAACCAGTCAGTACCACTGGTTCCAACTACGGTCCAAGTCAAATCCTCCCCGACTACGGAGATTCTGGGTCTGTAGGTGTCGGGGAGGATCAAGGGTGAGAGGTAGTGTCGGTCCGAATGGGCTCCACGATAAAAGGTATATGTGTATACGTGCGTGTGTGAATATTGTGTATTGTCTTCACGAGTGGACTGAGAGAAGAGTCCTACTTGGACACACACTGAAGAGATCTCTATGATCAGACTGAGAGACTTGCTCACAACGTAAATGGTCCCTTTGTGGTCTCGGAACAGAGAAGAAAGAGGGGGGACGGTGACGCTATTAGTAAAGTAGAAATTTTCTCAGAGAGGTGGGGAGACACTTTCGGAATGTTTTTGATGAATGCCAGACATGAACTGTAATCGGGGGTGAGAGTTCGCAGACGAATATGCAAGACTATTTATTCATCGTAGAAGAGTACGATGTTCGATGTCAAGAACACCGGTTTGTCGTTCGAGATATTGGTTTTTTTTTTTTTTTTCTCTCTCTCTCTCTCTCTTTGGAAACTCTTTTCTTTTACACATGTTCCTTACTTCTCTCGATTTGCGCAGGAATAATGGTTTAGTACCAGAATGTAGTGCACTGTGTCCAGGAAACCAATTTTTCCTCTGTCTTAGGAAGACTTCCTGTTGTATAAGGAGTTCCTTTTCTCTGAAGTCTGTGAAGATGAGTTTCGTTACTACTGTTTGGTCTAGAAAAGAAAAAAAAAAAAAAAGTTTGGTCTAGAAAAGACTCTCTCTACGGATGACGTACGCATAGATTCAGAAGGAGAATTAAAGTCGGTCCATGGTTTCATAACACAGGTGGAAGATAGGATGTTTAGTTTATGGTAGAGACTGAAGGTCTGTTAGGGTCGATTCTAACACGACGACATGCTTTATCTTTAGTCTCAGAAACTGTTGAATACTCGTCCTGGGTAGTATGCAAGGTCGAGCAATCATGTACTTGCAACCGATACTCTGTCCCGTCTCTCACTACCGCGAGTGTGCACGTGTTTACACACATTTACCGACTCGTGGGTCGTGATGGTCACACAGGGACCCTCCGCAGACGACACGGGTCGTCTCGACTGTCGTGACATCGGGTTCCTTACTTTAAGAAAACCATTTTCTCTCTAACACGGCAGTTTAAGTAAGTGTTTTGATGTGGGGGAGGGGGTATAAGCAAACGGTCCTGCCGGCATTGTTCCATAGTGTCTGACCCCTTGGAGTTGTGGTCTTTGACTAAAAGAGTGTGAAACCTCTGATCGTTAGGCTCTAGTTCCACGTTCACCCCGACCAAAGAAGACTCCAGAGGGAGGAGCCAAACGTCTGTCGACAGAAGTGCGCCAAGAAGGAAGACACACAGACACAGGATAAGAGGGGAAGAATATTCCTGTAACGACGACGACGATTCAGTGAAGTCAGTACAGGCTGAGACACGCTGGGGTGTCTACCGTCGGGTGGTCCGAGGTGGCAGGGACCCTAAGAGGTCCGTTCTTGTGACCTCACCCAACGGTAAAGGAAGAGGTTACGTACTTTCACTTTTCACTTTCACTTCAGTGACTCAAAACAGGTTGAGAGTCACTGGGGTACCTGACGTCGGGTGGTCCGAGGAGGTAGGTACCCTAAAAGGTCCTTTCTGATGACCTCACCCCACGGTAACGGAAGAGGTATATTCCTGTAATCAGGAAAACTTAACCTCGGTGATATACTGGGACAAACTTGAATTGACGGAGAAATTTCTACGAAAGAGGTTTACGTCAGTGTAAAACGTCCCGCCACTCCTGAAAGTGTATACTTAAATACAAGTATCCCTCCGGGACCTAAAAGAATAAAAAACAAAAGGAACCCTAACCTGGGTAGGAGACTCTCAGTCCTGGAATCACTCTTAGATGTTTCATGAGTACAAAGAACAAAAGGGTAGTACGGTGACTATCCCTTCTCTCTCAGAGAGAGGTATCGAAATCTCCTCTTAGTCAAGATGATGAGTCATCGAATGTTAGTCCCGTGACGAAATACTTTTATTCATACTTACTTACGACTATCCGTTTTGGGTCGTCAAGAAGTGATGTTTACGTGACGAAAGGGAGTCTAAGTCGTTGTGCGTTGGTTCTACCATGAACTACGAAACCAACCCCCGTACATCTAACGTAGGTTGTGTTAAGTCGAATATTGGGGAAAACACGTCTGATTCTTTGAAGTTCCACGACTTTGAAGTATGTCATCTCTTTTATTGGAACAGACTCCATCGTAAGGACCCTCGTTAACACCCTTTATTAAAGGGAGTAAAGGTGTCCCGTATGGTGACCCGTCGACAGTTCGGGTTCCGAACGGGTTTCAAGGTACGACTGACGCCTTTTAGGGTGGGGTCGTGTGGAGGTACCCCGGATCCCCGAGGGAGTCAGTTTCCTTCTAAGTTGACACAGGGACGTCGAGTCTGTCGAACACCACCCAGCACACCCTTCTAAGTCCATTTATGGTCTCACGGGTCTCCGTGTGTTCGATTTAGGTCAATCCGTCATTTTCACCCTCTCCTCCATTCCGTCTCTATTCGTTACCATACTTCGTCGTATATTATTCGTTACGGGCACTTACGACCCGTAGGAACAATATCCTTAACTCGTCTACTTAAGTCATATCTGGGGTCACAGTTGTTTTACGATGTGTCTCGTCCACCCCGAACATGACTCGACCTGGTCACTCACTTCGTAGTTGTACCTACCTCACATAACATCCTGGATCATCCCCTTACGTTTTGTTATCTAAACTTACGACTCTAATACTTGAGTCTTTTACCCTCTCACTATTGACAAGGTCGTCTTAATCATTTCAGTCTTGGTTTCGTAGTTCATGGTAGAACCAACGCACAACGACTTAGACTCCCTTTCGTCACGTAAACGTCACTTCTCGACGACCCAAAACGGATAGTCGTAAGTAAGTAAGAATAAAGGTATTTCGTCACGGGACTAACATTCGATGACTCACACCATCTTGACTAATAGGAGATTTTGATGTCTCTCTCCGAGAGAGAAGGGATAGTCACCGTACTACCCTTTTGTTCTTTGTACTCATTAAACATCTCAGAGTGATTCCAGGACTGAGAGTCTCCTACCCAGGTTAGGGTTCCTTTTGTTTTTTTTCTTTTAGGTCCCGGAGTCAGATAGTATCCTCAGGGACCTAGTTTGGTATGGACTTCGGTGTATAAGACCTAAAAAGTTTATTACTTGAAGGGGTAGTAAATTCGGACAAATTTAACACAAAAGATAGTAATGTCGTGTATACGTGTACATGTGTGTACGTGTCAACAATTGACTGTTTTATAGGTTCTCAAACATGTATGACTATCCCTACACTATACCTAAACTCTTTGGTGAGTTTCTCCACTATTCACCTGGTCCCTCTCTCCTGGCCCCTCTCTCCTCACCCTCTTTTTTACTGTTGATTCTTACCCTAATCCTACTCCTTACACTTATGTAACTTCTTACGACCATCTTTGAGTAAATTGGTTTTGAAATAGAGAATATAAGTCAGACTGAACCTACAGACTTTAAGAAGTTAAAAAATATTCGTAATAAGAAAAAATACCACAAGACAAGTTTACATTTATCTACTCCCTGTCTGTCGAATAAGTCAGTAAGTGTAGAATCGTACTTAATCAAACTTTCTTGTGAAAGAATGTGGTCATCTCGTTAGACCCGGGTATGTCTAAACAAGTTTCGTACTACACGATGTTCAGTTTATCGAGTCTTCTCTCACGACTCATGTTTGAGATGGGAAAGTGATAAGAAGACACTTAATTCTATAAAAGGGAGGAAAATAGTGGCTCGTATCCAAAATTTTTCTAGTAACATTTTCGGTCAGAATAACAGGTACTCGAGTCTGGGTGTTCTATCAAAATCTTTGGGTGTTAACGAGTGAATCCTACTTCTTAAGATTTTCATTGTTTTGAAAAATTCATTTTTGGAGTATCCCGTCTAAAAGGTTCATTTAGTAGTTTCCGTCTTTTATATGTACTTATATTTATAAATATCTAAAATGATTAACTTTTTAGAACTCTACAGTCGTATTTGGTACTCGGTTCCAAACAAAAAAACAAAACAAAACAAAAAATTTCCGTTTCTTGGTTGATTCTTTTTACAAGGATGTGTGGACCTTGAGGTAGACTTGGACCGACTCGGGAGAAAGGGGTTAAAGAGAAGTGAGTAGTAACGGAGACCTTTCAGAAGGTCCTATCGAGACACTAGGAGGAAATAACTTCCAATTTTAGTAAAAAAAGACTTAGAGGTAAAAGGAGGGACTTAGAACGTTTGTACTCCCGTTCCTGACCTTGATAGACAAGTGGTGATCGTGAATGGGGTCGAGACCCGATGCCTCGACCGAGAGTACTTAATTATTTCCTTTTGTCTCCGACGATGAGACTTACATACTTATAAAGATGTTTAGTAACTATTTCTCCGTTTGTCACATCGTCTCTTCGTCCGTTTCACTCATCCAAATATTTTTATTTACGTTTTATTTTACTACTGTGTTAAATGTGAGTAAAGGGGAGAGGAAATTTAAGTTTTTTTTTCCTTTTTTTTTTTTTGGATGTGGGAAATCTATGCCCCTTCCAGTGATGTTAAAAAGACGTCCTCTGAACACGAGATACATAACTGTAGAAATTTGATATACACGGGAAATAAATCGAGTCGTTAAGACGAAAACCCTCATACAGGTTTTTGATATATGTCTATACATGTTTATAAATAGATATTTTGTTAGTCACGTCGTGACACATATTATCGCTTCTTTTTAGGTTTATTCGTCATTATCTCCTAACCACTTTAATGCGTGTAATCATTTTACTTTGCTATGCGTCGTAAAAGTCAATGGCAAATGACCCGGGAATGACACCCGTGAATGGTCCGTGACGTGACTCGTGAATTGTGCGTGACAGACTAAAAGTAGCAGTCTTGCGAAATACTTCACCTGTAATTGACGGTACCGGTAAAAGGCACCCTCCTTTAACTCTAAATCTCTCCACTCCATTAGACGAGTTCCACTGTGTCTCTCATGCCTGGTGTCGGTCTCAGTCCGAGGTTCCGGGCCGAGAACTAGTGATTCGTGAGACGGGGGTTCAATTTCCGTGGTTCACACGTAAATCACCGTACCTTTCCGTAAGGAGACAAGAACGATATAATTGATTTTTCTGTCTAATGTCTTGTCATGGGTTATACTAGTGGAAAGATGACTTTATATACGTAAACGTATAAATACACGTGTGTACGTATGGACACAAATAGAAACATGTTTCTACTTTTGTCAAATATAGATTTCCAGTAGAGTCCCACCACCCCAGTATCCTATTACTTGAAAAGGAAAAGAAAAATGAATGAGGGTTCAAAGTATCAAAACATGTTATTTAGTGAACATAGTATGACATTCAAAACACAATAAAATTCAACTTCAGTTTCGTCGGAATCTTGAAGTCTCCTTGAATGTGTAGTGGATTAGATTAGAAGAATTGTCGTTCTTCTGGCTTCGGGTCTCTTTAATTCACTCGATTAAATTGTTTGTCCAAAAGGTCCACCAAGTCACCTTTTCTTAGGTGGACGGTCACATCCTCTACGTCCAAACTAGGGACCTAGTCCTTCTAGGGAACCTCTTCCTTTACCGTTGACTGAGGTCATTAGGACGGACCTCTTAGGGCACCTGTCGTCTCGGACCTTCCGATGTCAGGAACGTACCCCAGTGTTTCTCAGTCAGTACTGAACCGTCAAAGAAAAGAAAAAAATTAAGAAAAATTAAATTGTTCGTCTCGGTCCTCACCTCAACCGAGTAGCGGCGGGTGTCCGGGACCGTAACGGGAGGGAGCGCTTCCGTCGAGTGATGTGAGAAAACGTGTCACTTCTACTGTCGCGTTCGATACGTTAGTAAGAGGACTCGGGGGTTTTCGAGTCGGAGGGGGTCTGCACGTAAGACTCACTGCGGAGTCACGGGATATTTTGTCACGAGTGACGTCTACTTTCCGGACTTCCTTTGTGTGGTGTCAAACCGACAGTCTACCGGAGGTTTCTTGGTTAGTAAAAAAGACTTGGCCACCGAAAATGGATTCTACACACAGTCGTAGGGGACTGCCGAAAAAGGTTGTTACTCCGGGGGTACCTCTGACTGAGTTACCTATATCTGGTCCCGGATCCAGTCTGATAAAGTTTTGTGAAAGGGTACACTATGAGTACAACTTGTGGTCCGGGGGTTGATTCCTTGGAACCAGATACATTTAGAAGTCCACGTACAGAATTGGTCCTTGATCTGGAAACCAACCAGACCTGTTAACCGACCTTGGTGACCAACATGGAATTATATTTCGAGAAGGACAGACGACAATCGTTCTTGTCTCCGTTGGGGAAGGTCACCGAAGGAGGTCTACGGAACATTGTCTAGACTCAAAGGAAATCCACAGGAAAAATTAAGATGTCTATTCTTCCAATACCTCTCGTTTCCTTTACCACCGTGGTAGGTGACACAACGAGGTTATCTAGACCGGTTTGAGACCTAGCCCCCTGTGTCCCGAGTTCTCGGTGGACATATCAAGACCCCTGGTTCCGTGACAGTAGTTTCCTCCTGTTCAGATGTCCTCCTGGTCGGTGACGACGACTTTGTTCCCGACTCCACAGTGTATGTTTGGTTCTGGAAATGTGACTTCATCGGTCCGGGTGCCGTCTGTTCCTCGATCCTGTTTCCGTGTCTCTCTACCGGGGTAGGTCCTGTCTTGTCTTTTAAAGAGGTTACGTCACTCTACGTTTCCACTCTTTCTCTTCCTTTCTTTGTATTCTCTTTAATTCTACATGAACATTTTGACGTTTTATGTAATACGGTATAATGGTCATTAAAATCACTGACGAGTGATTTCTTTCCGAAAGAAATTTTTCTTTTTATCTTGTCGAAACAGAATCAACTTATTATTATCCCTCTTAAAATTTATGAACTAACACAAAGAACGAAAAACTGTAACAAATATAAACGATAAACATATATAATTATACATTCATCTAAAATTTATTTAGGATGGGTCCTTGGTAAAAATCTTTAAAAATAAATAAAAAAAAAAAACTGTAAGAAGAAAAATTGATCTGATGACTTGAGACTTTTTTTTTTTGACGAATCCCTATGTAATACTAACATTTCTTATAATGTCGATTGTTGCTTTTAATTTTATTACTCACAAAAGAAGATTTAATATATTTTAGGGAGATTGTCCCCTTCACGATTACCAAGAAAGTCAATTTTCTGACACGACGGGAACGAGTAATTGTATGTGTTCAACCCCATAAAAATTTAGGAAGTAATGAAGTGTTATGGGTCCCGACGACGACGTTACCGGTCCTTATGGGTTTAGGGTGCCTTAGAACACGTTTCCTACAGTCGAGTTCGGGTCGACGCCCAGAGTCGATGGATGTTCCTAAGCTCCGACTCAATGACTTACAGGAGACCAGACGTATTAGAGGTGCTTTGTAACTCAGTTAGGAAACCTATCTTCGGATTCTGGAGGAAGAGAAGGGGAAGACGACTGTAGAGGTGACTGTAAGTTCTTTCAAGTTTGGGTTGGTAGAGTCGGAAAGAGACTGAGTTTCGAAAAGAAAGTGTTGATTCTTCGTAAACCTAATATAATACGGTCGTCACAGTGTTTTTCTCGTGACCCACACCTCAGTTTTCCGTTTCCAAGTTCTGTGTTGCTTCAGAGACTGAACGTAAACACTACTCTTCTGAGAGACTCGGTATTAGAGAGGGGACAAGTGCAATCGAGGTGTAGCAGGTAACTCGACCACCTTTTGTTTAGGTGGAATTTCGGGGTCCGTGCACGGGTGGTCATGTTTACTCCCTCTCTATTTCCCTCTGTTCTGTGGTCAGCTGTGACCAGGTCTCCGAACGGACGGTGTGCTCTCGGAGACAGGGACGGGTTCGCCGGGCTCCGGTAGATGTGCCTCGAGACTCCTCCGTCGAAAGGACCGATACTTGGACGTACTCACCGACAACTTCTGGGCCAGACGACTTGGGTCCGTCGCTTGTGGGTCGAAAGAGCTACACTCTAACGGTCACTCGTCACGAGGACAAAAACACCTATAAATAAGTAACATAAGGAACGAACGACGTCGACCCTGACCAAACCAGTTTTTCTTCCGAGACGTTATGGTCACAATTTGTTTGTCGTGACCCGGACCATGAAAGTCTATGTAATTTTAAGACAAATTCGTGTCACACTCCCGGACTTTTTGAGTCCAGCAAAGGATACCGACTCGCTTGCGACTATTCTCGAAATAGGTTAAATATTCCGTTCTCTTCCTTTATTAGTACACACTACCTTAACCTGTTTATTAGGTCGAGGTTTGTTAATACTTGATATTACGTTAATGTCTTGTGACACGGTCCTAGGACCGTCATGGGTCTGAGAGGGGGAAAATTCTCAGTCACTATCTGGACGAAGACCCGGCCCCAGAGCATACATCGTCTTGTCGAGGGAACGACACTAGATAACTTTCAGTCAGAAGTTATGTTCCCAAACATTTTTCTTTTTTTTTTTTTTTTTTTCTCACTCCCTATTGGATCTTAAAACCGTGAGTGTCCTCAGTACTCACCGGTTTGTTTCCTTTTCAGTTCTGGTTTGGTTGACTTTGCACACACCCCTCGTCCACCCCCCCCCCCCCCCGCGCACCGAGTGTGGGAAAGAAAATACAAACACATTTGGTTAAAGTGTTGTCAAGTATTGACCTGTGTCGGATGTAACGGGTAGTTCTGTCTTTCTAATGAAGTTAACTGTACGATTCAACGAAGTCAGTACAGATAAACGTTGGGAATACCCGACTTCGGGAGGTCCAAGGAGACGGGTACACTAAGAGGTCTGTTCTTATGACCTCACCCTACGGAGGAGGTCCTTTAGAAGGGTTGGGTCCCTAGTTTGGGTACAGAGAATGAAGAGGACGTACCCGTTAGCCCAAGAAATGGTGATCCCGGTGGACCCTTCGACAGTTAATTTACTGTCGAGGGATGTTTTGACGTTAAGAAACCTCGTCTTTAAGTGTAAGATGACGATCAAAGAACCTCTCTATTCCTTCTTAAAGTAATATCTTAAGTGTGCCGTCTTTACCTATTTTCAGAAGTCACCTGAAACAAGAGGTGAGTTTGCAGAGGGGAAAGGGTGGCAATTGAAACGGAGAGGGGTGAGGGGGAAGGAGAAACCGGGTCTCGTCACCCGAAAAGAGTTGGCGTCTTCAATCCACTGTTTCGTTCTCAAGGAGGGAGGTCATTGACGAACACTCCGGGATGGACATCTCCAGTTCAAATCTCCTTTCCGACTCAGGAAACAGAGGGACCCAACGCCAGACCTGGTACCAAACTTCTCACCTCCTCTGACTCGCCCTCCCCTCTCTCCCCGGTAACCCCTCGTCTGGGTAGATGAAGAAGTGATGGGAACTGGGAGTGGATTGCAAATTCTGTTGGTCATCCGGTCTAAATACCCGTGTCTAGTAAAACAAGTAGAGAGGGGAGAACAGAGGTCGGATATTAAGTCCCTCTGAGTCCAAAAGTAAAGTCCGAGGACCTGAGTGACCCTGGGTTCCCAGTCCACCGAAAAGGTCCAGGGGTCCCCTCTCTCCTTCTGTGACTTTCCTGGACCGGTTGTCGGGGTCTAGACTCCACGACCGAGGACTGGCTCCGCCAAGAAGTAAGAACGGACTCGAAGAAGACCTGCTCGGGGTGGGTCTCCTACCGGTGCGGTTGGTGTGGTGTGGCGGGCAGTGTGAGAAGGAAGAAGTGTGTCAACAGACCCTCAGAGAGATTTTAATTTGGAGAGAGTCTGTGTGCGCGCGTGTGTGTGTGTGTGTACGAAACGAAATTTACAGAAGTCTTATCTTGAGGAGAAACGAAAGTCCCTTTTAAAGTTTCGAAATTTACCGAACGTTTCGGGAAACCTAAACTGGAGACGGGAATTGTGAGAGGTGTGGGGTCGGGGAGCCACGAAGAAACCCAGGGAACTCGTTGCTTCGAGAAAAGAGGAGTCTAGGGTCGTCCGACCCAGAGAGGGGGAGGAGAAGGAGGTGAGACTCGTCTCAGACGAAGAATCGTAGGGAGTCCACACACGAGTCAGCGATTCAGTACAGGCTGGCAAACGTTGGGGTACTTGATATCGGGAGGTCCGAGGAGACAGGTACCCTAAAGGGTCCGTTCTTATAGCCTCACCCAACGGTAAAGAAAGGGGTCCCCTAGAAGGATTGGGTCCCTAGTTTCAGTCCAGAGGACACAGAGGACGTAACCGTCCGTTTGACACGGTGGACCCTTCAGGGTTAGGAAGTCCACAGTGAAGTCATAACAGAGGGGTCTCTCCGGAAACACTGTTTGGATTTTTAGTCCAAAAGATGTGCGTTTGGATGGACCAGGATTAAGAGACCGAGTCGTAAAGTGCCGTCACTGACTTTAAACGTTAGCGGTTAAAGAAACAATTGAAAAAATGACAGGGAGATCTTCGGATGACAATCGGGGTTCTACCGACTCATCTCAGTAAGTGGATTGAGGTCGTGACACGTGTGCCGTCCAAGGACTTTAGTGTAGTAATTTCCACAATAGTATTGAATATGATGACAACATAGAAAGTTTGTTTGGTTTCTTCCTTCTTAATAGTAACGAAATAAATTTACCGTAACTTCTCTATCGACTTTGACCTATAAACATACCACTGCAGGATCTTCGTTTATACCATCCATGGCATCTGTCCAACCGTCCCATCGAGAACTTTTGGGTCTACTATTCAGACCCGAACTGGAAATGTGGAACTCTCCTCGTCACTGGTAGACTTTACATGGGTCTCCAGTGTAGGGGTTTTATCACTTTCCCAAGATTTAGAACTTGACCACTTCCTTTGGTACTGTTTCATTACAGAAGTTTGTGGTACGGGTTTCTCTCTTCCTCTCTTTTACCGTTGGGTGAGGTCATAAGGACGGGTCTTTTAGGGTACCTGTTTCTTCGGACCACCCGATGTCAGGTACCCCAGTGTTCCACAACCTGTGTGACTCGTGTTTCTCTCGTCCACTAAACCAACACTAACAAGAGTACCCGTTTTAACCCAGGTTATCCACGAACGAAGTTCCTTGACTAAAGTGGAGTTAGTTATATTTTTGTTAGGACAATTATGGAGTCTGACCGGTTATTACTTTGGGTAGTGAAGTACTCCGTCACTTCAGGGATACCGACCTCGCTATTCGTCCTTTGGTTTCTTCTAATAACCCCTCTATTAAAGAAATAGGTCGTTCTCTGACCTAAACACACTAGGGAAAGGTGAAGTTCTGAGTTTCCCGTTATCTCTCGGTAGTTTTCAACTACTCGGTAGTTTCCACTACTCTAAAAAAAAATTTTTTTTATATCACAATATGATCTTTCTAGACACTTTCCAAAATTTTTATTTTTGAAAAAGTCATGGTTTATTTTCCTAGTCTCCATGGAACTCTACGTGCCCTAGTCCTACCTCGTAATAATGAGGTCTACTTTAGAGTAAACTGTTTTTGTCATATTCTTTTATCACAAGTGTTCTAGACAGTGTCCATAGTTTCAGAGGTTCTATTGTTGAAAGAAGTACTGGTTGTAGAAATTACTATTCGTCTATTTCCGAAGGCGTAGTCTCTAAGATTTTGTATAAAGTTATTCTTACTGGGGAGTGGAATTGTAAGATACACCCTATGAGTTAATGTCGTCACAAGTTCTAGTTTTTGAACACCTTACAGACTAGACAAATGTATGTAAGGTTGGTCGTCACCTTCTCTACAGAAGTGATATTCATTAATTCCGAGAGAATAGGGTGTAAATTTAAATTTAAAGATTTCCCCAACCTCTGATAGACCCAGTGTAAATTGTGACACTCGTGGTTTGAGAATGAATGTTAAGGTTTCTATGGTCGGAGAAAAAAACGAAGTCGTAATGGGCTGTCAAGAAATGGACAAGATCAGTACTTCCTTTTCGGTAGTAAGGTGTTTATGGGCTTACCGGTCAGGAGGTCCACAAGTGGGGACCCGTCATTAGTTACGTAGACGAGCTGACAGAGGGGAAAGGGAAAGAAGAACAGTCATTCTCTTCCCAGAGACGTCACCTCTACGGTAGACACTTTGGGATCCATCACTAAGTTTGTAAACGGTTTAATAGGTTGACGACCTTGATTTACCTGAGACGAGCCCCCACCATGCCAATGTCAAGCCCGAACGGGTCTAGGTGTCCGTGTCTAGGTGTAGTAGACCGTGGAGGAGGTGGGTGTCCCTTTATTCGTGGACAACGGTTAACTGAATTAAAAGTGGTAAACTTTTGTTCGTTCTTTGTGCAAAAAGAGATGAACGACAATTTGTTTTACGAAACTGAAGGTACGACCTTCGCCAATAATCCCTCCTCTTTCTACCGTTGTCGACATCAGTCATCAGATGCACCGAAGGAAACCAGACCGGTACTGGTCCAGTCCGTCGGGGTATCATTTACCAGTTAAGTTCAGACACTATGGTTCGTCTCGGTAGTAATTAGTTTTTGTATTGGAGTGACCGTCGTATGACTTTAGACACAGTTGTGGAAATGTTCCCAATTTTTCTCTCTTACTTTTTATTTTCCTTTCGGGCTCGGAGAACGTAAAGGTAAAACATACAGTCAGTCGTTTCCCAACACAAAAAAGTAGAATTATATGCCACTGTGATCTAAATAAATCAGACCTCCCTTTCAGTCGGGAATTTATGTACTTCATTATGACAGGTTTGGTGTCGTGTCCACGGAGCAAACAGACTCCGTTACCTAAAAACCTTTCTCGTTCTCCCGAAATCCAATTTGTAGACTTTTATAAGGATAGACATTCTGAAAAGACATCGGTGACTTTTCCTCTCGGTAACTTTTCCCCACCTCGATTTTGACACCGTTTTGGTTATACGTCTAATTCGACCACTAAAGAGAAGTCTCAAACCAGTCTCGCCAAATCGTCGAAGCAGAGGTTTCGGGACTAAGTTTTGGTGTTACAAGTCGTTCAGTCACTCTAAAGTGCGAAAAGGAGACTTTGGGTGTTGTTGTTTCGTAGATGACCACGTTAAGTGTGAGAATCTTAAAAGTGACTTCTTGGTTTGGTTTGGTACCTTGAGGTAGAGTTTCGAGACGAAGTTGGGTGTCCTCGTGTTTAAGTTAAATTTCCAAGTTTTTTTTTTTTTTCTCTAATCTCCACCCCTTACGTGTAATTGACGACGTAAATTTGGGGGTGGTGTCTTTCGGAGAACTACTTTCGCTTTTTCTCACTTTTTCAACTGAATTTCGAGTTTTAAGTCTTTTGCTTCTAGTACCGTAGACCGGGGTAGTGATCTACCCCTTTGTCACCTTTGTCACAGTCTGAAATAAAACCCCCCGAGGTTTTAGTGACATCTACCACTGACGTCGGTACTTTAATTTTCTGCGAATGAGGAACCTTCTTTTCAATACTGGTTGGATATCGTATAAGTTTTCGTCTCTGTAATGAAACGGCTGATTCCAGGTAGATCAGTTCCGATACCAAAAAGGACACCAATATATACCTACACTCTCAACCTGACACTTCTTCCGACTCGCGGTTTCTTAACTACGAAAACTTGCCACCACAACCTCTTCTGAGAACTCTCAGGGAACCTGACGTTCCTCTAGGCTTACCAGGTAAGACTTCCTCTAGTCGGGACCCTAAAGAAACCTTCCTTACTACGATTTCGACTTTGAGGTCATGAAACCGGTGGAGTACGTTTGTCAACTGAGTAACCTTTTCTGAAACTACGACCCTCCCTAACTCTCGTCCTCTTCTTCCCCTGCTGTCACCCACTCTACCGACCTACCGTAGTGACTGAGCTACCTGTACTCAGACTCACTTGAGGTCCTCAACCACTACCTGTCCCTCCGGACCACACGACGTTAAGTACCCCATCGTTTCTCAGCCTGTGCTGACTCGCTGACTTGACTTGACTTGACTTGTCATAGACTTACACTAACTCGAAAGTCTCCCTTGGGACGTGTCATACTTTACATCGTTAATAACCAGATAATTAGATCCTACCACCACGACAGTTCACGAAAGAGATTTTCCTTCCACCCCCTTTAAGAATGACGTTCCCATTCAACATAAAAAAAGGGATGATCATTTCTTGTTTCAATTCTTTGACTTCTAGACGACCTCTTCCTTTACCGGTGGGTGAGGTCATAAGAACGGACCTCTTAGGGTACCTGTCTCCTCGGACCACTCCGACGTCAGGTATCCCAGCGTGTCTCAGTCTGTGGTGTTGGATCGGTGCTGGATCGGTGGTTTGGTGTTGTTGTAGAGTTTGATAGAGTCTACTCTTTTGAAAGCTTACCTGGGGTTTGTTTTCGACCGTTCTGTTCTCACTACAGTCACTAAGAGCGGCCGGTAAAGTTCGAACCCTTAGTTACTTAAAGAGTTTAGGGTCCTAATCACTCCCTGTCTCTTTCTTTTACCCCCCCCCCCTCCTTTGATTCTTTATTTTAAAATGTTTTCTAAGGGCAGAATCACTGGAAGTCTGTGGTCCAGACCTCTTTTCTCCACCGGCGGTCGGCACGCGAGATCTCGACGTCCACTCCGCGGAGGTTCGGGTGATGGGGGTGGAGATAGAGGGGCGGACCCTACGGTCCCTCCAGCCCGTCCTCCACCAGGAGTACGTGGTCCACTCGGCGAGGGCCTACCACGACGGTAGGGGATGGGGGTCGGGAGGAGGCGACGGGGTCAAAGAGACAAAAGAGACGTGTCGGACCCGCGGACGGCGATCATCCATGACAGAGGAAGTGGCGCCGTCGATCAATTCGGAATCCTTAAAAAAATTTACGGGAGTTTCACACTTGTCGCCTCTCGGGGTACCTCATTGTGGTCGGATCTCTCTAGGGCCCTCCGGTTCTGACGAGGGGTGGGAGTGGGGTTGAGGATGTCCCTCTGCCCTTTCTCCCGGGGAGGCTCCTCAAAAGGAGAAATTTTCTACAAGCGATTCAGTACAGACTGAGAACGCCGGGGCACCTGACATCGGACGGTCCCAGGAGACAGGTACGCTAAGAGGTCCGGTCTTATGGCCTCACCCAACGGTAAAGGAAGAGGTCCCAAAAAAGGGCTAGGTACTTATGTGGCCCAGAGGACGTAATGTCCGTCTAAAAAATGGTTGACTCGATGTTCCCTTCGGGAATTTTCTACGTCCGACTGAGTTTCTACAGGTCCCTCTTCTCGGTCGAGTTTTGCCCCAGGTCTGTAAGCGGACACAAATTCGTTTCTTTTCTGGACGACCTTTTTTACCAAGTGAGGAGTCTACCGGGACTTAGGGTCGTCTCAGCCTCCTCCGTCTTGTCGACTCTTTCTCTCTTTTCCCTTGTCCTACAACCAGCCGTTCATAAATATGTTTACCCCGAGGGGAACACCGAGTCGACCAGTTCTTAGGCGGACGAATACGTGTGGGCACCGCCTAAGTACAACTACATACCGTTTTGGTTATGTCATAACATTTCATTTTTTTATTTAATTTTTTTTTTTTTCTTAGACGGACGTTATGCCCTCTGGACCCAAGTTAGGGACCCAACCCTTCTAGGGGACCTCTTCCCTTTCCGATGGTTGAGGTCATAAGACCGGACCTCTTAAGGTACCTGATATATCAGATACCCCAGCGTTTCTCAGTCTGTACTGACTCGCTGAAAGTGAAAGTGACCCCAACCCGAAACCCATGATCGGTCTCTTCCATTAAGACGGTTTACCCTCGTACGTCCGCGACATAGACATCCGTTGAACTGTTTACCGTGTCAGATCCTTGGACTTATCTCTGAACAGGGGACAGAGAGTCGGATGACTGGGTGAAAGGGACCCGATGTAGAGGGGGTCTAGGGGCGGGTGGGGGGACGTAGAAGGATAATCGGTTGTCCCTCCTTTTTCTTCGGGGGACCTAATATTACACCCATCTTATTCGTTGTACCCGGACAAACTGTAGAAATCTCCCCGTTTTCAGGAGAGAAACGGGTCTTTTAGGAGAGTCTTGGTCGGGAGTGAGGGTGAAGGTATCTGTCCATGGAGTTCAAAGGAGGAGGTCGAGGGACAGTTCCCGGACTTTAAGAGGTCAATTAGTAAATAAAACACACTTCGTGACTTTTGTAGACGTGGAATTTTTTCCATTCACACGATAAGACCTTTCTCTTGTGAAATTAGGTAAGAATCATATGTTTCACGAAAGAATTACTCATAGGTCAGTCGTTGGTCTGACTCCGTCTTCTTTCATCAAGTCAAGTCAAGTCAAGTCAGCGAGGCTGAGAGGCTGTCAGCACAGGCTGAGAAACGCTGGGGTACCTGACGTCGTGTGGTACGAAGGGACAGGTAGTGGTTGAGGGTCTCGAATGAGTTTGGGTACAAGTAACTCAGTCACTACGATAGGTTGGTAGAGTAGGAGACAGCAGGGGAAGAGGAGGGTGGAAGTTAGAAAGGACCGTAGTCCCTGAAAAGGTTACTCAGTCAAGAAGTTTAGTCCACCGGTCTCATAACCTCAAAGTCGAAGTCGTAGTCAGGAAGGTTTCTTATAAGTCCTGACTAAAGGAAATCCTACCTGACCAAGATAGAGGAACGTCAGGTTCCCTGAGAGTTCTCAGAAGAGGTTGTGGTTGTTTTCTTGGATTCAACTCACTTATTACTCTCTCTCAAGACCCCGTTCTGTGTCACGGGTCGTCCTCAGGTACCTCCTTCTTCGTGGTAGGTCCACACTTGTGAGTGTACGAAAACCTGTGTGTTCAAGAGACACTAAAAGTTAACCGAAGTCAGTGAAAGGTCTTCGGGTTACATCGACGACCATTAAAACAATGTAGGTGACCTCACTAATGTTTCTGGGGTTGAGTGTACTAACAACTTGTCATACCAACGGAGGTGGAAGGTTCACAGGTACCTGTGTTACTCGGTGTCGGCATGCCGGACTCGAAATCGTAGCTCGTATAAACCAAACACCGAAGGGTCCACCGATTCACCATTTTCTTAAACGGACGGTTACGTCCTCTACGCCCAAGTTAAGGACTCAGTCCTTCTAGGGACCCTTCTCCTTTACCGTTGGGTGAGGTCATAAGAACGGACCTTTTAGGGTATCTGTCTCCTCGGACCACCCGATATATCAGGTACCCCCAGTGTTTCTCAATCTGTACTGACTCGTTGATTCGAGCGTACCAACAAACTTAGGATTAAGAGGGTAGAAAGACGGCGTTGCCCGACTTAAGCTCAAAGTCGAAAGGGAGACTCGTCGATATACTGGAGTCCGTTTGGTATACGGTGGGGACACCGAGAAAAAGGAGTAGACATTAGACTTATGTCAGGGTAATTTGTCAGGTGTGTTTCGGGAGTCGTGTCGCGGTCCGTGGACCTTGTCACGTAGGAGTCAGTTCTACTTGATATAAAGGAAAATGAATAATAACTAACTCTAAAATCGGTTCACTAAAAGGAAGAAATTCGGAGTCTAGGGAATAGACATTCTACGTCTATTAGTCTACATATCTTGTCAGAAAACCTGAGACACCCTCTCCCTCTCCCACCCTACTAAACCCTCTTACCGTAACTTTGTACATATTATAGTATATTCTTTGATTAGCGGTCAGGTCCAAGCTACGTACTATGTCCTACGAACCCCGACCACGTGACCCTACTGGATCTCCCTACCATGCCCCTCCCTCCACCCTCCCCCCCAAGTCCTACCCCTTGTGCACATGTGGGCACCGACTAAGTACAACTACATACCGTTTTGGTTATTTTATAACATTTCATTAATCGGAGGTTAAATTTATTTATTTAAATTTAAAATTTTTTTCTACGTCTATTAGTATATCTGAATATGTACTCATAACACTCCAAACTTTCTTTGTATACATTTCACGGATTGTGTCATAGACTCTATTTCCTCCGTGGGTCGTTTCTGTCGTCACTACTCCCACTCCTCCTAAAGTCACAATTACTACAAGTTCAACTCGATCTTTTAAATGTCCGTAGTCAGGATTGGTAGACAAGGGTCTTTTCCATCTGGAGGGTGCGAAGTGAGGGTGATTACGAATCTGCCTCTACTATAAGTAGAGTGGTGCAATAAAAAGAAAACGGTTTAGTCAAAATTTGGTGTCAGTGTTTCTAGTTCACCAGATCACACTTTGACGTATCTTGTATTGGGTTTAAGTCCTTAGAGTCTACAAATCAACAACGAAGGAGAAGGGGAAAAAAGATTCGAGACTACACTCCATCATAGAATGTCTTACCTGAGTAGACGGGCATACACAAGTAATGTCGCCAACGATCCTTCAATAATTCATTTACCAAGACGAGGAGTGAGAGGTAATACGAAAGAAGAACAATAACACTCTACCTTAATTCACGATCGGGACACGGCTCAAAAGTAATCTCGGCAAGATATGAGAAACGATAAAAAGAGAGGGGGGAAACAGTCATTGAAATCTTCAATTAGGAAAATGTAAATTTCCCGAACTTTCGTCTACATTTTTAAGAACTCATAGATCCCCCCGCCTCGACCTAAAGTTTCACCTTAGTCGGAGAGGGAGAAGTGACACAGGTATCAATCACGGACCGAAAAAAATTAAAAGTTTTAGGTTTAATTTTGTAGTAGTACGAGGATATTCGAAGTGATGGAGATTATTAGTTTCTTGTTCAAAGTTGAACTGTGTCCCTATACCGTGAGGACTCGACGCAAGTGACGGTGAGGAAAGTGACCTAATCCATTAGTACACATTATTTTTATTTTTAGAGGGTTCTATTTTCCTTTTATCATTTGTGATCGTGATTTTCAGTTTTTTTTTAATTCATTTATAGGGTGCCAGTTAAACCTTTTGTATCCTGATCCACCACCAATATAAAAAACGGTGTAAGGTTTTCTATAAACAATGTACAAGGTCTCGTGTCTCAGTTATATTAAAAATGGGGGACTTCCACATGGTTTGTACATACTTCTAAAGTTTTGGTCGGGTCGTCCGAAAAGTTGTCTACCTTTGACTTCAACGTGTAAAGTAAAGTCTATGGACAAAGATTTAGTAACTAAAAACATCTTTACAGTGTGACATGACTTCTCTTCATAGAAAGAGTTATTTGTATGTCGTTTGAAGGATCTTTTACGGTTGTAAAAATCAATTCTCTCTTTCGACTTCTTTTCGGGTACTTTAAGTTGAGTGAGAGAGTAGAGTACGCGTGTTATAGGTCACTGAAGTTAATGTGTGGTCGAAAGTAGGCCGTGAAGTCCTCCTCAAAGTTCGGATTTTGTTCGTCACTTAACCGGGATGGGACGACTTTTAAACACCCTTCTTGTCACCCTTAGTTGATGAATGAGAAATCAAAGTTATGTGGCTCCTTTTTCCCAATCTGAATGACGAACCCCATTATTCCGGTTTCGATATTCCCCATGTTTCTGACGTCCAAATATGGACATCAAAATAAAAAGTACTACGAAATTGGAAGTCTGATTTAGAAGTTTCTAATCTTGGTCAGGAGATTGTATTCTTATGCCCAAGTTCAAGTCACAGGGGTGGTTTTGATAGATGTACATTGGATTAAAAGACGGTAATTTTGTTTTGTTTTGTTTTGTTTCCTTTCTTCCTTCTCCTTCTTCTCCCACTCTCATTTTCCTCTCTACCTTTGACAGTTTCATCTTCCTAAGAGTGTTCAGGGGTCAGTGTCACACCAGTCTAGGGTTTGTTGTGACTCAAAGGTCGTCCCTTTAACTCCTCTGTCTGGTTTCCTGTGTACACCAAGAACAAATTAAAGAATAGGGTTGTTTGTCATTGTTCTACAATAAACTTCGTCGGGGTTTTAAAATTTATATCTGACTACTATGATTCTTTAATACTAGTCAACATGTAAAACTAATGCATTCTTTTACCGGTATAAAAATTCTCTACATATGAGTGTGTGCCTGTCCACACTTCCCTCTACTACCGACCCCAAGGTCATAACACTTCATTTTATTTCATTTTGTTATTCTTTTTTTTATTTATTTTGTGCTTTTTTTCATTTCTGTACTTATCTCCTTTGTTCTAACCCTTTAAGATTTATTAATAACTGAGACGTACTTCCTCTCCTACAAACTCCTGAAACCTCATACGTACGATTCAGCGAAATCAGCACAGGCTGAGACACGCCGGGATACCTGACATCGAACGGTCCGAGGAGCCAGGTACCTTAAGAGGTCTGTTCTGATGATCTCACCCAACGGTACGGGAGGAGGTCTCCTACAAGGACTGGGTCCCTAGTTTGGACGCAGAGGACACCGGGGACGTAACACCCGTCTAAGAAATGGTAACTCGGTGGATCCCTGAAGGGTCCACCGAGATTACCATTTCTTAGGTGGACGGTCACGCGTCCTGTACTATGTGTCCAAACTAGGGACACACGAATCATCCAGGGACTTCACGACTCTACCGAATAATCTTCCTTGTCACCGTACGTCTCCCCGGGACCATGGACCTCTTAGTCTTTCACAAAGTATTTCCTTCACTGAAAAGTCGTGG
The DNA here is from genome assembly GCA_006410555.1 of Capra ibex. Lineage (NCBI taxonomy): Eukaryota > Metazoa > Chordata > Mammalia > Artiodactyla > Bovidae > Capra > Capra ibex. Next base: position 73,982,763 of record SJYO01026388.1, read on the forward strand.
AGGGACAGGTGCACCGACATGGACAGGAGTTAGGGACCGTATCATGTCTTCACTTCACTTCACTTCACCTTCAGTGAGTCAGTACAGTCTGAGAAACGCTGAGGTACCTGATATGTCAGGTACCTTAAGAGGTCCGGTCTTATAACTTCACCCATCGGAAAGGGAAGAGGTCCCCTAGAATGGTTGGGTCCCTAGTTTGGGTCCAGAGGATGTAACAACCTCCTAAGAAATGGTCGACTCGGTGGTCCCTTCGGGTTCTTATGACCTGACCCATCGGATAGGGAAGAGGTCGTCTAGAAGGACTGGGTCCTTAACTTGGTCCCAGAGGACGTAACGTCCACCTAAGAAATGGTCGACTCGATAGTCCCTTCGGGATTCCGTACCACATCTGATAGTCGTTCATGAATTCTTACTAGTCACTTGTGAGAACGGTGACGGAGGAGGTTCTGACAGTCGCTAAGTTGAGACGTACGTTCACGAAGTAGGTCAGTAAAGACCGGGTAGTTCGAACCCGGGGTGGGGGGAGGGCAGACAAGTTGGAAGGGGAAGTTTGGGTAAGGTCACTTAGGTGGAGAGGTTTGGAGGAGGTCGGAACTAGTGTGTACAGAGTCTACGTGGACACGGACCCAGTTGTTGAGGTCTTTACCCTCCTTTTCTCTACCTACGTCCTCGAACTCCATCTCCGTCCCCTGTTACAGTCGTCGGTGTCTCCCACAGGTCCCCCTAGTTTCTGTCTTCGGTGTCCGGGACTAGTTTGTCATCCGTCTAGACAGGTATCAATTACAGTCAGAGAGTCAGTACCGGTTGAGAAACGCTAGGGTGTCTGACGTCGGACGGTCCGAGGAGACAGGTACCCTAAGAGGTTCGGTCTTATGACCTCACCTAACGGTAAGGGAAGAGGTCCCCTAGAAGGGTTGGGTCCCTAGTTTGGGTCCAGAGAACGTAACGTCCGTCTAGGAAATGGTAAACTCGATGTCGTTTCAGGTATCAAATTTCTTTTGACCAAAAACAATAACCCAGAGACGTGGGTTTAGTTCAGACGTCTCCTCCCGGCGGGATGAAACTCTTCCAAAGAGTCGTCGTAGAGAATTGGTCCCCAAAGGTTCATTAGTATATCACTCAAGCTAAATACAGGAGGTCCTGGGACTGTGACAAATCAAACGTACGAAGGTCTTTGTTTACAATTATGTGTCCAAACTCATGTGCATCCCCTAAACCCTCCACTGGTACCTGAACGTCCACTTCCGGTCTACAGTTATTCTCACACAACCCTACTTTTAATTTTGAAGCCCGGTAACCTGAGTCAGGGCACCCGTTGAGTCTCTGACAGGTAACTAGGGTAAGACTCTTGAGGTCCCCCGTCACTGACCCTATGAACAGGTGGTTGAAGTCAGTTATCAACTGACTCCTGAAACTCTTCCCCTCCCGGTATAATTAAGGGGTCGTTGGACGGGACGAGACGTACGAACCGGATGGTCGAGACAGTCGGTCCCTTTTGGAAGTCTGTTGGTCAGTAACCACATCCTCGATCTTCGACCCGGTCAAACGGACCTCTAACATCACGATAACCCTACACTCGTGGAAAGACTATTTGTAGGGGTCCAAATATGGATGTGTGTACATATAATTAGGACTTCAGTACGAATAATTTTGAGGTTCTACCCTTTTTCGTAGGTAAAACGTATACCGGAAACATATCGTCCTCAGTTGTTTGTTCTGATGTTCGGTTTAGACCGGACAAATCGTTTATTTCAAAATAACCTTGTGTCGGTACGGGGAAGTAAGTGATAACCACCAACACACGACGTCACAGTCTCATCAATGGTGTCTTTGGTATACCGGACCTTTTGGTTTTTATAAATGATAGACCGGGAAATACATCATGTGGAAAAAGGGCAACCGGAAAAAAAGGACTTGGTAGTATGTTCTTATTCAAGTTTTCGTTAGAGGAAATTGAGGGAGAGTAATCGTGAAGATGGGAATTTTCTTTATCGAAGGATTGAACACACAGGTAGTACGGTATAGGTAAGAAGTTATACAGAGAATGGTGTGACGAAATATTTATAAGTGTAAGTATAAATCGGGTGGTGGTGGTGTTCTTGAGTCGAAATAAGTGCAAATCGATGGATTACAGGTCTGTAAAGTTGTTTACGTATTTATTCTACTTAAGTAAACCCCTTCAAGTAGAGTTGCCAGTCGAAGGGTCCACCGAGTCTGCCGTTTCTTAGACGAACATTACGTCCTCTGGGTCCAAGTTAGAGACCCAACCCTTCTAGGGGACCTCTTCCCTTACCGTTGGGTGAGGTCATAATAACGGATCTCTTAAGGTGTCTGTCTCCTCGGACCGTCCGATGTCAGGTACCTCAGCACTTCTCAGTTTGTGCTGACTCGCTGATTGTGTGTGTGTGTGTGTGTGTGTGTGTGTGTGTGTGTGTGTGTGTGTGGTGTGTGTGGAGTTGTAGGTAACTAAGTCGTGACAAACCCAAAGTCTTTCATGTCTGGTGAAAGAGTCCTAAGGGGTACACCGGTCGTAGACTGGGTCCGTCCAGGGAAACAAGGAGTAGGTCCTGAGACGATATATTTCTGTTTTAGTCCGGTGTAATGACGGGGGTGTTACGTACACGATGTAAATTGTGTCGCAAAAATCTTCTCGTTGAGTTCCACTACTAAATTTTGGAGTGTAAGACACTAACTGGTCCTGGAGGTGTGGACCACTAAGGGAAGAGATATACACGGAACGTCGTCGGTGGTGGTTCTAGGTGTAGAGACTTTTAGGAAGAGGTGGATGATTGGGTGACGAGGGACCCTTAGTTTGGAGTTTTCAGAGAGTGTCCATCCCGAGACACTGGACAATAGAAAGTTTTGGTGGAATACACAGTCATTATTTAGAAAGTGAAAGACTTCTCCCATTTAGTTTGGAAACCTGTAGTGATCGTTTTTTTTACCGAAAAGTAATAAAGACGGATAATATTGGTGTTCACAAGTCTACCGTGGAAAGTCTCGACGACTCTGTCATTTGTCATTGTCTTGTAGAAATGACGGACTATTGCTCTTCTTTGAATGGAAGTAGTTTTATTTAGAGTCGTCTAAAGTTGTGGGAACTTTCTCGATCTCTCCTATTTTTTCTTTTTGTTTGGGATCACCTTACTATAAAATAAATATAGAAAATAAATACGGGACGAAAAATTTTTATCCGAGGAGTGTGGGATTTATGTCCGTTTTAGACGAAAGTTTGCCGATTCCTTTAAACAATGGACGAAATCGTTATAAAAAATACATTAAGTCTTTTTCAATTCCGTTTGATGTCTGATTTTGGAGGTAGTGTTTGAATTGTCGGGATCGTGTAGGACTCCGGGTGGATTGGTTTTATACTCTTAAAAAAAAAAATTATAGGTACAGGATTTTTCAAAATTCTTCAATAGAGGGGGAGGAGTCCTTTCTATCCCGAATGAAAAGTCCTGAAGGTTTTTATCGACGAAGAGGTGAGAAGTACAGTCTTTGGATGGTATTATTTTCCACCATTGTTAGATACAGTTTACATAAACATAAAGTATCTATACACGTTAGAGATCTATAAAACTACTTATGAAAATATCAACAAAGTATAGAAATTTTATTAGGAAATAACATCTTGTGTTTCCCTTCTTTTCAACCCGTTTACCAGATCGAGTTAAGTGTCCATTTCTTTGTTTCAAGTATTACCCGTTCATAATAGTAGAGGTGAAAAGCTTATTCCTGCTGTGTCAGGACTTTTACAATTCACTGAAGGTTCAAGCACTACTCGTGTCTTTTTTCCGTCAGGTCTGAAAGACGGAAGGATATTTGCAGAAAGAAACCACAAACCGGCTGTTCGTAGTTTATTCAAGAGAATTAATATAAGAGATACGTAAAGTATATAAAATTAATTTACTTTTGTTACTGTTATCTGATAATTCGATAATGTACAATTCGTCGAATTCCAATAGTGTTTTCCGTGTTTTACTTTACTGACTGACCGTAAAATTTCCCTTCATGAGACTAAAAGTTGTCGAAAGGGGGTTTTGAATAATTTATAGAATCAGACCTGAAACGTCCTTCCCACATGTTTTTTGTTAGACTTGTCCGGACGTATTTCAAAGTCTCTAACTATTACAATCTTTCAAGTCCGTTTATACCAAAGAATCTAGTAGAAAGGGGTGGGGAGTGACTCCTACTTGAGACAATAGTAAATTCCTGGGTGGTTGTCGTGAGTATTTTGACTTTGTTTTTCAAAGGTCTTTTTTTTTTTTCATGTCTATGTGAATTTTATGGAAACAGTATATAAATCAGTTCTTAGTGGTGTACCTGTTACCGATTCGGTTGTACAGTCCTGTTTACATACCTCTTTAAATACAGTGTCCTCTTTTAATGTTATAGGGTCACCTTTAAAAAAGGAGATAGAAACCTTTTTCCAAAAATAGACACCCTAACTTTTGTTCTTTACGAATAGGTACGTAATTATTCCTATCCGTCTTGGGTGACAATTGAGTGAATCGATGTCTATCATCGGGGGCTCTTTTACTAGGTAAGTTTATTATTAGAGAGTTTTACTATAAACTGATAATATATGGGTTACACCAAACACAATCTAAATTAAAGGTAGATTTAAATTTTATATTCTCTGTAGATTTCGGTAATAAAGTAAACCTCAACTTACTTCATTCAGTAAACCTTCATGTCAAATTAAAAAAGTTCAGTATCGTATTGATTCCCTCAAAAATAGTAAAGACGAAACCTTTATGTGTTCTCGTCGGACCCTATGAATTTACATTTTACGATATAATATTTTTCCTCGTTTTAATTCAGCAGTCTACATAAACGATGTAATTCCGTTTTACTTTTGATGACACTAATCTCGTTAAACTCTTTTTACCTACGTTTTGTGAAAGGCAAATTTAATATCGTTGTCGATGCTAATTTTCTCGTGAAACGATGAACGACCTATTGTCCTTCAAACAAAAACGTACGACAAACCACCAAACCCCCCAAAAAAACCTTATTAAAAATACAATAAAAAATTATATTTAAATAAATAAAATTAACCTCCGATTAATGAAATGTTATAACATAACCAAAACGGTATGTAGTTGTACGTAGGTGGTGTCTACATGTGCACAAGGGGTAGGACTTGGGGGGAGGGTGGAGGGAGGGGTGTGGTAGGGAGACCCAGTAGGGTCACGTGGTCGGGGTTCGTAGAACATAGGACGTAACTTGGACCTGACCGCTAAGTAAAGTATATACTATAATATGTACAAAGTTACGGTAAGAGGGTTTAGTAGGGTGGGAGAGGGAGAGGGTCTCAGGTTTTCTGACGAGATATGTATACACAGAGAAAACGACAGAGTGTATGTCCCAATAGCAATGGTAGAAAGATTTAGGTATATATACGCAATCATATGACATAACCACAAAAAGAAAGACCGAATGAAGTGAGACATATTAGTCGAGGTCAAAGTAGGTGGAGTAATCTTGACTGAGTTTACATAAGAAAAATTACCGACTCATTATGAGGTAACACATATACATAGTGTCGAAAGAATAGGTAAGTAGACGACTACCTGTAGATCCAACGAAGGTACAGGACCGATAATATTTGTCATAACACTACTTGTAACCCCATGTACACAGAGAAAGTCAAGACCAAAGGAGCCACACATACGGGTCGTCACCCTAACGACCCAGGATTCCGTCAAGATAAAGGTCAAAAATTTCCTTAGAGGTGTGACAAGAGGTATCACCGACATGATCAAACGTAAGGGTGGTTGTCACATTCTCCCAAGGGAAAAGAGGTGTGGGAGAGGTCGTAAATAAAGAATATCTGAAAACCTAGTGTCGGTAAGACTGACCACACTTTACCATGGAGTTACACCAAAACTAAACGTAAAAAGACTCACTACAACTCGTAGAAAAGTACACAAACAATCGATAGACATACAGAAGAAACCTCTTTACAGATAAATCAAGAAACCGGGTAAAAAACTAACCCATCAAATAAAAAGACCTTAACTCGACGTCCTCAACGAACATATGAAAACTCTAATCAAGAAACAGTCAACGAAGTAAACGATAATAAAAGAGGGTAAGACTTCCGACAGTAAAGTGGAACGAATCTCAGAGGAAACAACACGTCTTCGAAAATTAAAATTAATCCAGGGTAAACAAATAAAGACGAAAATAAAGGTCATAAGACCCTCCACCCAGTATTCTCCTAGGACGACACTAAATACAACCTCTCACAAAACGGGTACAAGAGGAGATCCTCAAAATATCAAAGACCAGAATACAAATCTAGAAATTAGGTAAAACTCGAGTAAAAACACATACCAAAATCTTTTACAAGATCAAAGTAAGAAAATGTTCACCAACTGGTCAAAAGGGTCGTGGTGAACAATTTCTCTAACAGAGAAGAGGTAACATATAAGAACGGAGGAAACAGTTTCTATTCCACAGGTATCCTCACACCTAAATAGAGACCCGAAAGATAAAACAAGGTAACTAAATATAAAGACAGAAACACGGTCATGGTATGACAGAACTACTGACACCGAAACATCATCTCGGACTTCAGTCCGTTCAACTAAGGAGGTCAAGGTAAGAAGAAAGAGTTCTAACGAAACCGATAAACTCCAAAAAACATAAAGGTATGTTTAACACTTTAATAAACAAGATCGAGACACTTTTTATGGCAACCATCGAACTATCCATAACATAACTTAGATATCTAACGAAACCCATCATATGAGTAAAAGTGATATAACTAAGACGGTTAGGTACTTGTACCATATAAAGAGGTACATGATGACAGGAGAAACTAAAGAAAGTGGTCACAAAATGTCAAAAGATATATGTCCAGAAATCAAAGAAATCTATCTATATAAGGATTCATAAAATAAGAAAAGTAACGTTACCACTTACCTTAACAAAGGAATTAAAGAAAAAGATAAAAGAGTAATAATCACATATCCTTACGTTCCCTAAAGAGACACAACTAAAATATAGGACGTTGAAATGATATAAGTAACTAATCGAGATCATTAAAAGACCACCTCAGAAATCCCAAAAGATCCATCTCCTAGTACAGTAGACGTTTGTCACTCTCAAAATGAAGAAAGGGTTGAACCTAAAGAAAATAAAGAAAAAAACGAGACTAACGACAACCGGTTTTGAAGGTTTTGATACAACTTATCATCACCACTTTCACCCGTGGGAACAGAACAAGGACTGAAATTCCCATTACGAAAGTTAAAAAGTGGAAACTCCTATTACAAACGACACCCAAACAGTATATATGGAAAATAATACAACTCCATACAAGGAAGATAAGGACGAAAGACTTCTCAAAAATAGTATTTGCCTACAACTTAAAACAGTTTCCGAAAGAGACGTAGATAACTCTATTAGTATACCGAAAATAAAAAGTTAAACAATTACACCACATAATGTAACTAACTAAACACCTATAACTTCTTAGGAACGTAGGGACCCTATTTCGGGTGAACCAGTACCACATACTAGAAAAATTACACAACAACCTAAGACTAACGATCTTAAAACAATTCCTAAAAACGTAGATACAAGTAGTCACTATAACCGGACATCAAAAGAAAAAAACACCGTAGAAACAGTCCAAAACCATAATCCCACTACCACCGGAGTATCTTACTCAAACCTTCAAATGGAAGGAGACGTTAAAAGACCTTCTCAAACTCATCCTATCCACAATTGAGAAGAGATTTAAAAACCATCTTGAGTCGACACTTCGGTAGGCCTGGACCCGAAAACAAAGGACCTTCTAAAGACTAATGTCAAAGTTAACGACACGAACACTACCCAGACAATTCCAAAAGATAAAGAAGGACCAAGTCAAAACCTTTCAACATGAAAAGATTCTTAAACAGGTAAAGAAGGTGCAGCAGGTAAAATAACCGTATATTAACGACTATCATCAGAGAATACTAGGAAACATAAAGACACAACAGACAACACTAGTGAGGTAAAAGTAAAGATTAAAATAACTAAACTAAAAAGAGGGAAACAAAGAACTACTCAGACCGATTACCAGACAGTTAAAATAAATAGGAAAGTTTCTTGGTCGAAAACCGAAACGACTCAAAACGATACCAGAGAAAACAAAGCCTAATAAAGACGGGATTAAAAAGAAAGGAAGATGATTGGGATCCCAAGAAGTAAAGAAGGAAAAGATCAGTGAAATCCACATCTCAATCCAATAAATAAACTGAAAAAAGAACAAAGAACTCCATACGGACGTAACGATACTTGGAAGACAAAAAAAACAAAAAACAAAAAATTCGACCCAACGGAGGGACCTCTTCCTTTACCGTTGGGTGAGGTCATAAGAACGGATCTTCAGGTACCTGTCTCCTCGGACCACCCGATGTCAGGTTCCTTTGTGTTTCTCAATCTGTATTGAATCGCTGATTTGTTGTTGTTTAGGAGTCTCGTCCGCCCAGTACATCGGGACGAGGTCGGGTACAGGTCAGAAGGACCTACCGAGAGGACTCTTCGGTCCCGAGACGTCTCGAAGCACTTTTCCGGTGTCCTTTCTTCTCTGGGTTCTTTGGATTAGTGTAGACATACCGGTCTTCCTTTGTCTATGTGTTTACTTTTGCAGACAGTCTAAGTACCTCCCCACCGGAGTCGGGGAGAGGTAATAGTCAGTGTGTACAGATACAAGTCCACCTCTTTGAAATTGGGTAGTATGACTCTTTCCGTTAAATAAAGTAAGAATAATCAAAATTTTTCATTTCTATTATAAAAAACGTTTTGTAGCTTAGTCAGTTCTGGTTTTATAGATCTGACTTTTTGGTGTGGGTAGGAAATGGGGATTCTCGACCAACAAAGAGTGTCTCGAAAGATCTTAAAAGTGTTTACGTTCTCTTCTGGTACGGTCCGTATCACAAGACGGGAAAAGAATGGATTACCGGAGGTCTTGAAAACTCCTTCCCATTTCAGACACTCGTTTATACACTCGTTATCATTAAGAGATAATGTAATGTAAAATACTAAAATAGAGATAATATAGTAATATGAAAAGTCATTTTTTTAATAAAAGATTACAAAGAAAACTTGATCCTTTTTTTTTTTGAACAAACTTAAGGACCCGTTTGAGTGGAATTAGGGTGAGGGGTTTCTAGGGTCGTCCTGTACCTTTTAACCTCTACCTGAAAATGAACCGTGATGTCAGTTCAGTGAACGGACCCTTTAGGGTACCTGTCTCTTCGGACCCTCCGATGTCAAGTACCCCAGTGTTCTCAACCTGTACTGAATCGTTAATTTGGTAGCGGTGGTATCTGTTCAGACATATCACAAAGGGTCCAAACAGACTATTACATTTAATGGACTCGTTACTAAATTTTGTGTTAGTCCCAGAGAGGAGACCTCTGAAAATGAAAAATATAGTATCTAACCCGACAAACTAGGTAGAAAAGTTTCTTGAAGTCCACTAAGGATATTAACCCACCAGACCATTTGAATTTAAGTCCTAAGTGATCAGGATTTTCTTTTTCTCTTCCAATACCTGTCTTTATTGAGCTTTCTCTTTGTGTAGTATTTCGTTTTCTGTGTTCGATTCTTTATAGGACGGAGTGAGAAAGTTCAGTAAAGACACGTCTGTCCCTTGTTCCCACTGGTATTGAGATAGAAAGAATCTAAAGAATGTTCCAGGGACAAACAGTAAAACGTAATGTGGATGGAGAGTGGTCCATCCCCGAAAGGATCACCGAGTCTACCATTTTCTTAGACGCACGTTACATCCGCTGGGCCCAAGCTAGGGACCCAGTCCTTCTAGGGGACCTCTTCCCTTACCGTTGGGTGAGGTCATAAGAACACACCTCTTAAGGTATCTCTCTTCTCGGACCGTCCGATGTCAGTTACTCCAGCGTTTCTCAGTCTGTGATGATTCACTAATTGTGAAAGAAAGAGAGACCCATCAATAATCGTTTTGTTGAAAATGTATAGAGTCTGACCCTTCAGACTTATCAATTCTCATCCTCTATCACACAGGAAGACATGTCCGGGATCTTACTCCTCCAGGGACCCAAGTCTCCAGCCGTCTTTTCTTCGGGACTTTGACTAAGTCCCCTAATCACATGACTGGTTTCAAGACCTTTCAACAACGTTTTACCTCACGTTTCCCCTTCTTTTTTGCCTGCCTTTGACAAAGAGAAACGGCAAATAATACTACACTGACACTATCTTCAGGGTCCTTAGAGAGGAGTGATAGGATCCCGGAGAACCCCACCCCCCTCCCCACCCCTACTCTGGTGTGACGGAACTGATCTGAACACTGGTTGCCACTGTTTTGTCACAAAGACTTCCTGAACGAGTAGAGGTAGGGTCCTCTTCGGTTCTTAGGCAAAGGACGTAAGTGTACCTGTTAACGACCTACAACGTGGACATGAAGAATATTTACTTCTAGGGAGAAAGGGAACAATAAACGTACCCCCTGACTGAGGTGTGCCGCGGAAAGTTCGAACTTCCAGATCCCATATTAAGTAAAATACTATTTTTCCTTATAGACAAGTAAAATCGTGAACGGCGACGTTCCTTTATAAAGTTTGTGTAAACATCACTTACTAGTGTGACATACCGTGTCAGTATAACTATACACTTCAAGGGTCTTATCACTCGTTAATTATGACTTGTGTGACGTTTAGTGTCTCGGGTCCGACTTCTGTCTCACGACGGAGGTGTGGTCTTTTACTTACACATACGGTCTGACATTCTCTTTGCGTGGCACCTAGACCCGTCACCGATGTCGTGAGTGCACATGTGCGTCGTGCTTTGTGACGATGGGTCTTGTCCTGTCAGTGGATGTCCTCTCCACTCTGGGTCTCCTTTTTCACTTTCACAGTCAGTGAGTCAGCACAGACTGAGAAACGCTGAGGTGCCTGACATCGGAGACAGGGACCTTAAGAGGTCCGTTCTTATGACCTCACCCACCGGTAAGGGAAGAGGTCCCCTAGAAGAGCTGGGTCCCCAGTTTGGGTGCAGAGGCCCTAAAGCCCATCTAAGAAATGACAGACTCGGTGAGGTCTTTGGACTCGAGGTCTCCCACTGACGGAATACGGGATACATTCCACTATACACCCCTTGTGTTCCACCGGAAACCGTAGGGAGTTCGACGGGGTCTTGGGTCCAACATTGTCCCGAGTTGAACTCTCTTTTCTAAAACACGAAAAGAACTTTCCGACAACCCACCAAGGAAATTGTGAATGGACAGAACACTGAAAATTTAAAAATTCATCCGGTAGAAAATTTACATCAAACGACAAATAGATCTTTGAGACGGAGGAGTTCACAGAGAAGATAGATACGATGACGGGTCCTGATTGTCTTAATGTTTGTGTCGTTTTCCTTTCGTCCTAATAAAATATAATTTATTGCTAACGAATTACACTAATAAACCTTCGATTATTAATTACGAATACTGGAATTATTATGTGACGTATTATCACTAAATTATTTATAGGACTTCCTTTTTTATGAAAAAGTTCTCGAATTGGGTGATAGTACTTCATTGATGGAAATTTATTCGATCGATCTATATACATCATTTGATATTACTTATTAGTTTTTTGATAGAAGAGAGTCACTATTCTGTATTAATAATTACTTAAGGTTGTGACTTTTTATTTTACAAAATCTTATTATTCCGTGTTTATATAGTATTTCATTAACATTAATGAGATAAGTATATTTAATAGTAAAAATTTCTATTAACAAAAAGATATATACTTTATCTAAATAAATATCTTATATTTTATACAATTTTAACTCTCTTATCAATATTATTTATAACTATACTATTACTATAACGAAAAAAGACAAAAGGTAGGAGTTCTTTTGAATGGTATCAAAATTGAATAGACAAATTAGTAAAATGGAATTGTCCTTATATTACTTAAATTGTAAATACGTTGTGTAAAAAATTTTATATGTATTATAACATCTTTTTTTATATTGTAAATACATGTACGGTGAATTTACAATTATATAAATTCGATAGATAGATAGATGTATATATATATATATATATATCAGAAATATTAATGTTTCGTTATGTACGAGTAACTTTTTTATAAATTTTTTATCTTTTCTCGTTTCTTATTCTTAGACGGTGTCAGTAGTGGGCCTCCATTGGTCATAATTATACAACCTTATGTTGACTGGGTTAGACCTACCTTTATTTTATGTAGAAATATAGGAGTGACCTTAAAATGTAAAAGAAATTGGTAGTTTCATCTGTTATTTGGTGTCACGATCGTTGTCCGTCCAATAGAATTATCTTTTCCTTTTTAATTTTTTTTTTTGACCATAAAGATTTTGACTTTTTACGTTATAGACTTTACTTTAAAGTGACTTATCGGAATTGTCGACTAATTTGTGACTTATTCTTTTCTAGCCACTTGGTCTTGGGTCCATTTTATCTTTAATGTTTGGTGTCATTATACTCGTTACGAACACCGGAATAGTAGTTATTCTTAGTGTGATGTCAATGACTTCTACTTAATCGTGTAGTAAATATAAGTAGTTATGAAACTTTAATATAATAATCCGGACAGTGATTTACTGTACACTGGAGACTAGTACCTTAGTCTCCAGGTTCACCATATTAACAACCAAAACTTCTTACTTCCTCCGTTACTCGGTTTCTTATATCCGTCGGTGTTTTTCTACTTTTTCGTCTCTTTACCTAAGAGGGGAGTTCAGACGTTTTCTTTACATCGACAGGACGACTGTGGAACTAAAAAATGGTCATTCTGAGTAAAATCTGATTACTGGAGATCGTGATATTTTATTGTTTAAACATAACAAAATTTAGTGACCTAAATACCACTAAACAATATCTACGTTATTCTTTGACTAATGTTACTATATCGACTTTTCACTATCTTCTCTAATTTACTATATATTTTTAAATCTAATTGGAACTTTTTCGTTCATTCTCTCGTTTTTTTTCTTATTTATCCTTTCTGTTTATAGTTAGGAAAAGTTTCCTGACTTTAGTATGTTTCATACAAGAGACTGATATGACATTAATTAAATTTTAGTTAAAATTTTTAGATCTTTAAGGGGTTTATAAACCTTTATCACATAGTATGAAAGTTTGTTAGATAACTTCTCCTTTAGTGTTCCCTTTAATCTTTTATAAAATTTAACTTATTATTGTATAGATTGTATGGTTTTACCTACTCTACATTTATTTCGTCACGAATCTCCTTTTTAGAATCGAAATTTATAAATATACTATTTACTTCTTTCCAAATTTTAAGTAAAAGATCTAAAAGTGGAATTCTCGATCTTCCGTCACTTATTAAATTTGGACTTCATCTTCCTTTTGTAGTATTTCTAGTCTTGTTTTACTTTTTGTCTATTATTTGTTTCAATTGTATCATTTTTCCAGAAAAGGAAATTTTATAATTATTTTAACTAATTGGGAAAAGTTCTGACTTCTTGTTTTTACTTTTGTTCTTTGTTTTTTATTGTATGCCCGAGAAACGGCGTAGATGACGCTCTTACTTCTGGTAAGAGTCGTTAGTCTGACAGCTGTAGGGTCTTTTACAGCTGTAATTGAACTTCCCTGCCTGTCAATAACACTTCCCGGGGTCTCCGTGGGACGCCTCCCTGAAGTTAGTGTAGTTACATCTTGAGTCAGAGGAACCTTTCTTTTTCTTCTCCGAGGCACAACTGTTTACCACCCCTTTGTCTTTCCTTGACCGGTGACAAGCGTGTTAGACATCAGTACATGTCTTGTACTAGTTCCCACAATGTGACCCGAAGGCAATGTTCTACTCCAGCCACATACGGGTGAAGGGGTAGTTGCAACAATAAGTCCTCTTACCAAGAGAACACCTTTAGGCTTTAAAAAACCCACTTTTTATGTATCCGTCCCAAGCTTACTCCGGTCCCCAACGGACAAGTCATAGAGTTCGGGTCTTTCTACTCAACTAAGAACTTCCTTTACTGTAACTTGAACACAGTTTAAGTCGACGAAACTAAGTCGTTCGGTGGTGTCAATTTTTGTTCCTATAGTCTTTTAAAAACCTACCATAGATACATAGACTTTTTCCTTGTCAAGTCGTCCGACTACTTATTCTAGAGTCACTAGGACGACGTCTTTGTTCTACCAACAAACCTGAGTCTACCAAGATACCTGAGTCAACACTAGGAAATTTCTCTGTTATTTTTGAGGACTAAACTTTTTTTTTTTATTGTATGCCTTTAACGGTTTGACCGTCAAAAATTATATTTGTATTTAAATAGGACACTGGGTCTTTAATGTAAGGATCTATAAATAGGTTCACTTTCATTTTTATATAAAGGTGTTTTTCTGTATGTTCTTTCTATTATCATCGAAATACGTATTATCATTTTTTGACCTTTGTTAGTTTTTAGGGTAGTTGTTTCTTACCTATTTGGTAAACAAATATTACTTTGTGATGAATCGTTATTTTTACTCACTTGTCGATTATATATGTTAATCTATAACTAGTTTCTGTTATTTGATTCGTTTTCTTCTGTTTATCTTTTATCATGTATGATGTAATGAGATAAACGTATTTCAAAACTTTATTCGTTTTTCATTCGATAGTAAGTTTTAAGTTTTTAGACTTTTATAAACTCCACCCTCCTTTGTCCTAATCCGTAATCAGTTTCGAGTAACTTGAGATGGAATTCTAGACACTAAAAGTGACATATATTTAATATGATGTTAAAAATTTTTAGATTTGTTGTAAATTTTTTAGTTTCTAGATCTTTCTCTTTTTCCAAACTTCTTAAGAACATAAGGAACTGTCTCGGATGACAGTAGAAGATTTCGTTCGATACCTTCATTAAACAAGGTGAATGTTTCCGTCTGGAAACATGTAAATCCAAAGGTGATGAACATCAATAGTGTTTCTTTAGTTTTAACTAACCTACAAGTTGTACTTACTCACAACGGAACCATTTCTGGTAAGGTGTTAAATTACAAGAATAAGTTCGATTCGATAGTGTCGAAAGTGTGACTAAACAGTGATCTTTCATTTTGAATTGAAATCGTACTGACATAAATTCACAGAATAATAAGTCTCACTATTAATTTTTATGTATATATCAATGTAGTTTTAAAACAGAAAGTTGTAGAACTCTTCATGTAAATTTATATTACAAGGAAAACAATAGGATAAAAATACGTTAATTTCTGTAATTCTTCTTTAAGTATCTGAAATACTCTAGGGTACCTTGTTTTATCCACTTTTTGAGTATCTTAAAAAAAAATTTGAGTGTTTTTATTAGAATTTGAAATAAACTTTATGTGTATGTTTTTTACCTTAGAAAAATATGATTATTGAAAAAATTCAAAAGAATTATTATATTTTATTGTATTTAGGTGTAGTAATTAAAAAAGGTTCTGTTTATAAAAATAAATTAACGTAGTAAAAGGTAAGTGGTCTATCGGGCATTAAAATGACCAAAGAACATAGAACTATTGGTCTAACGAAGATCAAGATATTGAGAAAGTTTCTTATCTAAAAAACCAATTAAGGTCGTATTACATAAACATAGAGACACACCGACTTAGGTTAGAAAGAAAGTACTAACTACTCTTTAAACTGGGAGTCGTTTGTCTCATTAATGTTTAGGACACACGAATTCCTCTTTCATAAGGACCCAAGGATACTGTGAAGTCAATCTGTAAAAGTTTCAAGGTCAATGTAAGGTTTATTATATAAATAAGTTATAGGTCGTTTATAAACGCACGGAAAATACACGTCCGTATACTTCTCATCTTCTCTAATGTTCAAAACTATCCTACTTGTCATCTTTTAGAGTGATGTCTCCTATTTCGTCTTCTGGTACGTTCCAATAGAGTCTCAGAAGGTTCGGACTTCTTATCGTTTATGTTTCCAGGACTCCATCCTTACACGGACTATACAAATTCCATCTCGTCTTTCTGGTTATGTTAACCCTACCCTCTTCGTTCCCCTCTCTCCAATCTCAAATACAGTCTCTTTATTATCGTCGGTCTGACGTTTACCGAAATGACCAGTAACTTTCCTGAGACCGAAAATATGATTCAAGTCAGTAACCTCCCGAATCTTGTCTCTTCCCTGAGTTAGAAGAATGTTTAGTTGTCTTAATGAACCCAAGACACGTCTCTTTTCCGACATTCACCTACTCCCCTTTTCGTTTATATGACCAATTCTTCAATACCGTTTGGTTTCACTTGATGTCTAAATTACGATAAGGATAGTTTGAAGTTTACCTTAAAAAGTGTCTTTATCTTTTTAAGACGTTAAGTGTACTTTGACGTTTTCTTTGGGTCTTATCGATTTCATTAGAAGTCGTTCTTCTCGTTTTGACTTCTGAGGAGTACAGGACTAAAGTTTGACATAATGTTTCGATGTCATTGGTTTTGTCATACCATAGACGTATTAGAGTCTAGTTACCTTATATTACTTTTCGGGTATTTATTTGGATGTGTACGTACCAGTTGATTAAAAGTCGTTTTCGTGGTTCTTATGTGTCACCTCTTTCCTATTAGAGAGGGAATTCACCACGACTCTTTTGACCTATGAGTGTCCGTTTTCTTATTTTACCTTGAAATAGAATGTGGTATTTGTTTTTACTTGATTTTTACATAATTTCCGAATTGACATTCTGCACTTTGGAAATTAGAGGATCTTCTTTTGTATTTTCTTTTCGAAGGAACTGTGGTCAGAACCGCTAGTAAAAACCTAGACTATTGCTTTCGTGTTCGTTGTTTTCGTTTTTAATTTGTTCACTCTGAAATAGATTGAATTTTTAAAAAACGTGTTGTTTCCTTTTTTAGTTGTTTTACTTCTCCATTAGACGTCTTATACTCTTTTATACACGTTTGGTATATATATCATTCTCCAATTATAGATTTTATATATTCCCTGAGAATGTTCAGTTATCTTTTTATTTTTTAAACTTTACCTGTTCCCTGGACTTGTAAAAAGGTTTCTTCTATATACTTACCGGTTATACATGTACTTTTCTAAGAGTTGTAGTGATTGGTACTTCCTTTACGTTTAGTTTTGGGGTTACTGTATATGGGAGTGTATATGATTTTACTGATAATAGTTATTCTATTCCCTATGACAACACAACCACTCCTACATCTCTTTTCCCTTGGGAATGTGTGACGACCCCCCTTACATTTAACCATGTCGGTAAAGTCTTTTGTCACACCTTCTAAGAGTTTTTGAATTTGTATCTTGTTAGGATGAAGACCTATATATAAGTTTCCTTTACTTCATTAATAGAGTTTTTCTATGAACGTGAGGGTACAAATGACGTCGTAAAAAGTGTTGTCTTTTCTGTGGTTTTGTTGGATTGGTAAGTAGTGTCTACTAACCTAATTCCTCCAAAAAATATGCTTATGTATATATTGTATATCATATGTGTTCACGAGTCAGTGAGCCAGTACAGGTTGAGAAAACGGTGGGGTACCAAACATCGAGGCTGTCCGAGGAGACAGACACCCTAAAAGATCCGTTCTTACCTCACGTAACGGTAAAGGAAGAGGTCTTCTAGAAGGGTTGGGTCCCTAGCTTCGGCGAAAGGATATAACCGTCTAAGGAATGGTGACTCGGTGGTCTCTTCGAGTTACTTTATAACAAGTCGGTATTTCCTTCTTTTCAGACGGTACCTACTGGTACCTCCCGTAATACAATTCACTTTATTCGGTCTGTCTCTTTCTGTCTATGACATATACTGTAGTGAAGGTACACCTTAGAATTTTTTACGGTTTGAGTGTCTTTATCTTCTTACCACCAGCGATCCCTGGACTCTATCCGTTTATCGTTCTACGACCGGTTTCCTATGTCTGAAAGTCGACCTTCTTATCATTCAAGACTCCTAGATTACAGGTCGTACCACTGATATCGATTATTAGGACATAGTGTGTACACTTTCAACGATTCTCTGAAGTGGTTTTTTTTCTATTCCTACACTGCACTCAGGAACCCTCCTTTCAGTACTGTTTGGATCTCTCACACCTACTCTACCAATCTATTACAGTGACTGAGTTACATGTACTTAAACTCGTTTGAAGTCATCTATCACTTCCTGTCCCCTCGGACCGTACGACGTCAGGTACCCAAGTGTTTCTCAGTCTGTGCTGACTCGTTGACTTGTTGTCTACACTCCACTATCTATACAATTAATTGGTTGAACTGACACCGTTAATAAAGTGATACATATAGTTTAATAGTGTGACATGTGAAATATATATAATGTTAAAATAAACAATTAATATAGAACATCTTTCGACATGTTCCTCCGTCCCCCTCTTCTATATTTTTATTGGATCCAATATTTGTAGACGAAGAGGAGGTCCGACATTTGAAACAGTCTCTGTTCCTAATACAAATGAGTAGAATTATAAGAGGTCACCTATACTTAGTTTTACTTGTCTTATAGGATGATCCTAGATCTCCGTAGACTCAGTAGTCTCCGTCCGTACTAGGATATTATACTACCTTTTAATGTGTGATTTTATTCTATCTGAAACCTAAGTCGATCTCATTAGACATGACGAAGAATGGTTCAATGAATTGGAAAGTTCTTAGTTAACGGAGTGGACACTTTGACACCTACCAAGTGAATTAAGGGTCTCGATAACATCCTTAATTATTTTACTACAGTCGTTTCAGGACCCATTGTCATAGGTTATACACCCTGACAGATTATTTGGAGAGATCTATCATCAAAGGAGTAGATATTTTGTCTTTCTAAACTTTTCTACCATAATCTCAAGGGTTAATCAAAATTCAGGAACTTAGATACTTGTAAGTCAACCAGTTGTGTGTATGACTGGAGACACTATTTCTGACTTCTATGTTCCCAAAAGAATGTGAGATTCTTTAACAACAGGTTACATTTCACCGTTGATCGTTTACGACTTTATTTTCTTCTATTTTGTACCGTTTATATGTTTCTGTTACTCTACGCGTCAAGGTGGGAACACGGTTGTCGGGGTAAAATACCTATTCCATCTTTGTGCCGTGTGGATCACCTTCCCGTTCTCACGCCCGGTTAGGAAGATCGAAGACCAAGACTACTTAGGACTCTAGAGTAAGTCAAGCTACGAGTACGTAGGGGAACTGGAAGCGACGTTATATGGTGTGAACAAACGTGGACGTCCCCATTGCGTTCTGACATCTTCGGTTAATAACTGGTTTTTCTAGACGTGGTAAAACATACCTATCTACACGGGTTGTCGTGACAGTTTTACATAAATGTATTTTCCTCATCTCTTTTCCAGTAATACCCTTTCTAATTACAAATAAAAGGACCGAAATGACCCAAATTTTAGTCTTCGAATTGAGAAGTAATTGTGTCCACTAATTCGACTAATGTGATAAAATTGATCGTTAGCCAGTTTACCGAACTAATCTGATTAAATAGTAGTAATAAGTCTGTACGAATATAACTTCTACAAGAAGGAAGGTGTTTTCCTTTTCCTCATCAAAATACAAATATTCAGGTGTTAGGGAGTAGTCTTTAGGAGGTACAGTTTACCAAAGGAGTCTTTAAAGACCTAAAGTCTTTCCACTAAACCATGTATGTGGAAAGTCATATATTACTTCTCAGATCCTTCTGTCAGACACTAGTTTGTTGTTCTGTATAGTTAACGTTCTATTTATGTCTGATATTTCTCGGAATACAGATGAGGTCGGTCCAAACTGACGGTTTACTCTGTCGAGTTTAAAACGGTGAACTTTGTTTTTTGAAGTCTAAAGGTCTTGAAACCTATAATCTTGGCATTCACTAATGTCTGACAATAATAAATACATCTCGTGTTGACCGATTAAGAGTAGATTTTGAAGATAACTAGATAGATCCAATACGTACGATTAGTTATCGGTCTCGACACTAGTCTTGAAAAAATGTTACTTACGACACCTGTGAGTTTCTCTTCTTTCTTTCCCATAGGTACTGCAATGAAGAATGAGAGTACGGGGTCGTCTGTTTCGATTAGTCGGTGACGGAAAAGCCTCAGACCTTGTCCTCTACTGTTTGGTACCTGGTGCTCGGTTTAGAGTGACGGTGGGTAAAAACATTTATTTCAAAAGACCTTGTATCGGTACGGGAACTCAAATGAATTGAAGAAATACGATGTTATCGTTTCAACTTATCAACGTCGTCTTTGGTATACCAGGTTTTTCGGATTTTATAAATGATACCAGTAAATGTTTTTTTTTCAAACGACTGAGGACCAGATCTCCGTCGAAGTATTAGGAATGGAGTCACGAGGACAGTTAACGACGGTTATCTAGTCACCACTGTCGGTTCTTTTTTGGATAAAAGTAGGGACCGTATCATCCAGTTTTACTAAGTATCATCAGAGGTAATCATATCTTACATGTTAAAGGGACGATTTTCCCTTACGTTCCTGAAGTGACAAAATTCTAAACAACTACTCTTCTAAATAACTATTATTATTATTAATGTGACACGTGAAGATACTGTATTATATGTGTTTATAGAGTCCAGAGGTATCGGTATTAATCTTAGGAAAGGTGAATTTTTATACTCTTTATATTCTGATCTTTCCAATCTTCAAAATTAGTCTTGATTAACCGTGTTCTAGACAAGTTAAAATATAAATTTTTATTCTTTTTACTACTGAGACCAAAAAGAGGGTGTCGAATAGAATCACACCACGGTATTATGGGGCTCCACCTAAATGTTCGACTCGTCATCTCCTTTATAAGGGTTATAATCTAAGTGGAGTTTCACTCCGTACTTTAATAGAACTGTTTTATCTCGAGTTGTAGTCACCAATTATCGACCGGATAAGTTCAAACATAGTTGTACTTTCTCGAAAAATAGAACAGAGACAAAAATAAGTTACAATTGTGGTGTCACCCTTGGACATCCCAATTAATGTCGGATTACTTACTTACCTACAAGAAGTGTATTGGATCTCGATAAAGGTGTGTATTAAGTGAGAGGTTCCGGTGAGACGACTGACCGGTAGGTGGTTGGTTGTGTTTACGGTTATGGACCTCTTTATGTTACGAAAGCGAGTTACTGATATACGTGTCGGAAGAAGGGTGAGTCACACACGTCTCAAGACAGGATTCGTGACACCTCTTAAAGACCTTGGTATTGGGGACGAATCACCGGGGTTCTTAGAATGTTAAATTAACTTCTTTCTTCCGTGTGTGAGTATTTTTAATGTGTTAGTATGTCTCGATTTATTAAGGTCCGTTAAACACTAGTAAACGGTTTGAAGTCCGGTTGAAAGGTTTGTGAAGTCGTATTTAGTATAGTATCGTTCTCAAGTTTTGACAGACCTTTTAAGAAGCGTAGATTATAGTGATTACGGACAAAGTTTGCCACTCTAAAACTAAATAAAACTGTTGATAAGGGTTACAGTCCTACACCGTTCGTTCATACTTTCTACTTATCTGTCCTTGAACTGTTAGATTAAAATATTGTACCTAAAGCCTTTATAAATACCCTCTTAAAGAAAATAGGATAAATGATAGGTAAGAGTTTCTCTTAAAACCTGAGGGGTCTATAATATCCGACGTGAATTTTACACCCTTTACGGTGTGGAAGCAGATGTTTCCACTTTTACTTCTTGGTCTCGTAAGTCCTCTGAAGGGGTAGAAGTGTTACTATCACCGATTGGTTGGACCTAGTGACCATATTGAGATTCGACCAATCCCTCACTACCCTTCTCACCCAATGTTATTAATCCTGGTATATTTTAACGTCATTATAAGGGTAATCCGTTTCCGGGATGTATCCAGGTCCAAATATCTTTTAGGTCCTATTCTCGATTTTCTCATCGACCCCTAAAGTCCACCAGGGACTTGGGACCACCAAGTCTGCCATTTTTTTTTTAGACGGACGTTACGTCCTCTGGGTCCAATTCAGGGACCCAGTCCTTCTAGGGGACCTTTTCCTTTACCGTTGGGTAAGGTCATAAGAACGGACCCTTTAGGGTACCTGTCTCCTTGGACTACCTGATGTCAGGTACCCTAACGTTTCTCAGACTCCACTGACTCGCCAAGTGTAAAAGTGAAAGTGAAATCTCAATCATCCTGTAATTTGAGACAAAGTCTCGGTCTCATATACGTTGACTAAAGTCGGAGGTTTCCTCCAGACCACTTATGACCCGTCCAATCTCTCGCCTCAGACCTGAGTGCCGAGGAAGAAGATACGTGTCTTGATTTCTTCCCCAAAAGAATACTGCCGCTCTTTTCTCGGTAAGAGGTTGTAAATGGTCACAAATCTCACTGATTGGTGAACTCGAAAAGGTCTTGAGAGAGTTGAACCGTGGTCTTCAGGACGTAAGGTACTTTGGGTAGTTCCAGTCCCTTTGACCCTACCAACCAATGGGATTTTCCCAGTATCAAACTGGTGGTACTCCTTGACCTATTTGTCTTGACGACGAAGCATTGTCAGGAGAGACTACAAATTACGAACGTCCTTCCGGGGACATGGATAATTTCTGACTCGCGAGGAGGTTAATTCGAAAAGTTCAAACACTGTTTTCGGTAGTGATGTACCGTTCAGACGTAGGTCCCTGACGGTCTACAACCGATTTAGTATGGTCTCTTCATGAGAAAAAACCTTATTAGAAATGAACTCAATTAGACCCTAAGAAAATCGGTCAAATTACACCTTCTTCCTCTAGAGAAACAAAGAGAAAGATAATAAAGAACGAATTTACCATGGAAACAGTTTTACAGATGCTAATATGTGACTGTTCGTGTCACATTCAGGAATATCCATGAAGAAGGTATTTCAGTGAGTCATAGAATCTTTGAAATAAAAATCGTTTCACGAAATTTACTCTCCCCAAAAAAAAAAAGGTTTTGCTTTCATAGCTTACGTGTCCACTCTTGTTAAGTCACGATACGAGACGTCCGACCGGAACAAGGTGTCGTTGAGGAAGGTCTTCGGTAAGGGTTGAGATAGTCAGCCACGACTCCTTTGTGTTCGGTCAACCCTATGACCGGACTTGGGTTGTAGTGGTAGAAGACGGGATTTTTGTTCTGGGACACAGGGTTTCGGTTTATAGTTACCCATTTACCTCAGACCGAGTTTGTGAGCAACATCGACTGGTATGCCCGACCCGATACATTCTCGAGACCCGGGTGGAGACGTTAGGTGGTAGACACACCAGTACTCCTTCAGTACACTGGACGAAGTCAGACCCGTTCCGCTCTGACGACCTTACTACAGATTGGAGACAGGTCGGTGTTTTTGTCGACGTTCATACTAGATGTGGAAACATAATTACGCACAGTAGTTTTAAACGGAACAAATAAGTACGTCGTTTATAAGCTCACAGAGGAAGGACGAACTATCCGAGACCCGGGACACGACCCACAGAGGTGGTTATTTCTTGGTTGTACTGGGGAGTCTCAAGTGGCAGAGTACCTTCTCTCTGTTCTTCTTCTTTTGTTTGTTCCATATTCATACTTAATTTCACTGGTGTGGGTCGTGCACCTTCCCCCTATTGCTCCTCTGACTCCTCAGGGGTAGTCTACCAAAGGCGAAAAGGTCACTTCCTACTCCATTTAAGTGGTCGTTCACACTGACCTGTCTCCTCCTTTCTAAACTCTTCTTTCTTTTTCCTATTTTGTCAGGAGAGGCTCCCCGGGTGTCCGTCGAATGTCTCTATACACTGGTCTACAGGTCCCTCATGACCTTAGGGAGGGTTCCAGACTCTAGTTCTTACATTCTCCTTAAGTCAGAAGAGTCAACACCGAAGGAGGCTGCTCCGAGTCGCCGAGTCTGTCCGTCTTGTTTCGTGTGTCGACCCAAGTAGGTCCGTCGTCGAGGGTCGGAACTGACCTATAATCTCGTTGGTCCCTCGAAAAATTGTTTACGACTATGGACCCGAGGAGGAGGTCTGTGACCAGTTGAGTGGAGTCCCCGGGTCCGTACCTATTAAACCTTTCGAGAGACAACCGAGTCTACCATGTTTTAGACGGGTATTACACCCTTTGGGTCCAAGCTAGGGACCCAACCCTTCTAGGGGACCTTTTCCCTTACCGTTGAATGAGGTCATAAGAAAGGACCTCTTAGGAGTACCTGTCTCCTCGGACCGTCCGATGTCAGGTACCCCAGTGTCTCAGTCTGACTTCACTGAATCGTGCATTCGTGACCACCGCAATTTTACGAAAGAAGATTCAGTGAAGTCAGCATAGGCTGAGACACGCTGGGGTATCTACCGTCGGGTGGTCCGAGGGGGCAGGGACTCTAAGAGGTCCGTTCTTGTGACCTCACCCAACGGTAAAGGAAGAGGTTACGTACTTTCACTTTTCACTTTCACTTCAACGAGTCAGCACAGGCTGAGAATCGTTGGTGTACCTGATGTCGGGTGGTCCGAGGAGACAGGTACCCTAAAAGGTCCGTTCTTATGGTCTCACCCGACGGTAACGGAAGAGGTTTCACGAAATCTATTACTCAAGACTTTTCTCTCGTAGTATCGGTTTTTCTTCGTCTGTAGACGTTCGGTTATTATGACTGAGCTACCTGTACTTAAACTCGTTTGACGTCCTCTATCACCTGCTGTCTCCTCGGACCACACGACGTCAGGTACCCCAACGTTGTCAATCTGTACTGAATCGCTGATTTGTTGTTGTGTCTTGGATTCGACCTGTCCCCTTTTTTTTTTTTGCTTCTTTCGAATCCCTCTTAATTACTCGTCACTCTTTAATCCCACAAGTTAACTGAGTTATTCAGGTTTCTTACTAGTATCACCCCTAAGGAGTTTTTCAATTGATTTTCTTATTTTTCGGAAAACATTCTCGCACCCGTAATCGTAAAGTCTATAATTCCCTTAACATTCTCAATAAGACCAGGTCTTTAGATTCTACACCGGTAGTCTCACCCACCGATTGGTCACATCTTTCTTCTTTTTGTGACGCCTACTCTTTCACGTCCTTGATTCTCCGGTCCTACACCATATCTGGTAGATGGGTCTCCGACTCCAACGGTTCTTTGTCTCGTCCCCAACGCACCGTGTCTTCTACGACTTGATCCTTAATCCATGTGTCACTTACTCATACTGTTTCTGTCGGTCCCCGGGTCTTCGTCACTCAATCCCCCAAGGTCCTTTGTTCTTTATAATCGCGTCTTTATTTAAGTCACCTCTGATCTTTCTGTCAGAAAACTAGTGGTTTGGGTCTCAACTAACAAATTCTTCTATTTGTTTTAACTGTTTGGAAATTGATCTGATTCTTTTTTTCTCTCTACTGAGATTAATTATTTTAATAAAAATTTTCTTCTCTGTAATGTTGACTATGGAGTCTTTACGCTTCTTGGTCTTTCTGATAATACTTGTTAATAAACGGTTGTTTAATTTATTTAAGTTTCTTTACTTATTAAGGATCTTTGTCTGTTGAATGCTTCCGACTTAGTGTATATATATATTTATATATTACTTACCTATATATTGATTACTTGATATAGTTTCTCTTTAATCGTTTGTTAGGTTAAATGTTATCGTAGTTTCTGTTATTTTAGAAATCATTATTTAAATTGGTTCCTTCACTTTCTGGATACGTAACTTTTCATATTCTGTGATTACTTTCTTTAACTTCTTCTGTGTTTATGTGCCTTTCGGTGGGGTATAAGAACTTTACCTTCTTAATTATAACGCCCTTCAGGTAAGATCGGTTTCACTGGATCTCTCAGTTACATTAGGGATGGTTTTAAGGTTACCATAAAAACTGTTTTTTATATTTTTTAATAAGATTTTGAACATACCTTGGGGTATGTTCAAAATCTTAGGGTAATGAACTGGTCTTTTTTCGTCTTTTGTGACAGCAAACATTGTTGTACCTACCTGGACCTCCCGTATACGATTCACTTTATTCAGTCTGTCTCCTTTTATTTATGACATACTACAAATAAACACCTTAGATAAGAAAATTTTTCGGTTAAAGTATTTTTGTCTTTTATTTTACCACCAAAGGGTCCCTGACCATTCTTCCTTTTTGTCCCTCTGAAACCAGTTTCCTATGTTTGAAAGTCAAAATACTTCTCATTCACGACTCTAAGATTATCTGACTTACCACTGATACCAATTATTATGTCATAACATATGAACTTTCATCGACTCACATCTTGAATTCGTAAGTGTATTGGTTTTAAAAAAAATTTTTCAATTGATACACTCCATTATTTATACAGTTAATAGAACTAGAATTATTAGTGAGGTGATACATAGAGTTTAGTAGTACGACATGTGATACGACGACGACGATTCAGCGAAGTCAGCACAGGCTGAGACACACTGGGGTATCTGCCGTCGGGTGGTCCGAGGAGGCAGGGACCCTAAGAGGTCCGTTCTCATGACCTCACCCAACGGTAAAGGAAGAGGTTACGTCCTTTCACTTTCACTTCAGCGAGTCAGTACAGGCTGAGAAGTTCTGGGGTACCTGACGTCGGATGGTCCGAGGAGACAGGTACCCCAAAAGGTCCGTTCTCATGACCTCACCCAACGGTATATTTACATGTGTTAATATAAACAGTTAATATGGAGTTTATTTCAACTTTTTTAATTTCATTTTAACGTTGGGAACGAAGATTACGAGGCAAAGGGTAAGGGACAACATGAAAAGAGTAGGGGGAGTAAGGGTTGGTTAATAACTACGATGGTCCGAAGGGACCATCGAGTCTATCATTTCTTAGACGGACGTCACATCCTCTGGGTCCAGGCTAGGGATCCAACCCTTCTAGGGGACGTCTTGCCTTACCATGGGTGAGATCATAAGAACGGACCTCTTAAGGTACCTGTCTCCTCGGACCACCGGGGTACTGTTTAATATACAATATTAATGTATAGTACAAACGTCACACTTAAAGGGGACTACAATTGAAGTCCTGTCTCTAAAATAGACAAGACAAGTGACGAGATAAAGGACACGAATCTTGTGACAGTCTATGTGTGGTGTATAAACAAATTGTCTACTGGTTTATTTGCTTACTCCATTGGAGAGTCTCTCTACTTTGTCATGGGTCCCAAGTGAGTTTTCGGATAACCTCGACTCTAAACCTCCCTCCCCTACCCCTATTCCTCTGTCCAGTCGCTCGTCCCCCTTCTTGGTCTCACCACTAGTTTTGAAAGTCAGGAACTGATCTCTCACACTGAAATAAGGCGGTGGGTGGTCAACCCCCTCACTTCTTATAATTACACGTGAAAGACGGAGGTAGACACTCCGTCTGCTACACCCACCCTCCATTTTCTTTACTCCGTCCCTGAGTGTGTCTTAAGATGAGATTCTTTTTGCGACTTTGTAAACGTTCGTCTTACACCACGGCCTACGGAGTCACCTCTCTCTCTACCAGTACACTTACAATACCAAACGACTTATTTTACACCAGAGTTTTGTACTCAGTCTCAGGGGATCTTTCAGACCTTAAAGATTATTAACTCAAAGGAGCCATGTTATCTTTTTGTACTGGAGTAGAGAGGTATATTCGTCGATACAAAAGGTCCCATTGTGTTGAGGTTTAAAGAGAATTTTCCTAAAATGACCTCCTCTATTTTCTTTTGACTACGAGTAGACGTAAAAGGACGGATTACAGTAGTAATAACGAACCAATATTAAGAACTTGTCAGAGGAGGTAAGTCCTAAACAACTGTAATAAATTCGAACGTTTTTATAAAAACTTTCAGTTTCTCTCAGGTCCTTGGTTCGGGGAACGTACTATTTCTAAAAATAATGTTGACTTTAGTACACCCACTATGGTCAAGTAGGGAGCCCTAAAGCACAGGGTCACTCGTTTAGGTATAGAACTTGACCGAGACCTAGATATCCTCTGGTCGGTTTCGAATTTGTGTCGTCTCTTCCAAGTAATGTCGGTTCCAAGTTTCAGTTTTTGCTTCGTGTCCCGACCGGGAAGACCTCTGTCGTCAAACCCCCTTCTTCTCTTTCTTCTTAAGACTCAAATCTTCACACACACGTGTATATGTACATACACATAAAGGTACACATACGCACACATATTATATTTCAAATCACAATAAACGAGTCAGCACAGACTGAGAAACGTTAGGGTACCTACCATCGGGCGGTCAGAGGAGGTAGGTACCGTAAGAGGTCCGTTCTTATGACCTCACCTAACGGTAAGGGAAGAGGTCTACTAGAAGGACTGTGTCCCTAACTTGGGTCCAGAGGACGTAACGACCGTTTGAGAAATGGTAAACTCGATGTCCCTTCTGTAATTATGTTTCAAATTAACTCGATAAAAGAAGGTTTGTATGTTTACCGGAAGTTAATTTATCGTAGTAAATTAACATTTTTTAGATTTTAATTTTATTCAATACGTTACACACACACAAATAGTAGATTCTTCGTATATATATTCTAAAATCTTCGATTACAGACCCATCTCCACTTGATGCTGTACTCTTTGTTCCGACTCCATCCTTTGTCAAACACTAATTTGATGATCTCCTCGAAAGTCTCCAGGACTGTTAAGTGTTTTTAGATTTCCTTAGTTTTTATCCGAAATTCTTTTTACCAAGTCCTCATCTCCTTTTACTATTCACTAAAGGTCTTTATATACTCATTTAGGTAGATCAGTTTCGATGTCAAAAAGGTCACCAGTACATATCTACACTCTCAACCTAATGTTTCTTTCGACTCACGGCTTCTTAACTACGAAAACTTGACACCACAACCTCTTCTGAGAACTATCAGGGAACCTATTGTGCCTCTAGATTGGTCAGGTAGGATTTCCTCTAGTCAGGACCCACAAGTAACCTTCCTGAATACAACTTCGACTTTGAGGTTATGAAATCGGTGGACTACTCTTCTCGACTGAGTAGTCTTTTCTGACTACGACCCCTTCTAACTTCCGACCTCCTCTTCCCCTACTGTCTCCTACTCTACCAACCTACCGTAGTGGCTGAGTTACCTGTACTCAGACTCATTTGAGGCCCTCAACCACTATTTGTCCCTCCGGACCGTGCGACGTCATGTACCCCAGTGTTTCTCAACCTGTACTGACTCGCTGACTTGGTTTATTGATTGATTGATTTAGACAGTCCCGACCTTTAGTCCTCTTCCCGGGGTCCAGAGGTACCCGTCCAGACTCCTGACGTCCAGATCAGTCTCCGGTACCCGTGACTCTACCTGTCAAACCTATCTGACTTCGGTCCGAGGGGAGTCCCTTTCTAGTACGACCAGGTTTTAATCCAAACCTTCACTTACTTGATCACTATCCCGTAGTTGAAAATCAGTGAGTAAGTATGTGAGTTACTTGTGGGTGTCGTTTGATAATTAAACCCTCAGGACTCGGTGGTATATAATTATTCTTCAGGTGGATGTGACCACCTCTCTAGTGTTTCTCTTCCTTCCCTGGACACTGAGGTGTCTCTCTTGTCTCCTCGGTTACCTCTCTCTCTTGGTTCCTGGGTCAAGTGAGTTCGGAATAAGTGTCGTTGGAGTCGTACACTCAGTTCTTCAGTAAAACCTGGAAGGTCGGAGACGTCTGTCTTTCTCTCGTCTCTGTTCTGCCATTTCCAGACGGACGTTACGTCCTCTGGGTCCAAGCTAGGGACCCAGACCTTCTAGGGGACCTCTTCCCTTACCGTTGGGCGAGGTCGTAAGAACGGACCTCTTAGGGTACCTGTCCCTTCGGACACCCGATATCAGACGGGACATGTGGATACAGGAAGGAGGGTAGTCCTCGATTCTCAAATCCAAAGGAGGGGAACTTACACCGTATCGAAGTCGATTGTCCTCCGTCGTATACACTCTCCGACCCCGAGGGTCCGGGTCGAAAATTCCCTTAAACGTCAAGAAGGAAGAACCTTTCGAACTAGAACCCTATGTGAGAGGGATTTGGGTCGAGGATGTAAGATTTTCGAGTCGGTTTACTTCTCCAGTGACTCTACTCTTCTCACCCTAATCCCGGTTTTCGGTGTCGAGTCGAGAACTGACTGTCAGTAGTTGACGGTCCGCACACTCACTCAGTAGAGTCCTCAAGGTCAAAGTTGTCGGGGGTCTACTGACGTCGAGGGCGGTTGTACTCCTCTACATCTTCATTGGTAGACCGACTAGAATGAGTTGGGACTCTTGACACTGTCTATTATTAACCACGATAAAATTCGTTACCCTAACACCCCACCGAATAATACATCGAAACACAAAGGTTTTAGTACCGTCTATAATTAACAACCTTAAATCCTTACCCTTAAAAATTGAGGACTCTTAAGAATTTTTAAGGACTTTAATACAATAAAAAATTATGAAGATTATCAGGAATTTTGAAATGAGTAATAATATCTAACAAAAATTTTCAAAATTATTTATTCTTTATAATCTAAATCATCATAAAAGTTTCTCAATCTCGGATCTTATACGTAACCTTTTATGGTCGTTTGTAATAACCCACCATAAGTTTATTTACATTGTAAAGTTAGAGAATCGTTCGTGATTGTTTTAGTACACGGATTTATCGGTTCAATTCTCGAATAAAACGAAGGTTACGTATAATAAAGAACCTCGTAGTGAGTATCCTAAACGTATTTTATATGATACGTATATTAAACATAAAATAAAAATTCTTCCCAAGTGGTAGTCTTTGTCTCGTCGTTTGGGTGTGAACATTGTCGTACCGACTAATCTGACACTGGTTGAGAAAGAATGCGTGGGGACAGGGTAACGGGGATTCAACAACCGTAATACACACGAACACATGGGTCAGGGAAGTCACCACGGGCTGAGAAACACTGGAATACCTGACGTCGGGCGGTCCGAGGAAAGAGGTACCCTAAGAGGTCCGTTCTTATGACCTCACCCAACAGTACGGGAGGAGGTCCCCTAGAAGGGGTGGGTCTCTAGTTTGGGTACAGAGGACGTCGAGGACGTGACGTCCACCTAAGAAATGGTGATTCAGTGGTCCCTTCGGGCAGCTGGAAATATGAACTAAGGTTCCTAGTGATAAAAGACGAGAACGAAAGATGAACTGTAGTCACCTAAGGAATCTTGGTCCTTGTCAGAGATACGACACAAGTAGGAATATTTTCATGCAATAAAAGAGGTTAAAAGGACTCAAATACCGACCGAACAGAACCCTGAATACTAAGTCTTTTTGTACATTTAAAGTGTTCTTTATGGTTCTTTCTTTAGGGTATACCTTTGTGATTCTCTATTGTTGTAGGTATAAGTCGGACTCAAAGATCCATTAGTTTGACTATTGTTTATACCAAAGATGTCAGTGACTCGAATGTCTACTCATTTCTTTTACTTATGATTTGTTTACTTGTCTCTATTGATAAGTTAGTGTTTAGTGGTACCCAGGGTGTCGGTGTTCGTTACGGGAACGGGTCTACTTCTACCCTTCGACGGTTTACTCCTTTTTTTTTTTTGTTCGACTTAAGATATTTTGTTAGAACTTCTCTTCGGGGTCTAGAAACATGGTAGTCTCATCACTAATGTTTCAATGTCCCCACCACCACCCGACCCGTTATTTCACTTGAGTTGACTCTTCTGGGACCAAACCCTCGACAAGAGTCTTCCCGGTAAGTGGTACTTCTTATAGATAAGTCGGTGGTGGGAGATGGTTAACCTCGGTCATAAAACTTCGATGACGTGGGACGGATTCTCCACTTCCTAAGTGAGTCATGTCACGATACCACTTAGGATAAAAATGTTATTTGATATAAAGGAGTGTTAAATGTGGAAAAAAGGTTTGGGTAATGAAAAAGAAATATCTATATTACGTGAAAGTGTTAATTACGATTAAAAGACACTAAACACCGGTAAAGAACACTTAAGAGTTGTGTATAAAGACAACTACGATCATTAATCTTCCCTCCTGTTTTCAGGAATTTGTCCGAAGGTCGTTCGTATAGTGTGGAAGGACTCTGTACGGGTCAAGTGGTGCAAGTGGTGAGTGTCTGTACTAAGTGAGGTGGAAGACCTACGAAGGACTCAATTACTGGGTGGACTGTTATTTCTACCTTGGAGACATTGTGCTGGGGACTCCTGAACCCTGCCAAGATAGTACACTTGAGAAGATCCGCAAACGACACCGAAATTAATACAGATTGATATTTTACACTATTCTTTTGCTGGACCAATTAAATTCTCAAGGTAGTCAAATGCGAAAGAACGATGAATGTTTTTAGGGGAATGTGGTGGTCCGTTAAAGGGTATATCCGTCTCCCGTCTAAATTCTCACTGGTCTCGTCCTGAATTATGGTACCTTGTCGGATACGGCCGGTCGAAGTTAGTAAGGACAGTGATTCGGAACGACAGGGGAACATTTTACGAAGTACTATGGGTATTCGGTGGTGGTGAATCCTGATTAACACTCTAAGGGGTTCTACATTCAACTTAACGACACTCCTCTTTTTCGTTCTCCTTCTCTACCTTTACCTGTTTGTCTTACTTTCACTACCTAAAAAAAGGGTTGGTACCGATTCCTTAGTCCACGTTAATCATTATGAATCGGACCGAGATAGTTTAGGAGAGCTTCTAGACTGAGTCAATTACTTTATGGAATTCAAATATACTCTTTAACGAAAGGTTTTTGTAGTACGTCAAGTGTCGGTTGGGAGTCTTGTAGAGTCATACCGTTTTCTTCCCCTTTCTCTTTACTCAACCATTGATTCGTACGGGTTCCTGTGCGTCCGTCACCGTGGTCTCCAAACGAGTGTAAAGCACTAGAAGTCACGGTTCACGTAAGGAGGGTCTTGTGTCGAGGGGTGTTTTTCACTGAGTCTTATTACTCGGTTAGTGAAGAAGGGACTTGAGGGTTATTAGTGTGTCAGAACTCCGAACCCTTCGGAGGAAGGGACGGAGAGGACTGGTCGGAGTCTTGTAATTGGTACTAGGTTTCGATTGGACTCTCACTTGAACCTCCTCTGAACTCTCCTCACTCAAATAAAACCTAAATTGGTCTGCTTAAAGTTAGAGTTAATCTGTAGAACCTTGTGTCACATTTTAAATTGGACCCAATAAACTAAGAGTGTGAAGTAGTCGACTTACCTTACTTAAGACTAGATGTGAGGAACCTTCTTTTCAATACTGGTTGGATGTATCATATAAGTTTTCGTCTGTGTAATGAAATGGCTGATTCCATTTCCTGATTCCAGCACGGTTCTTCGTTAGCAGAAGACTAGTGCCGACGTCGGTGACAGACGTCACTAAACCCTCGGGTTCTTCTCCTTTGACCAGTGATGAAGGTGTAAAGGGGGAGGATAAACGGTTCTTGAGTACGTTTCTACCCGAACTATTTCCTGTCTTTACCAGACCTGGATTGTCTTCGTCTTCTGTGATTCTTCTCCACCGTTCTTATATATGTGTCTTCTTGACATGTTTTTTCTAGAAGTACTGGGTCTATTAGTGCTACCACACTAGTGAGTAGATCTCGGTCTGTAGGACCTGACACTTCAGTTCACCCGGAATCTTTCGTAGTGATGCTTGTTTCGATCACCTCCACTACCTTAAGGTCAACTCGAGAAAGTTTAGGACTTTCTACTACGACACTTTCACGACGTGAGTTATACGGTCGTTTAAACCTTTTGAGTCGTCACCGGTGTCCTGACCTTTTCCAGTCAAAAGTAAGGTTAAGGTTTCTTTCCGTTACGGTTTCTTACGAGTTTGATAACGTGTTAACGTGAGTAGAGTGTACGATCATTTCATTACGAGTTTTAAGAAGTTCGGTCCGAAGTCGTTATGCACTTGGCACTTGAAGGTCTGCAAGTTCGACCAAAATCTTTTCCGTCTCCTTGGTCTCTAGTTTAACGGTTGTAGGCGACCTAGTAGCTTTTTCGTTCTCTCAAGGTCTTTTTGTAGATAAAGACGAAAGAACTGATACGGTTTCGGAAACTGATACACCCAGTGTTATTTGACACCTTTTAAGACTTTCTCTACCCTTATGGTTTGATGGACTGGACGGAGAACTCTTTAGACATGCGTCCAGTCCTTCGTTGTCAATCTTGACCTGTACCTTGTTGTCTGACCAAGGTTTATCCTTTTCCTCATGCAGTTCCGACATATGACAGTGGGACGAATAAATTGAATATACGTCTCATGTAGTACTCTTTACGACCTGACCTTCTTTGTGTTCGACCTTAGTTCTAACGGCCCTCTTTATAGTTATTGGAGTGTATACGTCTACTGTGGTGGGAATACCGTCTTTCACTTCTCCTTGATTTCTCGTAGAACTACTTTCACTTTCTCCTCTCACTTTTTCAACCGAATTTCGAGTTGTAAGTCTTTTGCTTCTAGTACCGTAGGCCAGGGTAGTGAACTACCCTTTGTCTACCCCGTTGTCACCTTTGTCACAGTCTGAAATAAACCCCCCCGAGGTTTTAGTGACGTCTACCACTGACGTCGGTACTTTAATTTTCTGCGAATGAGGAACCCTCTTTTCAATACTGGTTGGATCTATCGTATAAGTTTTCGTCTCTGTAATGAAACGGCTGATGTCAGGTAGATCTGTTCCGATACCAAAAAGGTCATCAGTAAATACCTACACTCTCAACCAGACACTTCTTCCGACTCGTGACTTCTTAACTACGAAAACTTGAGATCACAACCTCTTCTGAGAACTCCCAGGGAACCTGACGTTCCTCTAGGTTGGTCAGGTAAGACTTCCTCTAGTCGGGACCCTAAAGAAACCTTCCTTACTACGATTTCGACTTTGAGGTCATGAAACCGGTGGAGTACACTTCTCAATTGAGTAACCTTTTCTGAGACTATGACTCTCCCTAACCCCCGTCCTCCTCTTCCCGTGCTGTCTCCTATTCTACCGACCTACCGTAGTGCCTGAGCTTCCTGTACTCAGACTCACTTGAGACCCTCAACCATTACCTGTCCCTCCGGACCGTACGACGCTAAGTACCCCAGCGTTTCTCAACCTGTGCTGACTCACTGACTTGACTTGACTTACCCCGGTCTACGGTACTAGAATCAAAAAAGTTACAAATCAGAATTCGGTCGAGAAAGTGAGAGGAGGAAGTGGGAGGAGTTCTTCGAGAAATCAAGCAGAAGTGAAAGACGGTAACCAATCTCACCATAGTTGGTGTATAGACTCCAACAACTACAAAGAGGGTGGATAGAACTAAGGTCGAACATTGAGTAGGTCGGACCGTAAAGAGTACTACACGAGTCGTATACCCAATTTGTTTATCCCACTGTCGTCTGTCGGGACAGTATGAGGAAAGAGTTAGAACTTGGTTAGTCAACAAGGTGTGTCTCAAGATTGACGACGAAGAACTGGGAGTATGTCCAAAGAGTCCTCTGTCCATTCTACCAGAACATTAGGGTAGAGAGATTCTCGAAAGGTGTCAAACAGTACTAGGTGGGTCAGTTTCCGAAATCGTGTCAGCTACTTTGTCTCCATCTACAGAAAGACTTTAAGGGAACGAAAGAGATATTAGGTCACTTACAACCGTTAAACTAGAGATCAAGGAGAAGGAAAAGATTTGGGTCGAACCTGTAGACCTTCAAGAACCAAGCGTACTACGACTTTGGTCGTACGTTCTAAAATTCGTACTGGCATGATCGTACCCTCTACTCACGGTAACAGGCTACCAATCGTGTAAGAAACCATGTTAGGAAGAACCCTTGACCCTACTCCTGACTGGAAAAGGTCAGGAACCGGTGACGACCCAGAAGGTCTTAACGACTGTATTGCTTACGTTTTGGAAATACCGTAGTTGGAAATTCCTAAGCTTCGAGACGACCTTAAAGTGACGTAGGTGATCGAAATAATTCTAGGGTACCACCACCACCACCAAATCAGTGATTCAGTACAGGCTGAGAACGCTGGGGTACCTGACATCGATTGGTCCGAGGAGACGGGTACCCTAAGAGGTCCGTTCTTATGACCTCACCCAACGGTAAAGGAAAGGGTTCATTCTAGGGTATGATGGTAAATTTGGGTTGATAGAGTAGAAGGGAGGTCCTGGGAAGGGAAGGGGTGTGAAGAATATGGACCTGAGAAGTTGAGTTGGTTCGGTTAGATAGTCAGTGAGTAGGTGTTCTATGGTGAAACGATAAGATCCGTACGGTGCAGTGTTTGTAGGGGGAAAGTCCTGGTTGAGGAATTAAACCCCCCGGGTGTCGTTTCCACTTTACACCCAGAGGAACGAGTTTTTAGCAATTCTTAACTTTCACGATTGACTTCTCGTCATTTTGTTCGTACCCCGGGAAGAGTCAAATCCCAGTGTACTAACGGATCCAGTGCACGGGACCGGGATGACGGAGGAGGACGGAACCTCTATTCTAGTACGGGAGGATCGTTCGAAACAGTCAATTTCGACTAGAGGTAAGTTGGTCTCGGGTTCCCAACTATGCAACTAGAAACATAAATACATAAAAGAATGGTTGTTCTAATATTTTGGGAGAAATTTTTGTTGGGGTACAAAAATAAAAATTAGGGAGTTACCAAGTATCGTACTACGAAACACGTACACAATAACACGAGTCAGTGAGAGAACACAGGTTGAGAAACGTTGAGGTAACCGACGTCGGATGGTTCCGAGGGGACAGGTACCTTAAAAGGTTCGTTCCTTTGACCTCACCCAACGGTAACGAAGAGGTCCCCTAGCAGGGTTAGGTCCTTAACTTGGCCACAGGGAACACAGAGGACGTCTAAGAAATGGTGGTCATGATGGACCCTTCGTGATCGTATATCATCCATAGTTACTTTACTGACAAAAGACTTCTTTCGAAGTCTTGTTAGGACTCAATGTAAGACTGAGTTATCCCAAAGACGCGAACCGAGGTCGAGTTCGTTGTGGTGGTGAGGACAACTTGTTCGTTATGATATATTCGACCTTAGTAGTCCTCTCGAGGCCCATTCCCCCCTCCTCCCGTAGGTCTTAGGCGGACGCGACCTGAGGTAAATTATCCAGACGTTTTTCTTGTCGGGGACAGTCCTTCGGTTTATGAGTTGGAACAAACTTGGACCTGAGGTCTCGACATATCGTCCTTCTCTGTCCCTATTCCAGTCATTTAACTGTTATACCAAGAAGCTTCCGAGACCCCCAACCGTCCCTCTACAGAAGGATCACAAAGTGAAAATTCGGGTGCAAGTAAGAACACCGGTACCCAACATAGAAAGGACAACATGATGTACCGGTCTAGAGTAGTCCGTCTACAAATATACGACTAAAGTTAGTAAAGAAAAAACAC
Source organism: Capra ibex (assembly GCA_006410555.1). NCBI lineage: Eukaryota > Metazoa > Chordata > Mammalia > Artiodactyla > Bovidae > Capra > Capra ibex. Next base: position 74,019,953 of record SJYO01026388.1, read on the forward strand.
GGCGAACGAGTGACGTCGGGTGACTCACCTTCACTAAGAATGAGGAACTAGATAACTACAACCAATAAAAATACTGTAATAAAAGAGAGCACGAAACTATGGATAGTTCAAGAGTGTAGATGTCACTCGTCCCCCAATAGGGTCTTAGTTTCGTGTCCCAGCCACGTAGTCTTCTTACACCTACTCTCGACTTCGTTCAAAAAATTTCTCTAAACGGTGGTAGGTAGTAAAAAACTTAAAGATTGTTACTACAAGAACTAGGTTGTAGTGGGAAACGTCTTACTGTCGGTTTACTAAACCTTTGTGATCAGGTAAGTAGGAGGCAGTACTCACTCAAGGTACAATTGATAAATACAGAGACAAACCTGTATTCTCTTTTTAATCTCTCTATGGAGTAAAAAGTCGTCCAGTGGAAAGACCGTGGAAGGTAGTAAGTCATCCTTTTACTCTCGATTCTTGGAGACTCGCCGGTTGTCTAGGTGGTTTCGGGAATGTTATGCAAGTGTTTTCTTCGGGAGGGAGACCTTCGACTAACAAGACGGAAATTTGTGTCAAGACTACTCTAGTCCATAGATCAAAGTGTCGGTTGTTTTCTGTTTCACGAGCTTATCATCCTTCCTCTCCTCCCGTGTCAGTCCGTCTCACTGGGGTCTCTACCTTTTGTTTGTCTCGGAACGACCATCCCCTCTCGGGGAGTAAGGGTCTCAGGGTGCGTGTGGACGACGTCTGTGAGACGCGGAAGGGGTGAACCCGTTCCGTGAAAGTGTCGGTAGCCATGTGCGACCCGAGTCCGGGACCTTACGGGAAAGGGTCGCAGACACCAGTAGTCACGTTACCTGAAAGTGTCGGTAGGTGTGTGCGACCCGAGTCCCGTACCTTACGGGAAGGGATCCCGCCCAGAGACCAGTACCTAGTGGATGAGTAGGAAACTCTAGGATGGATTTATAGGGGAGGAGACACTCTGGGAGGGTAGTGTACAGATGGACACGGTGACTTAATTTACATTTAGTATTACATACAAAGCCTCTTCCGTAACCGTGGGGTGAGGTCATGAGAACGGACCTTTTAGGGTACCTGCCTCCTCGGACCATCCGACGTCAGGTACCCCAGCGATTCTCAGTCCGTGCTGACTCGCCGAAGTGAAAGTGAAAAGTGAAAAGTGAAAGTACGTAACCTCTTCCTTTACCGTTGGGTGAGGTCACAAGAACGGACCTCTTGGGGTCCCTGTCACCTCGGACCACCCGACGGTAGATACCCCAGCGTGTCTCAACCTGTGCTGACTTCACTGAATCGTCGTCGTTACATGCAAAGACGGCAGGGACTGGTTTGAGTCGTCAAGGACTCTCGTCTCCAATAAAACGTGTATGGAAACATCGGTGTGACGGAGTTGGTACCACTCACGAGGTATTTGTAAACGAGTTTCTTCCTTAGTGGATACCTTTCATCTGTCTCACTTTTGTGTGTCGTTTGCCTTCAGGACCGTCCCTATTTCTACGCCGGCATGTCTTACCAGTACCCCTGGGTCTCGCCCTTCCCCTCCCACCCCGCTTTGTCTTCTCACCGCGACTGCATCTGTGGCGGCACACACGTGATCTCTCGGGCACCTCCGACGACACCTCGTGCCCCGAGTCGAGGCTCGACCCGCGGCCGGGTCTCCCGACCGCGCCCTACCCGCCTTTCTCCGATCTCTCCCTCCGCCGTTCATCTATGTGCGCCGACTAAGTGAAACAATATGTCGTCTTCGATTGGGTTGTAACACTTCGCCAACATGAGGTCATTCTTTTATTCTATTTTTCATTTTTGGGTGTTCAGGGTCCTTAATAGTGGGACTTTATGTCGGAGATCTGACTTACTGTTGGGTGTGACTCCTGCTATTTAATAAATCCTTTCCAATTCTATACAAGGTATAGAAAATACAACGTTCCGTTCATTCACACATCGGACAAAAATCTTTCTAAAACTATTATTGATATCTTTTTAGTAAATGAACTTTGTGGAGTGGACTCAATTATAAATTATCCACGTCTCGATGATAGTTATAATAAATGAGTCACAAACTTGGTTTTTCTTACCCATAAAAATTCTGTCCTTGAGACCGGGGATTGAAGTTCGAAAGGAAGGGAGAGCCGGGGTCGACCTTCGTAACACACTGGACGGTCTCCACCTTCTGTCCACGTAGGGAACAAATTCATTGTCTTGGGTCTCCTGACGACAGTTTTGTGTCGGTAGGTCTGGCAACCGATGACGTCTGCGTCCCTCAAAAGACGAGGGCTCCGTTCCTCTAGGACAAGGGAAAAAAGAAAACCGTGTTAAGACGAATACCGTGTCCGGATCCTTTCACCCACCACGATACCTTTATAAATAATTATTGGTATAGTGAACAGGTTTGTTCGGTAAATGCAAGATGAAAAGTTTTTCATTCGACGTCGCCACCCCGACTCTCTTCGTGTACTGGTGGTGGACGATGAAGTAGAGAAGTGTAAATTGACGTGGTTCACTGTGTAAATTTTAGGTCGGGGTTGGTACGGTCCTCCACTGCCGCGTAATAATTTATCATTTTAGACATGGAAATGCCCTCCACTGTTTCGGGTGACGAATTACAAAAGACCCGTAGTAAGTACACGGGCCGTCGTGACACGGGATTCAGACCCCGTCATTCACAAGAAAGGTCTTATGTTTGTGACGAAGATTGAGGGTAAGTTCGAGATTGTATCCTTCCGTAGGGTAAAAGTCACTGGTACACTGAAGTTGAGTCAGTGGAGGTTAAGACATGGAAGTGGAGAACTGTGACTTGAAGGTTCTGGGTCCTCGTCCCCTCTGCTCGACTTGACTCTCTCCCCGGCATTCGTCGTGCGGACCAGGGGGTGTGTGGTAAAGGTAAGAGCTACTGCAAGTTCCAATTTGTGGAAGGAAAAGTTTCGGTGTCGGTACCCGTCTAAGTACCGTCGAGACGTTTCGTGTGAGGTCAAGACTTTTGGACGGGTGACGGTGGTGAACTTTTCCTTCTTGACGAAAGTAGAAGTCACCCAACAGTCTGGTTTTTTATTTGCAGTACGGTCCGACATCGTTTCGGTCCGGTCCGACTGATATGGCGATTCTTTCTCGTGCATCTGTGGGTCAAAGTCCCTCTGTCGACTTTGACACTCTTCCTCGTCCCGGTCCCGTAGAATTGTCCCAGTCGTACTCTGGGTCTGTGGGGTGTCTACGAAGGGTAAGTGGGGGTTCATGTTTGGGTTGCACTAGGGTTCCTCCCTGGACCGGTTTACCATCACCGTCACGACCCACTCCCGTAACTCTTACACGATATAACATTACCGGTAAGGGGTTTAGGAGATATTCATTTTTTATTATTATTATTATGAAATCATTTCTTAATTTTTTTATGTTACTATTTTTGGAAAAGTAAGATTAAGATACTGGTCCTTTGATCTTTCTGTTCTTGTTTCTTCCTTAGGTGTTAGGGATTGAAAAGTGGTACCGGACTTTTTTATAGCTTCCTTTTATAGGCTAGCCCACATCGAATACACCATGGTCTACCATTCGTTACATATTTACAGGGACTTTGTTCCCCCACCTTAAGTATCCGATCTAAAGACCTACAAGTGACCAGAGAAAAAGATCCTTGACTGACTATGAACGATTCGTCCTCACAGAATTTTGTTTTAACTTCTCCCAACCTCAGGAACCTACCGTTCCTCTAGTTTGGTCAGTTAGCATTTCCTCTAGTTGGGACTTATAAGTAACCTCCTAACTACGACTTCGACTGGAAGGTCATGAAACCACTGGACTACGCTTCTCTACTGAATAACCTTTTCTGGGGCTACGACCCTTTCTAACTTCTGTTTTCCTCTTCGCCCGCCTTCTCCTACTCTACCAACCTACCGTAATGGCTGAGTCACCTGTACTCAGACTCGTTTGAGGCCCTCTATCACTTCCTGTCCCTTCGGACCTCACGACGTCAGGTACCCCAGTGTTTCTCAGTCTGTGTTAAGTTACTCATTTGTTGTTGGTCGAAAACAAACAATGTAAACTTTCCTTTGAATCTCAAGTAGATCAGGTTTCCGGGGACACGGTCCCTCCACCGAGAGTCTGGGTACAGGGTCGGAAGTGGTACCAGGTTCAAGGGTCGGTTGTCCGAGGATCGACCGAAACCGGTTACCCTTCATGACCAACCCGTGACCTTTCGTCCTCCTTCCCTCTCCAGTCTCATGACGAGGAGTGAAGGATACCACCGTCCTCCAGGGGTCGTCTCCCACGTAGAGGACTCCGAGGTCGGGTCTGTCGTGGAGAGAGGTACCGGGGTCGAGAGAGTCCCTTCGAGGTCACGTCCAGTTGTGACCGGTCTCACCGGGTCAAAGACTCGGGAGTTTGGTAGTCGAAAAGGGAAACAGGGAGATCAGGATACCTATTACGAACAAAAAGTAAGATTAGAGGTTAGCGGAATAACCGGTTGTATTGGACCTACTATGTCTATGCTGACTCGCTGACGTGAAAGTACGTAACCTCTTCCTTTACCGTTGGCTGAGGTCACAAGAACGGACCTCTTAGGGTCCCTACCCCCTCGGACCACCCGACGGTAGATACCCCAGCGTGTCTCAACCTGTGTTGACTTCGTTGAATCGTCGTCGTCGTCGTCGTCGTCGTTGGACCTACTTTACGGGGGACTGATCTAACAATAACAAGTCAGCGAGTCAGCACAGGCTGAGAAACTCTAGGGTAGCTGACATCGTGCGACCCAAAGGGACAGGAAGTGGTAGAGAGTCTCAAACGAGTTTGAGTACAGGTAACTCAACCACTACGGTGGGTTGGTAGAGTAGGAGACGGTCGGGGAAGAGGAGGACGAGAATCAGAAAGGGTCGTAGTACCAGAAAAGAGTACTCAGCCGAGAAGCGTAGTCCACCGGTTTCATAACATCGAAGTCGTAGTCAGGAGGGTTACTTATAAGTCCCAACTAAAGGAAATCCTAACTGACTAAACTAGAGGAACGTCAGGTTCCCTAAGAGTTCTCAGAAGAGGTCGTGGTATCGAGTTTTCGTAGTTAAGAAACCCCGAGTCGGAAGAAATTCTAAAATTCAGATCTGAAGGATCTCAGGAAAACCCCAGGGACGAGGTGGAACTGACTATATGTACTATAGACTTAGGAGAGATGTCACAAAGAGACTCCATAGAAAGATTCGAAACGAATTTACGAAGGTTTCTGAATCTTGAGTAATGGAGTGTTTCGATGTTTCAGGATTATCTAACCATATTTTTAAAAAGAAATACGACGGTTTCATACAGAGGGTCATTGGAAATCCGGATTCGAGGTACCACTCCATCCCCTCCAGGGAAGTTCGTCGAGGTGTCAGGTGGGGTGTCAACGGAGGGAAGAATCCGTTTCCGTTCCGACCTCGACTCAGACACTAGACCAAACTTCCCGTTAATCTTCCAGGAAGACTTTAAGATGGTAAAGACTAAGTAGAAAATTCTTATTTTGTGACTGTGGAGTTTAAAAAACGTACGCATGTACGTACGATTCAAAGATGGAACATTTTTATGGTGTAATCCTTCTTTTACGTGCTTCAACGATAGTAAATACTTTGAGAAGTCTCCTTAAATAAGATAAATAAAGGAATTTTGGCAATCAGCTCTCGGTCCGGGAAATATTTGCCCCAGACCTATTTTATTCCCGACCCTCTCGTCACTGACCCCTCGTCGGTCCTCAGGATCCCACCTCCGTCGGATCCTTTCACCGGGTCCGACCCCGATACTCGACGGTTTCCCTTCGTTTCAGTGACCTTTCGCTCTTTGTCTCTTTCGTCTCCCCTCTCTGGGGAGGTTCGTCACAACGGAGACGGAGGAGGGGGTTCTGGGGGTGGTGGGTAGGGAGGAGGATGGGAAGAAGGGAGACGTAAACCGGTCTACCCTCGAAGTACCGGTCTGGATAGTAGTGAGACTGTTTACTTTGCTTTCTTTTACGGGTATTTTAGTAATAAACGTAAACATGCAGGTCAAGGATGTTCAAAAGTGCTTAGAGAAACCATTCGTGCCGTCCTGAAATCGTCACGTCGAGTTCTTCTATAAATTAGGTCGACGGGAGAAGGGTCTTTCATTTGTCTATTATTTTATTTAGATTAGTCGTAAGGAAAAGTGAATCGACTTTAATTTAAAATGAGTAGTACCCATTCACCGATTAATGTATAAATCACATTTCTTTTAAGGCTCCTGTAAGGGAATAAATGAGAGAAGAACACAGTTATCTACTCTTCTGTGACCGTAAGTCTACCTCCACCCTTGTCGACCGACGACTACGGTTGAGTGGAAAGTGTCGGACTTAAGTCTCATTCTGTTTCGTTTGTCATCTCTGTGGTCTTAATTTCACGGAAGTTCGGGTTAGGTCCGTTAGACGGGTAACTAGACGTCGTTCGTGTTCACGACTACTTTACCGAAGACTTTACTTAACTAGGGACCCTGGGTTCTCTCTTTTTTTTTCTAAGAACTCACTAATGATACGTGATCCGTAAAGAATGTACCTACGAAGTAGTATTGGGGTACTCCATTCATAATAAAAATATGAATAAGACACACGAGTCAACGAGTCATCACAGACTGAGACGCCGTGGTACCTGACATCGAGCGGTCCGAGGAGACAGGTACCTTAAAAGGTCCGTACTTATGACCTCGTCCAACGGTAAAGGACGAGGTCCCCTAGAAGGGTTGGACGTAGAGGACACAGAGGACGTAACCGTCCGTCTAAGAAATGGTGATCACGGGGGACACTTCGGGGTTTGAGTAAAACGTCGCCACCTTTCGTTTGCAACTTTCCTATTTTTCGTAGAGGTTCCAGTTAGTCGACCATTTACTCCATACCTTTAGACTTCGACTTCCGGTATGAGAATTGATACTGTAGCGGAAACACCGGTTCTCCCGAGGAAAGGACTGTGAAGTGTCGAGGGTACAAGAGTGTGATTCCCTTGGGTTCTCAAGATTCTAGGATACAGTCAGTACTTTCAAAAGGAGTTTCTTTTGAGTGTTACACTTCGATTTAGTGTCATGGCCAGTAGGGAGTGGACGAGGTAGAAGGAACAAACCGGAATAAAGTTCTTTTGCAGACCGAGGTTTCCGTGGAAAACCCGCTGTCTGGAGGGTATACACCGAACAAAGAGTCACGACACAGTGAGGCGATTCGGAAGGTTAGACCTTTGGTGCCAACATAGGTCGTGTGACCGTCTGTCTCGTGAAAGACGTTTCACAAACCCCTTACCTCGTCTGACATGTTAAGTGTCCGAACAATTACTCTCGACATACAAATTAAGGGGTGCGATACTCGTTCTGGGTCCCCATAAGAAAAAATTGAGTCCTTTTTGTATTTACGTTTATTAAGGTATGTTTGTCTTGACAGGACTTATCCTTGACGAGTTTATTCGGATACGTGTTAATAAGGTCGAGGACTAGTAATGATTAGCTTCGAATACAAATATGGTAATGTAACATTGTGTGAGGTTTGTTTACCCGAGGTAGAGACTTTTTCCCTGAAAACAGTAGAAAAGAAAATGACTCGAAATATGTAGGATTCAGTAACAGTCGTAGGATGATTTAAAATTTAAGTCAAGGAAAAAAAATTATATTGACAAAAACCTAAAATAGACTGTATCAATTTGTTTTAGACCAATTTGGATTTCTGGACTTTAACCGGTGTGTGTTTGAGATCTATTATTTATTCTTCTTTGTTCAGTCTAGTGTGACAGGTCCATTACGGACGTTGTACCTTCTTTTCAAAAAAAGGGAGGTAATACTTTTCAAATAGTTATTGTAATAACGAGTCGTTATCTACGAGAATACGGAGTACCGAGTCTACCATTTATTAGACGAAAGTTACGTTCTCTGGGCCTAAGTTAGGGACCCAACCCTTCTAAGGGACCTTTTCCCTTTCCGTTGAGTGAGGTTATAAGGACGGACCTTTTAGGGTACTTCTCTCCTCGGACCGTCCGATGTTACGTACCCCAGTGTTTCTCAACCTGAGCTGACTCGTCGATTATGAAAGTATTTACAAAAGTAGCTTTGTATGGGGGTGTATCAAAGAGAATCTAAACGGTATCTCCTGTCTCCTACAGTATAACCAAAAACAACTGGACCCTCTGTCTACTCGTTTAAATTTCCTGTGATTTCTGGCATTGTTTCAGTAGTTAAACACTACTACGGTTCGGGAGGGACTTCTTGTTCATTCGATGGACTAAGGAACAATTCAGAGACTTCAGGTTGGTCCCTGTGTCCTTATTTTCCACAGGGGAGCACTGACTAAGTACAGCTACATGTCGTTTTTAGTAGTTATAACATTTCGTTAATAGGAGGTTAATTTTAATTAGTTAATTAAAAAATTTGTACTTTATTTAAGGGACATGAGAGTTTTTTTTTTCTTTTCACAGGGGTCGACTTAAGTCTCACTTTCTTTTGGTATTGATCCAGAATAGTTTTTGATTTAGGAATCCTCACTGATGATTGTCTCCTTTTCGACCCACTACACCCATGACGAAGACCATGTAAAGGCTTGAAGTCTCTAAGGTAGTTTTATAGAAAGTATCGTATGAGGGACTCGGGTGTTTTAGACCATATCTTTAACCGTGTCACCCTCCGCTAGGTACCTACAATCGGAAGGACACTTAGAGACAAGAGAGTACCGTTTTTGAGAAGGGAGCAGGGATGACTGTGGACAAGAATGGACATTTAATCATGTGGTACAGGTGGTGTAGAAGGGGTTTCCGTCTTCTACCGGAAGAATCGAAGAGATTTAGTCAATAAATTATAAATCACTTTTGTACCCGACAAGAAGGAACCACACAAAGGACTAGGTAAGGTGAGACGGACGAGGTCGAACTAAACCCGACCTTGTAGAAGAGGAGGGGACACAGGTTAAAGAGGTAAACGAAGGGGAGGGAGAGAGGAACTGAGGGGTAAACTTGTTTCTCTCATTCTACGAAAAAACGAGTGATGAAGGACCTTGAGGGTACGGGGAAAATTTTGAAGTTAACGAGGCATTATAAACCTTTAAAACTTTCTATTTGAACCCTTTCGGTCACAAGATAGAGGTTAGTCAGTCAGTCAAGTCAATGAGTCAGCACAGGTTGAGAAACACTGGGGTACGTAACATCGGACGGTCCGAGGAGACCATCTTCCTCTGGGGACGTCTGGGGTACCTGACGTCGTATGGTTGGAAGAGATAGGAAGTGGTTGATGGTCTTGAAAGAGTTTGAGTACAGGTAGTTCAGTCACTACGGTTGTTTGGTAGAATCGGAGACAGTAGGGGAAGAGGAGGACGGGAGTTAGAAAGGGTCGTAGTCCCAGAAAAGATTACTCAGTCAACCGTAGTCCACCGGTTTCATAACGTCAAGGTCAAAGTCGTAGTCAGGAAGGTTACTTATAACTCCTGACTAAAGGAAATCCTACCCGACCAAACTAGAGGAACGTCTGGTTCCTTGAGAGTTCTCAGAAGAGGTTGTGGTGTTAAGTTTTCGTAGTTAAGAGACCCCGAGTTGAAAGAAATATCAGGTTGAGAGTGTAGGTATGTACTGATGACCTTTTTGGTATCAAAACTGATCTGTCTGGAAACAACCTTTTCATTACAGAGACGAAAAATTATATGACAGATCAAACCAGTATCAAAAAGAAGGTTCTTCGTTCGTAGAAAATTAAAGTACCGACATCAGTGGTATACATCCCTAAAACCTCGTTTTTTTTTTTTTTAGTGAGTGACAAAGGTAACAAAGGGGTAGATAAACGGTACTTCACTACTCTGGTCTACGGTACTAGAGTCGAAAGACTTACAACTCAAAATTCGGTTGAAAAAGTTAGAGGAGAAAGTGAAAGTAGTTCTCCGAGAAATCAAGAAGAAACGAAAGACGGTATTCCCACCAAAGTAGACACATAGACTCCAATAACTATAAAGAGGACCGTTAGAACTAAGGTCGAACATGAAGCAGGTCGGGTCCTAAAGTGTACTACATGAGACGTATATTCACTTTATTCGTCCCACTGTTATATGTATGTCGGAACTGTATAAGAAAGGGCTAAACCTTGGTCAGACAACAAGGTACAGGTCAAGATTGACAACGAAGAACTAGACGTATGTCTAAAGAGTCCTCCTTCCATTCCACCAGACCATTAGGGTAGAGAACTTCTTAAAAGGTACCAAACAACGCTAGGTGTATCACTTTCCGAAACTGTATCAGTTATTTCGTCTTCATCTACAAAAAGACCTTGAGAGATCGAGGGTTAAATTTTATACAGGGACCTACGAGATTGTAGATGGTCTTTACTTAGGAAGTTGTGTTCTTACTATCCAAGGGTTCGGGACCCTTGACTAATATCCAACTGTTTAGTTTAATGTCCCTAAGGAGGATGTAGTTACTTATACACAAGGATTGAGAGAAGTACAATGTCTTGAAGTACGTTATTTTTATTGTTTTATCGGTATAGGAGAATGAGGGTAGTGAAGTATCGTACACCTGGTCTGGATAGTGTCGGACGAGTGCACTGATAGAGGAAACCGACTCCAGAGAGACCGGAGACTTCGGGAGAGACGGACAGGTGTACCTTCTGATCCCTACGACCCTTTAGTTCTTAAGGGTCCTCGGTGAGATTCGTTACAGATTGTCCTCAGCCTCGTATTTATGGAGTCGAGGGAACGGGGAGTCCATCCTATTCAGTCCTCGTGTACAAGACTTGACCGGGGAAGTAAAAGAAGTCTTCCTAATTCAAGGTCGACGGTGTTGATTTTGACAGGAGTGTAGGGAAACAACCGACAGAAGAGAAGGACAGAGTAGAGGGGGTGAAGGAAGGTCGTAAAGGAAGAGGAGAGTAAATTTACTGAACGTGAACTCCAGGACAAAGTCCCAGGAGAAGCCCACTGGGGTTTTCTTTTGTACCCGGATACCTAGGTACCCTGACCCAATCTGTGGGGTTTGAAAGAGACAAAAGATTTGTTATATGGTATTTCATCTTTTTATTCTTCTTCCTCTTTTTATCGTAACTATTTTACCGTTTGTAAAATTCAGGAATTATGTAATTTCTTTTATTGTACTAAACCGTCTAATGGAATTGTTTATCGTACTTAAAAAGAAAAAAGTACCTTCATACATACACTTTAGATACTGAAGACTTAATGTTTCTTCTCCACCTTCTTTACTGTAGACTTAAAACCCCTACTTTACGTCACTGTAGTCTCCATCTATGAATACCGAGTAGTAAGATATAAAAAAAGAAGATGTAACTAAATTTAATCTTTAGGTCCAAACTCCCAAAAACGACCAAAGGAGAAAATTAATGTTTTGTAAGACCAAACGACATAAACCGTAATTCAGTAGTAGAAGGCAAGTGACCTCCACGAAAATTTGGGGTAAATTTCGTGGTAAATTTATTGATGGGGTGAATCTATTGATGGTGTGTTCAATAGAATCTTCACTCTTAAATTATGTCCTCTAACGCATTCACCCATTACCTGCTGACTTTTCCGCTTCCCTTTTAGACCCGTTAAAATCCTTCGTGAGTGGTGACGAGTCAAGTCAAGTTAGCGAGTCAGTGTAGGTTGAGAAACGTTGGGGTACCTGACGTCGTGTGGTCCGAAGGTACGGGTAGTCGTTGAGGGCCTCGGACGAGTTTGAGTACAGGTAACTCAGTCACTACGGTAGGTTGGTAGAGTAGGAGACAGTAGGGGAAGAGGAGGACGGAAGTTAGAAAGGGTCGTAGTCCCAGAGGAACCCCGATTCCTTTTACATCTCTTTACCTCGTCTTGGGTTCTGCTCTTAGTATACTGGTTTGGTCTGAAGACCCTTCTTCAAAGAGACTCTGTGTCTGAAAGGCCCGATTTTGGTCCTCTCAGGATCCGTTTACCCGTACCAACCAGTAGGAGCTCCTTTATCACCAGGACTGACCACCACTACGGAGTTCATGAATGTCCTCCCCGGGGTGTCTCGACCTTGAGTCTAGAGACTAACCCTCCTTGGACGGTCGACCGTGACCATGGAGACGTGACCACTTGTCTAGTCCCAGGTCCTTACCTCCTTTTCTGACCTTTACCCTTGGTTGACGACGAGGTCCAAGTTCGGAGCGAGATCGTAGAGGTGTCTGTCTGGGGTTGTTCGTCGGCTTCCCACTTCGTCTTTATACCGAACGAAGTGTTTCGTCTCGTGCTTGTCGTCCAGACTTTGCTTTCGTTGTCGAATTATTGGTCGTGTCGGTGGTACTACAGGTACCGCAAGCACCGAGTCAAGAGTGAAGAGAGAGAGACAGAGAGAGACACAGGGAGACAGAGAGACACACAGGGAGACACACACACACAGTTAGAGAGAGAACGACCGTAAGAGGGACTACTACTGAGGAAGTCTAGATGGTGGATGAGAGAGTAAGAGTATAGAAAAGTAATAAAAGTCAAAGAGGAGTTATGAATTCTGGGAGGAAAAACGAGTGGTGACCTTAAGAAATATTCCTGAGCAAGTACAAAGGTAACGACGTAATTTGTTAAAAATTGTTGTTTTGTGCGTTCGAGTCCTCTTACCGTACTATGTGTGTACGTCTTTTTTTTACATATTCCTACTTGACTCCGTGATCTCTCGCCCACACTACACACGAGGGGACACCTGATCATGTTGGTGGACGCTTCGTAAAAACGACAGTGGACCACAAAGAACACTCACGTTTCGAATCAACGACACACTGTTTTTTTTATAGAGTAAACTCGTTTCGACAAAAACGTAAAACCACTAAAATAGTCGGACACATAGACTGGGTCTTCTCGGTTAAGTACGTAATCTCTGTCCGTAAAATCGTCTTCCGAACCTCACTCTCGGTCCCCGTGGAGGATCTGGACTTCACCTCTTCCTGTCCTGTAGATCGGAGTTAGGAGAACCCTCAAAAAGGTGCACAGAGTGACCTTTATCGAAATGTCGGAGAGAATAGAGAGGATAAATGGATGTTCTGGTGATTCGGTTGGATAGGGAGTCCTAAATGAACTATTGTAGAACCCGTAGAAAGAAATGACTGAGACTCGTCTGTCCGTCCTAAGTGTGTTACCCTGATAGCGTAGACATAAAGGGTCCTTAAGAGTCTGATAAAGTTGGTGTTTACGTCTGGGTAGTCCACTCGTCTTCGTTCTTAAGTACTGGGTCCGGTGTGATAGTCCACGGGTTTAAGGGGTGGAGTGGGACGGACTCAAGGATGGGGTCGACGGGTGGTTGAAGGGTCCCAGACTATTCCCAGACCATCAGTCTGTTTTTTCGATCTTAGGAACTGAACAAAAAAGTTTGATGAAATGTTTCGTGTTACATGACGCTATTTATGAAAATTGCTGAAAGTAGAAGTTTCTTTGTGGTTTAATACGATATTAAATAGACTTTGAAATTTAATAAAGACCCTAACAAAGTACAAAAGTCAGAGAACGAAGTGTGTGTAATGAGTGTTAAGGACTCTCCCAGAACCTACACTCGAGCCGTAACGTTTTATCCAGTGACCGCACGGGTTCGGACTAAGGACGTCGGACTTTTGCAAAGGTAAAGTTTACATTCGTTGGTATTTGAAAAATAATACTTCCGTTTAAAAGTCTCCGAAGACGACGTACAGACTCTGTGGAAGACCCACGACGATGGGTTCCGTGGGGGTATACTGTGTCTCTCGACTAGTATGGTCCTAACGGCACTCCAGTTGTGTACTTTGTAGTAGTGGTGAGTTAAACGTAAACCGAAAATGAATTACTACATCAGCAACCTGTCCGTGAGTGACTTGGTTCCTTTGTTTATATAAAGACGGAACTTTTCATGGTTCTTATGTTTTCATGAAATTTATTCAAAGAGGGTTTTTTAGTAAGAAGACAGGACCACCCTTTGTAAAAGGTGAAGAAGTTTTCGCCCAAAGGAGGACTAAACCCCCGAGAACTAAAAATGGGTACCGTCAGCTTCCGGGTGGATCCAGAATATGGAAATTACAGTTAATCGGTGTTACTGCCATTTTAGACTCTATACTTTTGTCAAGGGATTGGTGTTCTGTTCGTCCAAATCCCTCGCGAGTGTGGGTCGTCGTCTTTGGTGTAAACCGGGACCTAGTTCCTGTTACAGCTACGGTCGGTCAAGATTCTGGAAGATCCTGATTCTCACGAAGGGTCCTGGTTTGTAGAGTCTGTCCGAGATAAAGGTCAAGAAATTTTCCATCGTTCTTCAAGGTTAGTGGGGAATCTTTATGAGTCACCGGTCCTGAAGGGACCGACAGGTCACCGATTCCGCAGTGGAAGGTTATGTCCCCCACACCCAAGTCAGGGACCAACCCCTCGATTCTAGGGTATACGGAGGTCCGGTTTCCTGGTTTCGTATTTTGTCTTCGTTGTGGCATTGTTTAGTTATTTCTTTAAAAAAATTTTTTTCTTTATGAGTCGTCGGGTCTTAGGACCCTTGTCCGAGTTTCCGAAAGCCCATCCTTTAAGTATTTTGTGGTAATTTGATCCTACGACTCCACGAATCCAGTGACTCAGCACAGACTGAGAACACTGGGGTACCTGACATCTGGGGGGCCGAGGAGACAGGTACCCTTCAGAGGTCCGTCCTTATGATCTCACCCAACGGTACGGAAGGAGGTCCCCGTAGAAGGATTGGGTCCTCAGCTTGGGTCCAGAGATCGTAACGTCCACCTAAGAAATGGTAGACTCGAGGAAGAAGACGGAACACGATAGGACATCAAATTTCACTACACTCGTTAGACCTCCCCTCCTTTTGGGGGAAAGGAACGGGTAGGACTCCTATGTGTTGTGTGAGGGGTGTCCTTGGTGTCCAATGTCGGATGAGAGGTATGGTTGGTTGTCAGTGTGGGGTGACGGTCGTACTTGGTGTCCAGAATGGGGTGAGGAATGTGTTTCGTGTCGAGTAAGGTTTACGAGGTATGATTGGAAACTCTAAGGTTGTCTAAGTAAAGTCCTTCCTATGCATTCAAGACTCGTATGACGTACACCGCCAAAGAAATAAACTAGTAAAGTAAAATTGAGTCCGGTTCTTGTATATTCGGAGTACTCCTTTTCCTGTGACAGACGGAGTCACCACGAGGGGTAGTGGACAGATCGTGTTCTGGACAGTGTCTCATCTGGGTTGTCATAAACCACTTACTTACTGCATTTACCTTCTTCCTTTCGTACGGGAATTTCTTTGGTAAGGATTCCACTAAACTCGATACCTGTGTGTTTTAGTCGGATCCAGTTTTGGGAAAAGTTACAATTTTTCCATAGACGAAAAATTTTTGAATTTAAATTTTAAAAATTAGAGAGGATAAAAACAACTTTAATAAAGACTTTTAATAATAGGGACAACGAAGTATACGAAATATACCGTTTGACACTAGGACAAAGGTGAAATATATGTATAGTTACTAACATAGTGTCTCATTGTGTACTATTATACGTTTTGGTTTATACCGTACATAGAGAAGAGGGACCTGGAGGAAAGAACTCCTTCCGTACTTGCGTAGTGAGTCTTTGACACAAACAGAGTCACTATTCGAGGTACGTCCGTCCCTGGATTGATCTAGTGGTAGTGGATTACGTAACGGTTGTGTATCATTATCTGTCAGTTCTTTATAATCCATTTACATTATCAATGTACCCGAGTCCGTTAACGAAGATAAGTCTGTAGGAAGGAAAGATACTTTCTGTCCTCAGAATGATAAATCCCATTTAGGTCGAAGGAGGTTCTTTGGTGGGTGAGGTCACCTCTACGTCTGTATCTCTTGACTGAATACCTGTGCCCCGTCCCCTCATCCTTCTTCTCCTTATCTCTCTCATCGTACCTCTGTATATGTGATGGTACACATTTCAGCTATCGGTCACCCTTAACCGACATACTGAGTGCCTGGAGTTTGACCACTAGACACTGTTGGATCTTCCCCACTCTGCCCTACCCTCCACTCCCCTTCGATTTGTCCCTCCCCTGTATACATATGGATACCGACTAGGTACGACTATATACCGTCTTTGGTTATGCTATCACATTATTAGGAAGTTAATTTTTATTTATTTACCAACCTACCGTAGTGGCTGAGGTACCTGTACTCAAACTCGTTCGAGACCCTCAGTTACTGTCTATCCCTTCGGACCACACGACGTCAGGTACCCCAGCGTTTCTTAACCTGTACTGACTCGCTGACTTGATTCGACTTTTTAATTATTTATTCTTTTTTTTAGAAATTTTTCTTCGGTGTGTGAGTCGTTATTAGAGAGGAAAGGAATAAGAGAAAATCGTGTACCATGTATGAATGGTTTAACCTGACTCTCGGGGATTGACTGTTCCTGTAAGAGTAAAATTTAAAAAATAAATGAAGTGTCACAACTGATGTCACGAAAGGACACTTTCCCCGAATCAATATCATTGTCCTTCGAAAACTTTTCTGGATGAAATTTACTACCCGAAACTTGATAAAATTCTCTAAAGGTACTATTTAAGTAATTTAAGAGTGATGTTGGGATACTCTATCAATTATAGTTCTAGAGTAAAATGTCTACTCCTCTGACTTCGGGTCTCTGTGTGTTTATTAATGACCGGTACTAAGTTTAGGTGTATGAGACGGAAGGTTCAGATGAGAGGAAGTGATCTTCCTTTGTTTTGGTCGATCTACCAGTAATTGAACAGTCTTCGGATGTCCTAGTCGGTAGGAATACGCGTGTCCGTGTTTTTTTCTTGTATCGTTTATTTTCGTCATTACTTGTCTGTACTCGACATTGAGTATACTGATGTTACTATTCGTTCCTTGAGTACCGACGGACGTACAGTAACTTCCCCACGAGACTCCAGTGGGTACCTCTTCTAAAATGTTCCAATACTTTATAAAGGTAATTTGTAAAGGACAGGAGAATGGGTAGACTATTCCCAATGTGTAGGTACGTGTTACCTAAAAAGAGGGTAAGTAGTAATATTCTGAAAAGTTATAAGTTCATAAAATTAAGTTATGTTTTACAGGGATTATGGAGTTGTTTATTTATTTGTCCTCCACGACAACCTACGTAAGAAAAATGTCTACAACCTTAATTAGTACTTAAAATGAGAAGAAACAGTTCGTGCGAAACGGTAGAACTTTATTTCCTTTCAACTTATCCAGTGTCTAAACGCGACTCGGACTTGATATTGGATTTACCGAACCCGACTTGTACGAACACAGATAGTTCTAGAGTTCATCGTAATTTTACGTTCACACGACGAGGATTCAGTAAAGTAACGGTCATAATGCCTCTGTGTATTGCTACCTTAAATGGATACGAAGTGTCACTAGGATCTTATAAGACACATTCGGTACACGTCCCAAAGTTAATGTTTCTCTAGGACCCGTTCGTGTTCAGTTTGCAAGCACGAAAGTAAATAAAAACTGACTAGGGTTTATAACCGTAGTACATCACTAAATATTCCCCTATTTTCAGAGACGAAGCACTCACACACAACTCCTAAATTCTTCTACTATGTACCCTTCGTAAAATGTCCTCACATTTAGTACCTGCGATGGACCCACTGTCCTTCCTGTCTTCCAAACGGACGGGTCCGGAGGGGTGGAGTCGCCGGTAACGAGACTCTAAACCTCTGTACCCCAGACCTACATAAGGAAACTTTACTACTCAGATGAAAACAATGTCAGAATATAACACACTAGAACGCCTCCATTAAAAAGTTGTAGATACTTTTAATTCGATATGTAGGGGAACCTGGTTTGTTTAGACGAATTTCATTGAGTACGAGATCTAGAAAAGTACACGTACGCTGAGAAACACTGGGGTACCTGATATCGGGTGGTCCGAAGAAACAGGTACCCTAAACGGTCTGTTCTTCTGACTGTACTCAACGTGGAAGGAGGAGGACCCCTAGAAGGGGTGGGTCCCTAGTTTGGGTACAGAGGACGTGACCATCCACCTAAGAAATGGTGACTCGGTGTACCCATCGGGTCTAGATAAGTGTAGACTAAGGTTTTTGTATACGTCTGAACAAACATTATCGTCGGTTTACAGGTCGTTATTCCCTACTCAATCTTTCATACCGAACCCTGAAGGGACCACCGGGTCACCAATTCTTAAGTGGAACGTTACGGCCTCTGCACCCAAACTAGGGACCAACCCCTTGATTCTAGGGTGTATACCCTCTCGTCGATTCGGACGTGGGGTTGATGACTCGGACGCGTGGTGTTCATCTCTCAGACACACGGTGTCACTTTCTAGGGTGTACGACGTTGATTCTGGGTTCCGTCGGTTTGTTTATTTATAAATTGTATTCATTTATTTCGTACTGAGTAGATTTCTCACCTGTCGACACGTTTTCACCTCTCCTACGTACTAGTTAAACCGTGGTGTGACTCTATCTGGCTATTCACTTTGCTCACTCCTCGGTTTGTCATGTCTATCCTACGGACAACCCATAAAAATTTTATTCCTCTGCGTATGTATATTTTACCCACACACGTGACTGATAAAGTCTTTCCTAAGGGTTCTTACACCCCTCTCACCAATGGGCACCTTGTTTTGATCTCTAACCCTAGACCACCGTTCTGGATGCACAGAAGTAATATACGGGAGACCGTCACAAACTTAACAAGAATGGTGTGACTTCACGATGTACAAGTTAAATTTTTGGTCTGTAATAAAAGGGATGTACTAATCCTAGTTGTAAGTGGTTAGCCTGTCGCACTGAACAAAGGTCCGAAGGTACACTCGACTCATATTACACCTTGGTACCTCGACCCGGTCCTTAAGACTTGAGACTATCCTGTGTGTGTGTGTGTGTGTGTGTGTGTGTGTGTGTGTGTGAAAGTTGACCATACACGTTTTAGGGAACCATTCCAACGAACGACTGGATTTGTTAGTGTGAAAAACCCATTTCACACAGATGGACCTCCCTTCAATTTTCGTTCGTGTCACCCTTCTAAAGGGACTTTGACGGACCACTTCTTATACATGAAACCCGTCCAACTTTGAAAATAATGGTAAGTTTTGTATGGAGTAGTTTTGACGGATCTCTCTCCGACACGGTCCTGTTTTTTTGTTTTGTTTTGAACTCGTAATTAAAAAAATTTTATACGTAAACAAGAATACAAAGTAGAGCATTTATGACCACATTTTGTGAATTTCTTCTACAGGTGTAAACTTTTGGATTCGTACAACGTATTGAACAGAGATTAATATGTCCTTACTTAATAATTCACTTTTTACATTAATCTACAAATTTTACAATGACTATCGAGTGTGATTGTTTTGTTTGACACTTAATATAAAAAAATTCGTATACTAAGTCCGTGTTCAAAATATCTAAATTACAGGAACTCCTTATAGTCTACAGGAGTTCTAGACCTCAAACTAAATTGACTTTCTATGTCCCTTTTGAAACATCGGTCGGTTAGGGGGTAGCCGAGGTATAGATTTCTCCTAGTTTTCGCACGCAATAAGGTCGATTCCAATCGTTATTAAGTACGACTTATTTAATAGACGTCAAATCGACGAAAGTCGGTCCCCGTGTTCTTCTTCAATACGTTACGTTTCCCGACGCATGTGGTCGTACATGATTGTACGACCCTGGTTTGGTCCAACCCGGGCAGTCTCCACTAGGCTCGGGTCAAACAATACCCGAACCACGTTTCGGTTCAGTGACCGAGTCGACCCTCGACTTCGTGGAAGGGTCAAAGGTGGGTGAGTGGAACGGATTGGATAGGGAGTGGAACAGACTGGACGTTGGTACTTCACATCTTTCGCACGGAATCTTTATTTTACCTTTTTATTACGTGGTAAATCTTCATGTTGTATTTATGTGTATCTACTTTCGACGTACGAGTTTTTCTACGATGACTATTTCCACTGTTCTCCATTAATTAAAAGATTTGATCGTACTTAAGGTCTAGATCCCCTACGGATATTTACGACTCGGTTTCGAAACCGTGTCTTCACCGTCCGTCGTACCCTTTTAAAGGTCTTACTAGGTGGGGTTCTTAGGGGAAAATCCTCGACCTCAATGTACCCCTGACCGAGTCACGGGAACTGGAAGACTCTCTTGGGTCGGGTGGATGCAGAAAGATACCAACTCGGGTTTTTTCCGTTCTGGGAATAGTGTCCTTGTACCCGAATTTGACAGATTTTCCGTTTACGTAATCATACAAGTCAGTGGAACGCTCGATTACTGATCTGTCAACCTCGTGTCCCCTAGTAATAAGGTCGTATAGTAGTCACTTGAGAGGTCTTTTCGATTAATTCCCTAGGTAATTTTACGAATGGGCTTTCACTCCCAAATAGTGTCTTAGAGTAAGCATAAACTTCTTAAACGTTCTAAAAGGGAGACGGACGAGGGCGGTGGAAAGTAAAGGAAAGGACACTAGAGATTTCTACTCGTTTTAATTAATCCCTCTAAGAATAAAAGGAAAATAGTATTAAATCCATAGAGTAATAAAGGGGGGAAGAGATTGTGACAAACGATAGTTGGACTGTACCTTTGGGTTTTCTTGATCTCCGCCTGTTTATGATAAGTATATAAGGAGACAGTTCTCATCGTAGTCCAGTGTGAACGGGTCTTTTAAGGGACAAGTGAAGAAATTGTAGTCTTCAATCAACAAGAAACTAGTAGAAATCCAGAAGTTCATAGGAAAGAACCGTAGGAGGTTTCATGTATGTACGTTCCACCCCTACCGTAGGTAGGTCATCTAACACCCTTCTGTGGGATGTGCAAGAGAAAATGTAAAGAAAACAAGGGAGTAGACTACCATTAAATATAAAAGACATATATAGAATGTTATTTATTTTGTAGATCCATAGTCACTCTACCAACCTCCCGTAGTGGTTGAGTTACCTGTACTCAAACTCGTTCGAGACCTTCAACCACTACCTGTCCCTTCGGACCACACGATAAGTCAGGTACCCCAGGGTTTCTCAACCTGTGCTGACTCTCTGACTTGTTGTTACCATCGTTATGAATGTATAGTAGACATTCATTTTTATTTATTAGTGTTTCCTCCTTACACCTAAGTTTGCCAAAATGTCTACTCCGCTCGTCAGAATCCCTGGGTACCCGGTTGGACCTCCTGGTACCGTAGTCAAATCCTAGCAGACGGCTCGCGGTAGGTGTCGGTGTCCCTCGGAGACACCACACACATGTGTGGTGTCGAGAAATTTGACGAGTCTAAGATATAGACTTTTCTCACTTTCCGTCGGTTAATTCTCAGAAGACACTAAATTGGAACGAGTAGAATATCAGTCCTTAAAAATTCCCTTCCTTACTACGATTTGGACTTCGAGGTCATGAAACCGGTGGAGTACGTTTCTCAACTGAGTAACCTTTTCTGAGACTACGACCCTCCCTAACGCCGTCCTTCTCTTCCCCTGTTGTCTCCTACTCTACCGACCTACCGTAGTGGTTGAGCAACCTGTACTCAAACTCACTCGAGGCCCTCAACCACTACCTGTCCCTCCGGACCGCACGACGTTAAGTACCCCAGCGCTTCTCAGCCTGTGTTGACTCGCTGACTTGACTTGACTTGACTCCATTTTAACGAGTTGTCCGGGCCTCCCTCAGGAGGGGGATGTGACCCTTTTGATATATTTTGTTTGTCTTTTACGGTTTGATTGACATTCAATCGAATGACCTGGGTGTTAGATCGGAAGGAGAAAGGGAGTTTTCATTCCAGACTTAATCGTAGCAGAAAATAAAAATTGAGAGAACCTAAAAAAAGTCAATATTTTATTATACACCGACGGTATTGTTTCTTTCTATTTTTCTTTCTTTCGACGGACACTACCGGAAAAAAAAAAGATTTTAGTTTTGAGATGTCTCAGTTCTTAGATGACTCTTTTTATACGGTAGTAGTGTTACCGATAACGAACAGGATTATTCGGTCCCGACTTTCACTGTCAGTGGCAGAGTGTGTCACCATTTGAAGACCCCTGGTTGTTCCGCAGTCTGTAGTTTAAAATGTAGTTACTTATTGGGGGCTACTCGTGTAAAGATACAGTCAGTCGAGTGTTTTCTGGGACCGCTGAGCACTGTTACCGTTTTAGAAAGACTTTTGATTCTCATAAAGGGGAAGGGAATTAGAAACGTAAATGATGTGATGGTTGATAATTACCTTTTAACTAAAGCAATAAAGACTACGAAGCAAATAGAATAGATCCTTTTCAGTTTCCCTTAGGGATACCTATGTCTGTCTCCTTTGGTAAGAAATGTGTAAAAGCATATACTAAACCTTTCGGATTCTTTTGACTGTTTAGTGTTCTTTTTCTTTAAACACAGGACACCTCATTTTGAGTCATGGACCTGTAAAGTGACGTCCTTCAACTTAAACTGTCTATCTTTGATCTGGTCAAAGTATTATAGTGAAGTGTTTGAGTGGCACTTTTTGACAAGACTTTCAAATCGAGATAAAGAGTGTTTATATTATTTTACTGTCTTGAGTTTCCCGTAATTCTCCAGTAGAAAGGGTCGGAGGACGGAGTCCGTTTCCTCCTGAAGTAGTTTGTTCTATTTACTGACGTCCATGACAAAACAAAGGGAAAGACAAAAAATTTATAAGTCTCTCTATAAATTTAAGGAGAATCAATGAACCGAACCGGTCTCAGGTTAGTCGGAAAATCAGTATCTTGAAAATTAATCTGAACGTTAAATCAGAGTAAAAGAAAACAAGTTAAGAGATATTTCCTACTTTACAACTAACCATATAATATTCTTATAGGTAACTATATGAACTTTTCTCATGATGACGGAATTTAAAAGTCTTCATATCACTTGATCTATGAGATCGGTTTGATAAACGATGTTTACTGATTTTTATGAATTACTTTATATTTTAGACAGAAGATTGAACGTAGTCACTTAACTATTCTTTCATTCCTTAAGAGTCTTCGTTTTTAGGTCCAGTGTCGGTCTAAGACTTACTTCTGGTCTCGGGGTTTTGACGGAGAGTTTGACTACAGTCATCCGTTTGGTCTACCTGAACTTGAACCAGATGCTCCGGAGTTCCCCATGACCTTGTCGTGTGTGTCGGACTCCACCTTGTATCTCATCCTCCATGCGTGAGGTTGGGTGCGTTTCTATGTTACGGTTTCCCGACATATGAGCTGATCCATTTAGTTTTTATTTAGGAGGTGAGAGATCCTCTCGTGTTCATTCTAATACAGAACTTGTAGTTTCGACTTTTTTTTTTAGAAGGGACGTTTAAAAATTGGTGTTTCTTCGGACGGAGTCCATTCGAATCTAAAGTTTCAATGTTGTTGGACCTTAAGACCCTTTTGTCGTGAGAATAAGATTTTCCTAAGGTCCAAGTGGTACGGGAGGTTTATGGACAGAGTTCGTTTAAATTTAGTAGATACTTCCTGTCCTGTGGTCGAAGTTATCTCTGGACGGACCACTCCAGGGGTGTCTATGTGTGAGTCTTTTATCCGCGGTGTCCTTTCAGTGGTTTTAGAGTTCCTTGGTTCTGTGGGGTTGACCCCTAACTCCAAAATCTTCCGTCATGCAAAGACCAACTTATTTTTTCTCATCCTAGTATTTGCGTATTCATAAACAACAGACTATTTGATTTTATACTGGTAAAAAGTCCTCTGTGTTCGAAGTGATGGTGGTTTAATATCCTTATTAACGTATACGTCTAACTATGTATTTCCTCCGAACAAATAGACAACCAAACTGATGCAGAAGTAATTGCTAAAAGTAAGATAGATGAGTACGTCTACATGACTTACAGGCGTTTTCCACTCCCTGGTCCGTCTGTCTACACCTTTGCGTACCAGTAAAGGGAGGTTACTGAGTATGGGTTTATCCTTTTTACTTTCTGTCCTCAATCACCAAAGGAACAAAAAGTAAACGAAGCGTAGATAATTAAAAGATTCGTAGATAATTAAAAAAAAGTGTAAAGTAGTCTAGCTTTTTTAAGTGGAGTCATAATAAACGTTTTTCGAGTTTTAATAGTATATTCGGTATCACCGACAAAAAAAAAAGGTTTGTGGGAAGGTGGGTCTCGGAGGACAGGAGGACTACTATATAACAAACCTTTATATTTATACATCATTTTACTATTCCTTTTCGTTCTCTTACGAATTGTATTTTAGTGCACCCAAGATAAACCTTACTCTTCCTTTTCCAAACCTGGTCCTCCTTATGTTTATATTTTTGTCCTTAAGTCAGGGACCGACCCCTTGATTCTAAGACGTACGGTGCGTTGTGTCAGTTTTTAAAAAATTAGAGATATACACATTTATATACGATATATATTTTATGTATGTATATATATTTATACTGTGTATATAGACAATTATAAATGTAGTCCTTTAATAAAATAAACGGAAGTGTGTACTGTTCTATCAAATCGATCCCTGTCTTAGGACAAATTATTAATAAAAGGGAGTCTTAAAACGTCTAGAACGTAAGTCATAAGGACAATTCTTTACGTTACGGTAAGACTAAGGTTTATGTAAAAAAAAAAATGAGACATTCGAAGAGTAAAGGGGACATAGGACCATACAGTATTACTTGGTAGAGATTAGTAAGAAATAAGTAAGTAATGCTACCTATGAGTTATCCGGGAAAGTTGACCTTCTAAAAGTTGACTTTCTAAAGATGTCAACATCTTTTAAAAGATCACGATCAAGTAATTATGAAGAGAGTCGATGTGAAACTGAGAAGAGACGAAAGAATAGAGTAATCAGTGTCCAATCTGGAGACCCTAGTTAGAAGGTCAAGAATAGAAAAGAGAATAAAAGGTAGAGAATCAAAAACCACAAAACAAGACAAGGTAAACCTCCTCTTAAGTTCAAATAGAAGGTTAGCAAGATAACCCTAAAATATAGTGGATAGTATAAAATTTAAAGGTTATCGTAAAGTAGAAAAGGCCAATGCGGAAAGGGGGTCAGAGGATAAGAAGGAAGTATATACGTCATAGAGAGGGATAAAGGAGTTGATTTGAATTAAAAGCAAAAGATCTACAAAAGAAGTCAAAGGACGGAATATAGTTAAAGAAGATTTCAAGGAAGAAAGAGAAACAAAATCAGAGAGAGTAAAGTGTCTAGAGAGAGTTTACTCATCTTTAATAACCGACAGGCAAACATAAATGTTGTTAGATTCACCTTCAAGATCAACGGACCTAACCCGAATGACCTATCAAAAGTGAGGTCACACTACCCGATAATTATATTAGAAAAGTAATCTGATTGTATTACAGTTATACATTTCCAGAAAAGAAATACCAGTATAACAAAGAGGTCTCTTCTTAGATAGAAGACGGGGTTGACCCAAATACATACACACAAATCACTCACCTCCGTCTCCTCCAATACTATTTTACAGACCGAAGATTGTACAATCACAATTATTGTCTCATCCCCTTCCCTTGGTCTCCAGTAAATGTCTGTAAGTGAAGTAAGGAACATAAATTAATAGGTGAGGTAGGAACGGGAAGGGATACGGACATGACACGACACGACCCGATTCAGAGAAGTCAGTACAGACTGAGAAACGATGGGGCACCTGACGTCGGGTGGTCCGAGGAGACACGTACCCTAAGAGGTCCGTTCTTACGACCTCACCCACCGGTACGGGAGGAGGTCTCGTAGAAGGGTTGTGCCCTTCTACCTTGGGTACAGAGAATGCAGAGAACGTGACCGTCCCCGCAAAAAATGGTCATCGCGGTGGACCCTTCGGTATAAGGAACAGTCATTTAAGATTAAGAGAGACCAAAGTGAACAGGTTTTATCTTTGGAGAGTGGAGGACGGACACCTTAAACAGTTGACCTGCGTACCCTACCCCGTCCTGGGTTCCTTAGGTTGGTGACGTATATGTCACAAAGACGGACCACGGAGGGACGAGGGACGGCAGGGCAGAACTTCGGAGTTGTACAGGGAGGAGAAGTTCAAGACCCAACGAACGAGGAGTGTCAGAGGGACAACGCCCGTGGACCCCAACAAAAAAGGGAGATGAGACGAGTAAGTCGACGTCGAGATCCGAAGAAAGTAAACGACCACAGAGGTAAGTAGAAGGAAAACACAAACACCCAAATGGGTAAAAATGAGGAAACGTCGGTAAAATTAACTTAAACCCCTGTCTTTCCTCTTTTTCTATATACCTGTAAGACGATACTGTCGTTCCTCTAGGTTGGTCAGGTAGGATTTCCTCTAGTCAGGACCCACAAGTGACCTTCCTGACTACAACTTCGACTTTGAGGTTATGAAACCGGTGGACTACGCTTCTCGACTGAGTAACCTTTTCTGGGACTACGACCCTTTCTACCTCTCGTCCGCCTCTCCCCTGCTGTCTCCTACTTTACCAACCTACCGTAGTGGCTGAGTTACTTGTGTTCAAACTCATTTAAGGCCCTCAACCGCTACCTGTCCTTCCGGACCGTACGACGTCAGGTACCCCAACGTTTCTCAACCTGTACTGACTCGTTAATTTGACTTGACTTGGTCTTTCTCAACTCAACTTACCCGACCCAATATTGTACACAGGTAATATGACAAGTCTAAGAGAGAGTCTGAAGGAAGTTGGATAAATTTATAGACCGAGGGTGGACTTTTCCGTCTGTGGCACAGAGTAGAGACAACATAAGAGTTTCGGATGTTGTTATGTATAGACAACTTACTTAATTTATTTAAGCCTCCTAAATTAAGAACTAGTAGGTGTTGTTTTAGTACTGACGTTAAATAAACGACTCGTGGGACTTATACGGTTCTGGCTTAGATTTGTGAAATGACTATAATAAAATGGGTTAAATTGGGAGTACTGTCACGATACTACATCTATGATAAATAGTACGAATGTCTACCATTTTAACACCGAGTTGACTCGATTTACTAAACCACTGTCTAC
This sequence comes from Capra ibex, assembly GCA_006410555.1. Classification (NCBI taxonomy): domain Eukaryota; kingdom Metazoa; phylum Chordata; class Mammalia; order Artiodactyla; family Bovidae; genus Capra; species Capra ibex. Next base: position 74,046,764 of record SJYO01026388.1, read on the forward strand.
ATGTTAATCGATTTTACACTGGGTCGTAAGCATACATTTAGAAGGAGTTCGGTCTTTGGAAGGAATAAGGTAGATTCAGAAGGGACTATCGAGTCGACCATTTCTTAGACGGACGTTACGTCCTCTGGGACCAAGTTAAGGACCCACCCCTTCTAGACGACCTCTTCCCTATCCGATGGGTGAGGTCATAAGAACCCGAAGGGACCACCGAGTCGACCATTTCTTAGGTGGACGTTACACCCTCTGGACCCAAGCTAGGGACCCAACCCTTCTAGGTAGATTCGTACGACGAGGGGTAGTTTTGGACCGTAGTTCTCCCTCGTCGTCGTTCTGATGGATGTGTGTCCGTACCGTTCTTTCCCGAATTTAGCTCTTTCGTACACGGTTTATCTCTACCCTATGTTTTTCTCCGAAACGTGGTTCCAATTTCCAGCAGTTGGTGACTGAATTTAAACCGTCAAGTCTGAACGTTTGATGAAAAGTTTAAAGTATTAACTACACACAACGTACATCGTCAAGACTTTCATGAAAGGTTATGTAATAGAACAAATTTAACGGTTTGTTCCCGAAGGGACTACCCAGTTGCCGATTCTTACACGGACGACTACGTTCTCAGTGTCTAGTTAGGGACTAGGTCCTCCTAGGGTACACGGTGTCTCGTTGATTTAGGTACGTGGTGTTGATGACTCGGACGCGAGGTCTCGGGTACGAGACGTTGTTTTCTGTGGTGTCACTCTTCCGGCGGGTGGTGTCGATCTCTCATCGGGGGTGAGTGACGTTGATCTCTCTTCGGACACGTCGTTGCTTCTATGTCGTTTCAGTTTTTTATAATTTTAAAAAATTTTTCTTCGATATGAAGGTTTCATATCTTTATTTAACGATTTGTTTTGTTAGTCTTTAACTGATCTACACTTATTCCACAAAAATTTCAGGACTTACTTCTGAAAAACTCGTCGTAAAAATAATACGTTCCTATTATATAAAGTCTTCTTATAAACTCACTGATTATACTGATTTTTATCTCTTCAGTTTACGTATGACTAATTGTGTCACTTAATTCATAGGGGTTGACATTCATACTAAGATGTAGTATAAGGGATCCTTTTATAAACCTGAACCTTAATAGGCAACTTGTTGTATAAAAGTAAGTTTTTGTATAACTTTATATTCGTCGAGAGAGTGCGAACGAAAATCTTAGTAGCTTAAAACCGAAACAACTTTAATGAAGAGGGTACCGAAGTTAAAAAAGACGTATGTGTTAAAGTATGGGTTTAACACTTTGTTTTTGTCTTAAACAGAGTACCGTTTACTACGGTACGTTGATCTAAGTTGTATAAAACTTCGGGCTGCTATCTACTTCCAGACACGATTCGTAAGATCGTATAAATTTCGACTTGTTCCGTACAAAGGTTTGTAATTCCCTCCTTCGTATATGCATGTTGTATTATGTTCCGCCCGCACCCGTCGTGACGCGACCTATATCTGTACGACCGATACCCGTAAATCTCTACTCCCTCGATAGTCTTGGTTCACCAACTCCCCTACTACTTGACCGGAACGTTCGTACCCCCGGGAGTCATCCGTCTCCGCCGTTGTCTCCCGTGTGACCACGTCCCGTACCACTCGTCTGAGGACTTACCCTTCCTCCTTCGTCCATTGTGCACGTATAGTCTGTCTTCACCGACCCTGTACATAATCTCCGGACCCCGGTGGTAGTGTTGCGTGACGTTTAAGTCGTCGAATTTTGTTGTCTTTAAATAAAAGGGTTTCGAGATCTCCGGTTTTCAGGTTTTAGTCCTACAGTCTCCCGACCCAGGGAGAGCTCCGAGACGGACTCTTTGGGGAAGGACGGAAGGAGGATCGAAGACGACCGTCGACCGTTGGGGACACAAGGAACCGAACCTCGACGGGTTAAGGTCAGAGTCGGAGGGTAGGACTGTACCGGGAGTAGAGAGACACAAAGACAGTGGGTAGAAAAAGAAGAAGAGAAGGGAGGGGAGGGAAAGGTAAAGGAAGAGAATAAGAGTCCTGAATAGAAGACTAAATCTTGGACGGGATTGGGTCTTACTGAAGTGGAACTCTAAGAATGGAGACGTTTCTGAGAAAAAGGGTATTCAATGTAAGACTCCAAGTATAAAAATACCCCCGTGTTAAGTCTGGATATGTCCCACGGAGAGTGTATTTATATATTGAAATTTTTATTTAAAGGACCCTTAAGGGACCGTCAGGTTACCAATCCTGAGTGCCGACTCCTGGGTCCAAGTCAGGGACCAGTCCCTTGATTCTAGGGTGTTCTGGTTTATTATTATTATTGAAAAGAACATAAATAAAAACCAATACTTAACTTAGTTTTTTGTAGGTCTGTTATTTAAGAATTTCTGTTAGAATACCGATACAAAGACTTAAATTAAAAATTGGTCAACCCTCCCAAAACTCTAGAACCGGTCCAGGTATATTGACTGACGACTCCCTCTGAAAGGGTTTGGGTGGTTGGTAGTGTACTCACCTTTATGGTCGGTGGAACATACGTACCTAACGTCGACAATGTCTTTGACCACACTCATTACGACGGCACGCGTTGTGACGTGGAGGGTATGGTTCTCTTAACTAGAGGTATAAACTTTTTACGAGACTTTTTAGGATTTGTTCTCTGATTCTCTGTACTTAGCTTTCGTGACATTTTTAATTCCTTCTTATATTTCGGATTTGATTAGGTTTTAAACGAAATACGTGTCCTTCGTAAATCTTCGACTAAGAATTCTTACCTAAAACGGTCCGTAAAGTATTAACGGAATTAATACTTTTTGTGAAAAATAACCTAATCTCCACGTTAAGATACGAGAAACCTAAGACCTATTTCCTGAGTCATTAACATATTTTACTATCTGTCCGAAAGTCCGAGGACGTGAACAAAAGACTGAGACTAAATTCACACTTTAACTAGACTTCAGACATATCCAGAAGATAGTTCATATGAGTTTACATTCGTTACGCCAAAGTAAACGTGATTAAGTCATGTTTTATAGGAAAACGAGACGTTTTGAGTTTACGTAGAGAATCTTATCTCAGGTTAAATACAGTACGATATTAGTATCGTCAAGATTTGATTAAATCGTGGGACTTCTTCAATTAATTGTAGTAATTTTTCACGTAGGTCAGTTCATATTGTACACTGGGTTTATTTATTGACTTACTTGAAAGGATGAGATCCCCACTGTACAAGGTTTCGACAGGAGAAAGTAGTCTGACCGGTTGTTAACAAACTTTGTAGACTGTGGTTGGTGTAATCTACTAAAAGTACTTCCACATTTGGATGTACCGTCGGATTATTTGTTGAATTCAAAGTACCGACTGTAACTAAATATGTAGAAGATTTCTGTACCACGTACTTTACTAGTCTTGTCAGTTATTACGTTCGTTTTACATACCCGAACTCTATTCTCTCGTCTTTTGTTTTAGTTACGGAAGGTCGATAATTGTCGTACGTCGTCTCAAGTATTATCTACCGTAATTTGAACTTGTTCAACGTAGTAAGTTTATGGAGTCTCTTTGACAGTAAGGTTGTCATTAACGTTGTTATCGTGAGTGTATTTACTCATATATACCGAAGTCGAACCAGTGACTTCCGTAAAATGGTTACTTTTCGACGAACCTGCTTAACAAACCCCACGTAGGAATAACGTTTTTAAAATTTCCTCCAGTGATCCGTATGATTATTCATAGTAATCCACGTATTTTAAATCTATTACTTCTTTCAGTTATATTACGATATTTGGAAGTGTGTGTTTTGTCTACGTGTTTCCCGTTTCGTTAGTCGGTGTTTACCTACTAAAAAAAAGGAAATTTCCTTACTTTTACTCACCTTAATTTATAACGATAGAACATTAGTTGTGTCAGTAAAAATTCGGGATGTCCAGTCTATTCAATGACAAAGTCTTTGTACTTTTCTCAAGATCGTTTCATAAGCCACATCGACTCACCGACTCGTGTAACGGAACCTCTAGTTTAGATGGACACGGACTTAGTGTGGAGATGGTGAATAATCGAAAAAGTAAATTGGAGAGACCCGGAGACAAATAAGTAGACATTTTACTCTAATTAACATTCCTGGAGTTTCACAACAACACTCTTACATTATTGTCTACAACCTCCTCAGGGACTTATTTGTCAAAGATAGAAATAAAAGTCATATACATACTTAAATTGGAATATGGTTTAAAGAATCTCTGACAATTTAACTGTATTCATGAAGTTTTCTTCCAGTCGGGAATTGTTAGAGATAAATACTATTTTAATGTTATAAGTTTAGGTATCGTCGAATGAATTTCTTCGTGTGCCAGTTTGACGAGAGGTCGTTAAACTTGTGTAAGTCCTCTTACTATGAGATTGTCACTGTGTAAGCACATGTCCAAATAAGAGGTGAAGTAGAAAGAAATATGTAATAGGTCCATTTCCTCCTAAGTCTATTAGGAGTGAGTGTAAAAGGTAAATTGGAACTTTACTAAAGTTCATAGTCTCTTAGAAAAGTTTAAGGTCCAGTCGGTGGGTGTCGAAACGTAGAGTTCTGGTGTAAGATAGTAGGAGGTCATAACGACGTTGAAGTTTGCACTACCTTAAACCTTAAAACTGACGAAAAAAAAAAAAAAGGAAATCCGTCGTACGTAGTCACTTTTCAGTGTACCGTATAAAGATTACCGTTAACCATTAAGAAACAGTGTGTAAACATATTTAATCGTGGAAAAAAGGAAGCAAACACAGTACTTGTTGGTAACGTGATACATTTGTAAAACAACTTTATGACATCTCATATACTTTTACTAGTATACAATCCTTACGTTTACTGACACAGAGTCCCGTGGCCTTGATTTTATAACCGAGAACCACGACCTCTTCTGAGAACCCTTAAGGAACCCTGTCGTTTCTCTAGGTTGGTCAGGTAGGACTTCCTTTAGTTGGGACTGATAAGTAACCTTCCTGACTACGATTTCGACTTCGAGGTCATGAAACCGGTGGACTACGTTTCTCGGCTGAGTAATCTTTTCTGGGACCACGACCCTTTCTAACTCCCGTCCTCCTCTTCCCCTACTGTCTGCTACTCTGCCAACCTACCGTAGTGACTGAGCTACCTGTACTCAAACTCTTTCGAGACCCTCTACCACTTCCTGTCCCCTCGGACCGTGTGACGTCTTGCACCCAAGCGTTTCTCAGCCTGTGCTTACTCGTTAACTTGTTGTTGTTGTCCCATAGTCCTGATTTTATGACCGAGAACCATCCTTCACTCGTATCGGGACCGGGACCCTACAATCAGTCGTCAACTTTCTCCTTATAAGGGTCACAGAGGTGGTCGACCTTTCCACTAGGATCTCGTTTCCGACTCTTCTTGTCGACGACGACCTGGTGCCAGATATCGTGGCTCATAAGGATAAGTTCGTTTATAGAGAGGCGACTCGAAGTGTCACTCGATGGTCACCAAGAAATATGGACTAAAATGTGGACTAAAAACACTTAAGGTCGTGTTCTTCGAGATCCTTCTAGTCACGTACGCACGCCGGAGTCAGCGAAGGCAGCACGGACTGAGAAACACTGGGGTACCTGACGTCGGGAGGTCCGAGGAGACAAGTACCCTAAGAGGGTCGTTCTGATAACCTCACCCAACGGTACGGGAGGTGGTCCCTTGGAAGACGTGGGTCCCTAGCTTGGGTGTAGAGGACGCAGAGGACACAATGTCCGCCTAGGAAATGGTGACTCGGTGGCCCCCTTCGGGTCTTTCTAATCATGAACTCCCATTTGCTGGCAGATGGGGAGCTTGGGGGACGGGATATGATCTTTTCCCGGCGTATTTTACATTAAAGGGGTAGGAATAAAAGACTCATGGATGTCATTGTCGACTTGACTATTTGGATGGTGACTTGTGAACCACTAAGCCTCTGTATCATCCGTTCGACCCTTTGACTACCCGTTTCTTTATGGGGATTTATTATTACGGTGTTTTTTATCTCTTGACTTAGTGACCAAACTAGTAAACCCTATCGGGTGGTCCGAGGAGACAGGTACCCCTAAGAGGTCCATACTCACACCAACGGTACGAGAGGAGGTCCCCTAGAAGGACTAGGTCCCTAGTTTGGGTGTAGGGAATGTGAAGGACGTGACCGTCCATCCAAGAAATAGTGATCGTGGTGGACCCTTCGGGATTATTAGGGTCTTGAAAGAGATTTTGTTTTAGTATACATTCTCTTTCTTTTACCATGTTCCTCTTGGTAATTGAAAGTCCCCCGTCTTTCCTATCACACCTGGTGCCCTATCGAAAGTCTGGGAGAGACGAGGCTGGTGTTGTCCGTGAACGGAGGTTTCTGAAAGGTTAGGGTGGTCTTTTCGTTCCTATTGTTGCTAGGTCACTGTCTTGTACTCCCTTGTCCATCGAAAAGGTATAATTTCACCTACTATGTTAATTTAAGACATCCTCAAGTCTCTTCCGTCCACAACAACCGGGGTTTTGTCGTCCCGGGTGATTGGTCCGTCCGCGAAGACGGTCAGTGACTACCCCAGTCAGACGAATAAAGACACGGATTTACGGTGGAAGCACGGAGACTGTACAGTGAGGGGTTTAAGTCCACGGGGACGAGGGACGAGTTCTGGGAGGTAGAGCCTCACCAAGTCGACCTCGACAGGGATTAGTGACTACCGGTGGTGGAGTGTCGTGGGTTCGTAGGGAGAAAGTGACTGGTGGAGAGTGGTACTCTTGATAGATATTACGGAAAAATGTATCAGTTATGACTCCTTTTTTCGTTGAGTCCTAGAAAGCGTGTGACGAACATTATTGTCTTCGACGAAACGGAAGAAAACATGTTTGACAAATTGGGTAACAGGAAGATCTTTAGGCAGATACCATCAAATCAGTGATTTGAGTGCAGACTGAGAACGTTGTGGTACCTGACATCGGGTGGTTCGAGGAGTCAGGGACCCTAAGAGGTCCGTTCTTATGACTTCACCAACGGTAAAGGAAGAGGAAATAATCTTTAGGAAGGCTATTTTAAGATTAAAGTGAATTTCTTTAATAGTATCTACAACTATTCAAAATCGATATTCCTATAAGTAACAAATATTATCACTTCTAGACTTTATAGGCTTCATAGGTTATTATTCCTTATGTACCTTACCTTATATTACGTCTACGGTTTATACTATGTCATTCATTTATGAATACTTATATCTTATACGAATAATATGTAATTCGACCTTTTATATCTGATGATATACTATCTGTGTTACACTAGAATGACATATATACACACACACATATATATATATGTGTGATAATATATGTATGATAATAAATATATATGATAATAAAAATATATTCAGGATATTAAATCTATACATATATTGTCATCAAATATACATATTTTTGACAGACGGTAGTTCACTTCATGTAAGTATTAAAATGAACTAACGAAACCACAAAAAGACTGAAAAGTAACTATCTCCTTCGTTTGGTTTCTACGAATATTACTGATAAGGATGTTTTGATTGTAAAAGGAAAGATAGTAATTTACAAAATGTGGGTGTTTACTCAAATACCTTATTAGATAATTGGTAGATTCATAGATGGGGGTTCGAACGTTGAGATAAAAGCTCGTTGAAACGAAAATCGTGTCCCTACACTCTCTACTTGTTTTCATCCAGTCTTACGACTTTACGATGTACCTAAATGAGAGGTCATTACTCTCCAAGGAAAGACTGGGGGAATTTGAGTCGAAAATTGACGGATCTGATAGAGATTTTTTGGGGGAAAGAGGATCGGAGACGTGGTCATTATCTTTGTATCTTACATCATGTTTCTTGGTACTAAAAAGGGACAAGTCCCTCGACAATAGTAGACGACGCCATTCGACCGATATCTCGAACCCGGGTTCGGACGTGTGTCGAGTGGAGGACTAAATGAATTTAGAAAAACGAAGATAGTCGGTGTCCCTTACCCCTGTGAATGTCCATTGTTGACTGTTAAACTCGTCTTTTATATCTCTTTTCGACACATTTCGTTCACCGAGTCTAATATCGACAACTGAAGATTATAATAAACTATCTACTCCGGCGATGTTAATAGATGACGAGTACCCAAGGTAATGACCTTGTTCTTCGTGTGTTTTATTCCCGTTAAAGGGGTTGTTATATATCCTGGTGAATTGAAACAGTTCTCGGTAAAGACGTTCACTTCAGGAAGAACATTTTCTGTGCTTCTATTACACGACCGTTGAACTGTATTCGTAAATGAAGTAGGGTGTAATTGACGGAAAAAAATAAAGACGGTACGAGATCAATTCCGGTTTAACCTATAATAAAAATTGATTTGCAAACAAAATTTTACGTAAGACTCTTAGATGGTAAACCGGGATTTTAATTCATTTTCCTTTTTCTTGAGATTCTTTTTAGACTTTTGGGGAGTTGTCCACTTTCTCACTTGTTTTAAAGATGGAATTAAAAAAGTACTTAGAAGGAACGTTCATCGATGGAGTTTTGATAGTCCTGTCAAAAGTAGGAACTTTTTTTTTTTAGTGAGACTCCAAATTGGAATACAATGATCAATCTCTAGTTTTTCTTTGAGACAGAGATCTCTTTCTTCTTTCGTTATGTGTAAACTTTCTGTTTTATATTTATTTATTCCATGAACTCGACACTTGACTCACTAACGTAGGTACAATTGATTAGTAATTAAAACGTAAAACTTAAACCTACCTCAGTAACCCACCCTACCCAAAGTCTTTACGATCTTAACTTAGTCCTTAATTTGTACAAGGGGGTGGAGACGGAATCTCTTACCTTTCTCCTTCCTCCTTGGACTCCTTCTCTTCTTTTACAAATTTAGTCTTTTTGTGTCCTATTGAGTCCTATCATTCTGAGAATGTTCCTTATTTAAGGGTAAGTACCACGAGATCTTAATTCCACCCAACCACCCCCCCCCCCCCCGGATCTTTCGAGTGGGTTTCTCAGAACTAAAACAGAGGGTTTGTCTCAGGTGCACACACTCGAATTTACAACGGAATAAAGGATTTAGTTTTAGAGGGACTACAAAAAGGGAGAAATAAGAAAAGGAAACTTCGTAAAAGTTCGGTTTAATACCCCTTCGGATTTTCCGTATGTCCTATAGACATTCTGAAGAAAGGAGGGGAAAGGAAAAGAAGAAATAGGATGAAAAGTTGACTATTAGTCATCTGGTCCGGACCAATAACCGTCCCGACACGAGGGAGAGGAGGACGGAACTGGTGTACGATATCTGTTTAAGAGTATCCATGAATAGGTTCTTTACGGGTTCAGGGAATTTTAGACCCAGTGACACTCGTAGACATGTACCTCGATCTACCAGTTTTCCGTACGAGAAGAAGTTATTATGAGTTCTCTCTACGAATTCAGACATGTCAAATTAATATTGTAAGTTCTAAAAAAAAATAATAAGAAAGAGTCGAGGACTTCAGAAAATTCAGAGAAAATTTTCCCGGAGATGTGTTTTCCATTGAAGTAGGTCCTCTCTTTCTTTGAGTGTGAACCGGTATGGTGAAGGTGAACCCGTAACTAATCTACAGAAAAAAAAAATTGTTTAAGTTTTTCTTTCCCCTGTGCTAAATTTTGATTTTATCTTGGTCCGTGTAACATGTTTCCTAATAAAGTTCATTAAGAGGAACTTTGATATTGTTTCCTTACAAAGGACCCCTAATTTACCTGACAGTCCATTAGTCTTTTCAAGAAAATCCAAAAAGGAGTCCTTCTTTTTCTCGTGAAACCTACCTAAAACAAGGACCGTAAAACACTGTGAAATGTCGAATAAGGGACCACGGTGTGGCTAAATAAAATAATAAGTACTCGAGGCACTTCCTTCCTCACTAGAATCTCCAGGGGTCGACCTGGTGTGATTATCTAGGAAGAAGATAGGAGGTAGATGACAATGAAATTATACCTATTCTAACAAAATAATTACTCTCGTTTACCCAAAGGACTTATAGTCGGAGAGGAAACCAGTGAGACCTTGGACTATATGAACTAATTAACTAAAAGTTGAAAAACCTATGGTGTGGTAAAAACTGGACCATGAAAGAATTTTTTAATCCTGTATTTATTTGTTTTCGATATGAAGGTCCTTCAATGTAAGATTACTTTGTTCTGACTGGAGGTAATGATTAACTACTGCGATGTCAGTTGATAGTTAATAAGTACATTTCTAATAGGTACTGTGCGAAACACCTCGTAGGTAGCATCTAAAGATTTAGGGTCCGAAAGGAGAAAGAGTTGGTATGTCTGAAGTCCCTGTGTTACAGTCTGTAGAGTGGTACGATGTCTAAATCGATGTCCCCTTTCGTTCGGTTGAAAGGACATCTAGAGTCAGAAGTAAGTCCCTCACCCGTCCCTCCTTGTTCCACCATACACTCCGTGGTGCCCTTTTCTACTTAATTCACTCATAGTTCATTTGGTCTACGGGTGTCTATCCTCCCCGATTAAGACGACCACCCTTCCTTCTCCTTGCCCAAAGTCACCTTTTTTCTGTGAATTAGACTCGGGACTTTTGCCTCACCTACAACTCTCCGTTCGGTTCCCTCTTCCGTAAGATGTGCCTCGTGCTCGTTTCCGCATCTTTACACTTTGTCGTACCACGTGATACCTACACTGGCGACGAATCACGCCGGTGCCCCAACCGTCACCCCTCCTCCCATACGAATGATTGTTTCTACCTCGACTTCTCTATTCTTTCTTCACCGGAGTTGTCCTGAAGAAATAGAACCCTAGACTTCCCTTTCTCTCCTCAAATCACACTGGGGAGAGGATGAGTCATGGACCGAATTTCTTGTTTCATCCAACGTAGGGACTCTGACCCTTCCGAACCCCCGACCCCTCTTTCACAAGTTCCCTCTCGGTTACTCGTCTCAAACCCTGTACGAAGAGTGGTGTCACGACTCTCGGTGATTCTCCGATGTTGAGAATTATACTGTGGACCTGAGGTCCCCACTTGCCACAACAACAGAAACAACCGCAAGTCAACGATTCATCATAGACTGAGAAAACACTGGGATACCTGATATAGGGTAGTCCAAGGAGACAGGTACCCTAAAGGGTCCGTTCTTATAACCGTACCTGTCGGTAAAAGAAGTGGTCCCCTAGAAGGACTGGGTCCCTAACTTGGACGTAGAGGACATTACGTTCGTCTAAGGAATGGTGACGCGGTGGTCCCTTCGGGGGTCCCCACTGACGACAGCCCGATTATCGATTGATCCCATTGTCTCATAAGAGAGTGTGTGGAGGTAATGTATTCTATCCAACGGACATTGCACATATCAAAGAAATCCGATTTACGCCCTTTTTTTTTTTTTTTCAGTGAGTCAGCACAGACTGAGAAACGTTGGGGTACCTGACATCGAATGGTCCGGGGAGGGAGGTACCCTAAAAAGGTCCGTTCTTATGACCTCACCCAACGGTAAAGGGAAGAGGTTCCAATTTACGTGTACAGACATTATTAAGTCTCTCTTTTTTAAGTTTTTAGTTCCTGTATGATGAAGACAACGGATTAGAGTTAAAAAAGTTGACTCACATCGTGAGTAAGAAGACTAAATGAGACCTGTACATCTGTGATGGATCTCTGATAAATCTATCAGATCTCTGTTGAAGAGTCCAGGATTTTTTTGGTGTAGTGTTAATTGTAATTTCAACTTGGTGTGACTGCTGTCCCCCTTTACCACGGTTTTACAGATCCTTTACAGTGATCTTACTGTTATACAACGGTAAGCACATAAATAAGTAAGTACGTACGTAAATAAGTTGTTTATATATAACTTTATTTGCATAAGTAAGCTGTTTACACGGGTCGGTCTCTTACTTCCTCTGGTGATTATAGGACGGGAGAACCTCGACTGTAAGATCACCCACCTATGTGTAGTCTACAGTCACAAGCCACATCCTTCTTTTACTCGACCTCACTCTGTGGGTGAATGGGCCACATTCACCAGTCCCCTCCGAGGGGTCTCATCTAGTGTGACTTGAGATCATCTCGACTTTAAAGTCATCTCGACTTTTGATTCCTTTTTTTGGTCTGGTATTAGGCTCTCTTTTATAAGGTCTTTCTTTCTCGCGTCTACTCGATTCAGACCTTGACCTTGACTAGACCCTACAAGTCCTTTGTTTTTCTCTGATCCTACCTACGTCGTCCGTTTCCTCTCTTACTCCGTTCAACCGCACCCCTTGCGTCCCCTCGGTCCGGGCCTCTCTACCCCCGTGCTCAAAGGTACTCCAGTCCTGGTTTGAGGCCGGGGTCGGGAACAGTTTGCCTGAAGTCAGCACACTGAATTGGAGAGTCTTTGTAAAAAAGGGGTTTGGATAGTTTTGTCCTCATTATTTATACAAAGAGTGAGTTTCTCATTTCCTCTCTTTACTAAGTTTGACCGAGCGTGTATCCTTCTCGGGTTGTTTACAAGCAAGGGTGGGGAATAGAAAGGAAGAAACCTGTCGTTTTTCCCTCGGGTCCATCTGACACGTTCAAAAGTTTTTTCACTCGGAAAAGACCAGATTTACACACTCCAGAAGAAAGGTCGTCAAGGACTAAGGACCTCGACTGGAAGTCTTGTAGGAGAAGGTCCTTGGGGTCCCCGATCTCCAGTCCCAACAGCTCTATCTAGTCCACTACACTACCACTTTTTACAAGGGTCCACTCGGTCCTCTGGAAGTGTAATTAAAGGACACATTGGGACCGTAAACACTCGACTCCAGAGTGTTCAATTTTTATTTTGTCATCGATTGAGACGTTCTACTTACGAAGACTTTTAGTTGTTAATGAAACTCCAGGAACTTCTTTCCATGAAATTTTACGTCCAATAAGAGGAACTAGAAGTGGACAAAGAGTGGGGGGACCTCAAACCCGTCACCACCCCCCGTCCACCTCCCTGTCCCCTCCGTAGTCCCTTATGTCTTATAGGGACTGAATGGTTGTAAGAAGGGGTCGAGAAGAACTACCGTCTGTCTCAACAAAGACTTTAAAAGAAATAAATTCTGAGAAAAGGAAGAACCAGTGGAGGGGTAGGAGGGAAGTAGTAGGGGTCTTCCGGGTCTGTCCGGACCGGGGCGGGATACCAAGAGTGAGGGAGGGAAGTCAAAATCGTAAAGAAGAGTTTTAATTATCGTAAAGAAAAAGAGGTACTGATTGTGAGACTAAGGTACAGGAGGTCGGTGTGTGTTGTTTGAGACTGAGTTCTCGGTCTGCGGTCTCAATAAACAGGGGTCCGACAAGACGACGGACACAAAACCAACCCATGGGACCGCTTTCTCCTCCTACCCCTTTTGTTAGTTTCGAGTGAGACAGTGTTAGTCACCTGGACTCCTCCACGAATGGCTGAAAGAAATTTGCAACCGTTTTTTTTTTTATAAACCTCAACTGGATACATGTTGAAAACAAAGATAAGGGTACCTTTGAGTTCGGAATCAGAACGAAATTATAAACGAGTTATTTTTTCTGTGAGGACCCAAAATCCATATTTACTATTTAACGTCACTCGACTTACCACACATACGGGGAGAGGTTTTTTTTTTAGACAGGTACAGGATTAGAGGTTCACCGAGTCTACCAAATTTTTTTTTTTTTTTTTGGGGTGGACGGTTACGTCCTCTGTATTCTCTAGGTCCAAGGTCGGGACTCAGTCCTTATAGGGGACCTCTTCCCTTACCGTTAGGTAAGATCATAAGCACTGATCTCTTAAGGTACCTGTCTCCCCGGACCACCCGATGTCAGGTACCCCAGTGTTTCTCAGTCTGTACTGACTCGGTGATTGGTGAAAGTGAAGGATTAGGGACCCCGGATACTTACTCTGGATTAAACCTTTATGTTAATTCTGCTCCTAGTACTCTACTCTCACGGGACGTAATCGACTCACCCGAGATTTAGGTCTCTGTCTACAGGAGTATTCTCACTCCATCTCCTTCTAAGGTGCCTCGCTTCTTCTCCTATGTCACACTAGTGCCTCCGCCTAAGACTTCCCTCCGTCGGTACTCGGTACCTTACGTCCGTCGGTGCTCTTGACTCCACTCCGTGTCTTACCTGGGAGGTGCTCTCGGAGGTCCCTCTCACAGTGGGAACTAAGACCTGAAGTCCGGAGTTTTGACATAATTGATTAACTGTGACTATGGAATCTACCAACGAATTGACACTCTTTTATGTAAAGACAACAAAATTCGGTGGCTTAAATACCATTAAAAAATGTCGTCGATGTTCTTTGGATATGTGACACAAATCTCCTTCGTAGATTCTATGGACTAAAGAAAACCTATTCCCTAAAATGTATTACCGAGGAGGATAGTCACCTATTAGATTTGAACTAGAAGTTTTGGTGTCTGAGATCATAGTTTTGGTTAGCAGACACAAGACCGTCTCCTTCTCACTCCGTCTTTTAGGTACCCTCTTTAATAGTATTGTACGTAAACGAAATTTAGAGTCAGTAGTCTTCTAAAAGTCCTTAGTCAGTAATTCCTCTGGACCTCTCATTAAGTAATTTACGATTGTATCAAATTGTGAAGTCCCCCTCACAAGATTTTACTAGGTATTTAAAAGGACGGTTAGTCTCCAATATATTTGATATTTATTCGAATAGAATTACTCTTTTTTTCTTGACTTATGTAAATTTTATTCTTAGGTAATGGTACCATACGACACCGATACCGACTTATATCTATGTCTAAAAATATGCCAGTCACTGAGGTAAGGGAAAGTCATAGAGTGCCAGGGTCCAAAGATTTGACGTAGTTGATTCGTTGTGACAATAGTAAGTCCCAATAATTTGATGTGGTGTCGAGAGAGAGAAGACGGAATGTGTGTGTGTGTGTGTGTGTGTGTGTGAAGTAAGAAAGACCTAAGGGTCTTTTGGTTGCTCATTCTTGGTCACCCATGTGGATAGTATGTCACGTGAGAAATCCGTTACGGAGTCGACAGTTTATCGTGTCTGTTCCCGTCTATGTTTTTCTCCGAACTCTCACGGGACCTAGTCCTTCTAGGGGACCTCTCCCTTACCGATGGGTGAGGTCATAAGAACGGACCTCTTAGGGTACCTGTCCCCTCGGATCTCCCGACGCCAGGTGACCGACGTCTCAGTCTGTGTTGATTCGTTGATTGTGTAAAAAGTCATCACTGAAGACCATTAATGACGAAGATAGACGAGCCAACAAAGTCATATAGATTCTTCTCCTCATTTCTCCTCCTCTTTTTAGCGACACCTGTCTCGTCTCCACGACACCTACCTTCAGATGACAGGGGACTTGTAGTCTGACTGTCTATGTGTCAGTAGGGAAATCCGCACCGAGACTTGTCTCCCAAGTTTGTAGTAAGTATTTCCGTCTCCTCTCTGGGTCGTGGTAGACCAGAGGACAGACACCTTTTTTTAATCCCAGACCTGTGGTAACCGACCACTCATTTCTCTCCTTTTGTAAGTGTGGGCACTGTGAGTCACCGTCTCATTGCAATATTTTTATTAGATGACATCTTAGGACTTTTAAAAATCTTTTAAGAAGAACGTAAGTCAAGTCAAGTCAAGTCAGCGTGTCAGCACAGGCTGAGAAACGCTGGGGTACTTAGCGTCGTACGGCCTTATGTTTATTTTGTTCAGGAGATACATGTAATTTCTCATGATAGTTGTTCTCATTAGTATTACGAATCCTGTATGATTTACTTTGTTTTACAATATCTCTGTTCTCCTTTTTTCCGATGACATATGTGGAAAGAGAACTTCTTCTCTTCTGTTCGTCTTCTCGTGGGAAGTGGAGACTCATACTGTGGATGTCTTTGTCCAGTCTTATACGAGGACTTTGGAAGTCCCCTTTGTCGTTTGTACTTGATGATCGTCTTCGACAAACAAAGACACTAACGAGACTACAGTCCGCAACACTATTCCTACTTCTTGAAAGGTTTTGAAAAGTTCTTTACTTTTGGGTCGAATATAAGTGTCAAATATATTTTCAGTTTCCTTCGTGTTTCATTGTCTTTTATTTTAAGTAACGTATAGTGTCATTTAAATTTACTAATTACTTGACTCTTAACCGTCCAATACCTTCTCCTTCTCTCTTTTTCTTTTTTCCCTCTCTCCTTCCTTCTTTCTTTCCTTCACTCCTTCCTTCTTCTTTTCTTTCTTCCCTCCCCTTCTCTCTTCCAAGGAGACAGGTACCTCAAGAGGTCCGTTCTTATAACCTCACCCAACGGTAAGGGAAGAGGTCCGTTAGAAGGGCTGGGTCCTTGACTTGGACCCAGAGGGCGTAACGTCCGTCTATGAAATGGTAGACTCGGTGGTCCCTTCGGAACTTTATTATGATTATCCTCATTTTCGTCCTGAGGTTCTGCTTGTAGTACACTTTCTTAAGTTCCCCCTTTTTCTGATTCATGAACACCTTCTTGTTCAAGTAAAGATTAGTAAGTAGAATTCATTTAATGATGTCTATGTAAGTTTCTCTCTCGAGGTTATTACTAGTGGTGAAAGAGAAATATTATGTTCGTTTAACTTTTATTGGATTCACCGATTGTTGAGTAGTTTATTTTATGACATTTTGTGTCTTGTTCTATAATGTCTCGATATTTTTATACAAAGTGTCTGTATCAACCACTGAACTCTTTTATGAGTTCTAGATAAGATGTCATTTAATTTTTGTCCAACGAGTAGTCGGATATAATATACTAGACTAAACGAAAAAGTTTTTTTATAGATAAGTAATTGTGGTTTTTTTCATTAGTGTCACTTAATGCACGTAAGAACCTGTAGAGAAGGGAACCGTGTAAAAGAAAAAGGACGACACAGCCAAGAGATATAAGTTCAGTCGTTTATTAAAATTCAACCAGATACAGACGACGACGACGACGACGACGACGACGATTCAACGAAGTCAGTACAGACTGAGAAACGTTGGGATAACTGCCGTCGGGTGGTCCGAGGGGGCAGGGACCCTAAAAGGTCCGTTCTTGTGACCTCACCCAACGGTAAAGGAAGAGATTACGTACTTTCACTTTTCACTTTCACTTCAGCAAGTCAGTACAGGCTGAGAATCGTTGGGGTACCTGACGTCGGATGGTCCCAGGAGGAGACCGCCCTAAAAGGTCCGCTCTCATGACCTCACCCAACGGTAAAGGAAGAGATTACGTACTTTCACTTTTCGCTTTCACTTCAACGAGTCAGCACAGACTGAGAATCGCTGGGGTACCTGACGTCGGATGGTCCGAAGAGACGGGTACCCTAAAAGGTCCGTTCTTATGACCTCCCCCCATAGTAACGGAAGAGGTACCAGATACAGATTCATAACAATTTGATTTGTGACAGTATGGAACGAATAATCTATTTTAAACGTATTATGTACAGTACAGGTTGAGAAACTCTGGGGTACCTGACATCGGGTGGTCCGAGGAGACAGGTACCCTAAAGGGTCCGTTCTTATGACCTATCCTAACGATAGGGAAGAGGTCCTCTAGAAGGGTTGGGTCCCTAACAAAGGATGTAACCGTCCACCTAAGAGACGGTGACCCGGTGGACCCTTCGGGAAAAACATATTATATCCTCTCACTTTTTTTTAACGGAGAAAAAAGCGATGGCGAGAGAATGTTAGTTGGGGTAGTTTCAGAGGTATCCGACACACTGAATATACTTGTTTGTTGTCTTTCAGTACAGAGTGTCAGGACCTCCGGACCTTTAATCTCACGGTCGTGACAGACCAAGACCACTTTGAGAGGAGACCCAACGTCTACCGGTAAAAAAGTGACACAGGAATAGTGTACCTTCTCTTTCGTCGTTCTCTTCCGAGACCCCAGAGAAAATATTCCCGTGATTAGGGTAAGTACTCCCAAAGTAGGGATACTTTTAAGTTGTATACTTAAACCCCTCCTGTCTTTATTAGTCAGGTATTGTCTTCCCAAAAAAGTTAAATAACAATGAAAATTTACCGAGACATTACTGTAACTTCTATTTATAACACGTTACGGAATATTATTTAAGGTACTTCGTTAAGTTTCCGATACTTTACTTACATTTTCTAAACTTTATATAGCTGTAACAGTGTGGTTTTCCAACTTCCCCGGGTACCAATCCGGTTTACTCTGATATATCGGTGGATTTTGTTGTGATCCCCGTACTGACAAGGGTTTTTGTGGACCCATCTTTCACAAAATATCATATAAACCTCATAGAGGTTCGAATCCAGGACTAAACCTATCATACTTTTAACTAAATGTAAAGAACTAATTAAAAAACTCCCGATACTGTGGTAGTCTCGTGGGTATCTATAATTTCTTGAGTGAGACGGGATCATGAACTGATCTTAGATATGGCAACTATTAATATTTCTAGGGGAATCCCATTCCTAATAATTAATTAATTCATTATAATTAAACCTAAATTTGTCTTCAGGTCAAAAATTTAATATAAGGTTTTATACTACAATAATAAAGGGAAATATACATTTCTGTGGTTCGTTTTATATGTTACAATGGTGGACGATGATCAAGTTATGATAAAGGTTTTAATTTGTTATATTTTTTTCTTAAGGGTCTTATCTCTGTCTTTATCTTTTTGTTCAAGACATACATCCGATTTGATGTCGTTATTGTTCTTATGTTTCCACACTAATCTCTTGTGACTCTCTAGTCGAAAGTACAAAAAGAGGACGTAAAGGTATAAGGACGTTTCCATACCTTATAAGGAACTAATGTGAATTCTGTACCGTTGAAAAATAACATGCCGTAAGAGTTATCCGAGGTCACTTTAGAATCTTGACTGTACTGTCTGTCGAGTAGAGTCGTGATTTGATACTGGGGGTCTCATTCAAAATTCTTTTAGAAAACTTAGGTTATCTAAGGTACCTTTCCCTGTGTCATTTGAGTGATTGTCTCGTGTCACTATGTATAAATTAGTAGTCCCTTCTTTTCTTCTTAATTAGGTCTTTTCAATTCTTGGACTTCATTTGTACTTTCTTTGTTGTTTTTACCTTTGTGTAATTTTACCGCTTTAGACAATATTTTGTAGTGGATAGATTTATTTTCTATTCACGTGTCTACTTTGAACTGATGACTCTTAAAAGTTCCTGATCTGACGTTTATGATTAGGTATACTACTTCTTTATAAATATTATGTGTACCTCGGGTATGTATCTATGACACACTTCGAAGGGAACGTCGAGTTGACCATTTCTTAGACGGACGTTACGTCCTCTGGACCCAAGTCAGGGACCCAACCCTTCTAGGACCTCTTCCCTTACCGATGGGTGAGGTCATAAGATCAGACCTCTTACGGTACCTGATAGGTATGTATGATATCTCTCAAATATTTGTTGTTAGAACCATAATTCTGTAGTAGACTTAAAAATCTTCACCACTTTATAAAATAAAATTTATACCTGTGATCGTTACCTTCGCGAGGTCGTACAGAATTTACAGTGGTGTAGGAGAAGAAGTTGGTGAAAGACATTTATCGTCGTTGAAACCCAAGACGTCTACCTTCCACGGTCCCATCGTACCCTGGAGTGTGGGGCAGTTCTAGTAGGTCTGGTCTTCTTTCTAGAAGAAACAACTATGTATAAATTTTTTTCTTGATACGAGTTTTTGACAATTCGTAATACTTGTTCGACTTAAGAAAAAACTTCAGATATTATATATTAGTAGATAAAAAATGTATCTGAAAAGGTTCGGTTTTAAGTCTTTTTTTGGGATCCTTGCTTCGAAACTCTATGTAGTAGTCTTCGATTGTGAGATAGGCAGTGTTGGCACGAGTCAACGAAGTCAGTACAGACTGAGAAACGTTGGAATACCTAACATAGGGCGGTCCGAGGAGTCAGGTACCCTAAGAGGTCCGTTCTTATGACCTCACCCCAACGGTACGGGAGGAGGTCCCCTAGAAGGACTGGGTCCCTAGGTTGGTCGTAGAGGACGTAGAGGACGTCACGCCCGCCTAAGAAATGGTGACTCGGTGGTCACTTCGGGTGGTTAGTGCTACCTTCTCTCATTTAGGGGACCCCGATATTGAACCAGTAGGTCCACTTTACAGGATTCACGTGTTCCTTCCTTCTCTTGTTCCTTTCCTCTTCGGTACTAGAAGGAGTCGAGTGTGACCTCCCGGAGGCAACGACTAGTATATCAGTTTTCCCTCGGTGTTCAGTTCCGGGACCCTCTTTGAATGACCCCTTCTTACTCCGTCGATACACTCCTAAACTAGTCTCTTCATTCCCGGCAGTGAGAACAAGATTATTTAGAGCTCATCTCGTAGAAATTCCAAAAGTGCTACTTTGTCTTCTTCGTAGACTTTGAGATCTTTTTGACTGTGTTATTGACGAAATACTACAGACCTTTGAGACGTCCACCCATTTTCAATTTTTCGTCTCAAGTTGAAACTGGTCCACTTCGTCATTAATTATTATGTATTCTGTTCACTCACCAATACGAATATAAGACACATTTTGGGGAGTGTCTCGATCTACACCCGAAAGTCTCATGTACAAGTCACTAAATTAGTAAACCCGATGGTCTCATGAAAGAAATTCTCTTTAGAAAACTTGTCCTCGTAATGTCCAGTGATTACGTCTTCCTTTCCTCTTGTCAGGTCCCTTCCATGTCGGGAGTAGGTGGTCCGGGGTTGGTCAGGTTGTTCGGTGTACACCTGAGGTATCTTGTGTCGAAGTTTTGGTAATCGGACCAGGGTGTGAAAGAGAAATGTTGACTTGTATCTTTCTTCATATAACCCCTCCTTTTTAATACCTATATTGTATTGGTTAAGAAACTCAGAGTGTGTAAGGACACCGTTAGGTAGATCCGTGAAGGACCTTTCTAGGCATTTGCTCTATGGTGTCTGTCCTGTGACTCCTCCCTTGGCACCCGGTATCTCGAAGGAAACGTTTAGGTTGGATAAAGTCATAAGTTTCAGTAGCTGAATCTCTGACTCTTCTAAGTGGTGAATTGATTCCTTTGTTTAAATCTGAAAAAAGGATTTTTATCTACCGTTTCCGTCTTTTTACCATAGAAGTTGTACAACTGTCTTTTCATTAACTGTTGGTTCTTTAACTATGAGTAGGTTTAATAGTAAACTCATTTCTGTTGTATTTCTGTGAAGTTCCGTATATTTCTGAATTTCTTATATGGTCGGTTCCTGCAACAAAATTTTTTTATTTATTTTCCTTAAGTCGTTCTTTTTTCTCTTGTGTCTTCTACACCTTGAACTCTACTTGTCTCTTGCAACAATTTCCATTATTAAATTAATTCATAACAGATAAATTTTTCATTTATTGTTGAGATTTGATGTTGTCAGTTATTGTTAACAAATTCATGTACACAATTATAGGAACATCAGTAACTCTCTTCTTTTGTGACTTTTGATGTCTGAATAATTTTTTTTTTTTTTCTATCAATTCATTGATGGAATTTTAATTCTCATTGGAGGTTTGTGACTTTTATATGAAACGTCAAAGGTTTAGTAGACTTCTTTTACTTTGTAATTTTTGACATTGTCGTATTGTCTTTAGTCCCTTCCTTCTCCCCACCGTTTCCTTTTTCTATCATTTTCCTTTGTGTTTTATTCTACCATCTTTATTCAAGTTTATATACTCATTGGAATTACTAACATGAAATTACCGTCTTTCACTTCTCTTTGATTTCTCGGAGAACTACTCCCGCTTTCTTTTGTCACCTTTTCGACCGAATTTCACTTCACTTCACTGAGTCAGCATAGGCTGAGAAACGCTGGGGTACCTGACATCGGATGGTCCGAGGTAGGTACCCTAAAAGGTCCGTTCTTATGACCTCACCCAACGATAAAGGAAGAGGTCCCCTAGAAGGGCTGGGTCCCTAGCTTGGGTCCAGAGGGCGTAACGCCCGTCTACGAAATGGTAGACTCGGTGGTCCCTTTAGTCGTAGTTTTTCGATTCTGTCACCGTAGACGAGGGTAGTGAGGTACGTTTATCTACTCCTTTTTCACCTTTGTGACCTTCTAAAATATGAGGACCCGAGGATTTAGTGACGTCTACCACTGACGTCGGTACTTTAATTTTCTACGAACGAGGAACCTTCCTTTCGACACTGTTTGGTTCTGTCGTATAATTCTTCGTCTCTGTAGTGAAACGGTTGTTTCGAGACACAACAGGTTCGATGCCAAAAAGGTCATCAGTGCATGTCTACACTCTCAACCTGGTATTTCTTCCGATTCTTGGTTTCTTGACTACGAAATTTGACACCACGACCTTTTCTGAGAACCTATCATTCCTTTAGTTGGTCAGCTAGGATTTCCTTCAGGTGAGACTTATAAGTGACCTCCCTGACTACGACTTCGATTTCGAGGTTACGAAACCGGTGGATTAGGTTTCTCGGCTGAGTAACCTTTTCTGGGACTACGACACTTTCCAACTCCCGTACTCCTTTTCTCCCGTTGTCTCCTACTCTACCAACCTACCGTAGTGGTCGAGTTACCTGTACTCGAACTCGTTGGAGGTCTTCTATCACTTCCTGTCCCTTCGGCTCGTACGACGTCAGGTACCCCAACGTTTCTCAACCTGTACTGAATCGTCGAGTTGTTGTCGTTGTAACCTCCTGAAGATTTTATCAATAATACATCGACTAATAATATCGAAATGTTATTATAGTTCTCTCCGACCTCATAAACACATGTCTATCTGTTTACTAGGATACCTTTCATTTTTCTTCGGATCTCTTTGTTTGTACGGATACACCTTCGACAGATGCACTGTCCTCACCCTCGTGTTTGGTCACCCCTTTACGACTTGAACGATAACTTTCCACGACCCTATTGACTAATGGTTCACACAACCCACGACCCCTATTCAACTAGGGGTAGAGTGTGGTATGTGTTTTAATTTAAATTCCATTAATTTCTAAATTATACCTTTTGTTTTAGGATTTTCGGAATGTCCTTCTATATTCTTATCTATACACACCTGAAATCCATCTCTTCGTAAAGAATCTGTTCTATTTTTTATCTGGGTGTCTCTACAATACCCCTCCCTCCACCCTCCCCCCAAGTACAAACCCTTGTGTACATTCTTAATTTCTAAAATTTTAATTTTTTTAATTTTTTTTAATTTTTTTTATGTTTTGTCTTTTTAACTATTTAGACTGATAGGTTTAATTTTGAAGACAAGTTTATTTTGTACTACTTACTTTAATTTTCTGTTCGGTGTCCAACTCTCTTTTATAAACGGAGTATATCAGTTTTTTTTTAACTGATCTTTGGTTCTTTATGTTTATTGAGGATTTTTAGTTAATTCTTTTGTTTGTTTTTTCCTGTCGGATTACCCTACACTTACCCTTTACTCGTTTCCTATGCTTTTCCGTTAAGTATCTTCTTCTTTTGGTTTACCGGTTAGTTATACACATTAATGTAGTTTGAGTGATCATTAGTCTCTTTATGTTTAATTTTGTTATTACTCTATGGTAAAGTGTGTGAAGTCCAACCGGTTATAAATCTGAGACTGTTTTAAGACCACTCCCTATTACACCTTTTTGTCCCGAGAGTATCAGATGACTGTCCTTGTGTTTAAGGACAGTTGGAAGTTTCTCGTTAAACTTTTATGGACATGGTACTGAGTCATGTAAAGTGAGAATATTTGATACGGTATTTTGTCTTCAAGGCCTGGGGAAATGTAAGAATTTTTAGTAAGTCCTGGGGTTTCTTGATAATAAATACACGAAATATAGATATTTATAGTTGTAATAATTTTTATATTTACCCTCTATGGATTATGTACAATTCTATTGTAAAGATGTTTTTTTATTGATATAAAAGATTTTGGTTGTTTTTAATCATTCCAAAACGTTTAGAGATTATAGACCAAATTTGTATCGAATTAAGAGTCTAGACGAAAGAGGGAAGTCAGAAGACTTAATCCAAAAAACCAACTTCATATACTTCTTTTAAATCGGGACATTAACTTTGTCTAGTAAATGGGTACGTATCAACCCATTGTAATACCCTTTATGACTACATGACTCAAGATGTCTGGAAGGTTCACACCTGTGTGAAGTAAGTCAAGTCAAGTCAAAGGGTTAGCACAAGTTGAGAAACGCTTGGGAACCTGACGTCGTGCGGTCCGGAGGGACAGGTAGTGGTTGAGGGTCTTAAATGAGTTTGAGTACAGGTAGCTCAGGCACTACGGTAGGTTGTTAGAGTAGGAGACAACAGGGGAAGAGGAGGACGGAAGTTAGGAAGGGTCGTAGTCCCAAAAAAGGTTACTCAGTCAAGAAGTTTAGTCTACCGGTTTCATGACCTCAAGGTCGAAGTCGTAATCGGGAAGGTTTCTTATGAGTCCTGACTAAAGAAAATCCTACCTGAACAACCTAGAGGAACGTCAGGTTCCCTGAAAGTTCTCAGAGGAGGTTGTTTTTAGTAGTTAAGAAACCGTGAGTCGAAAGAAACCTCTTCCTTTACCGTTGGGTGAGGTCATAAGAACGGACCTTTTAGGGTGTCTGCCTCTTCGGACCCGTCCGATGTCAGGTACACCAGTGTTTCTCAGCCTGTGTTGATTTCACTGAATTGTGTGTGTGTTGTCGAAAGAAATATCAGGTTGAGAGTGTAGGTATGTACTGAATGACCTTTTTGGTGTCGGAACTGGTCTGTCTGGAAACAACCGTTTCATTACAGAGACGAAAAATGTGTCCTAGTTTTCTATACAATAAATAATTGAAACACAACACGACACGAGTCAGCGAGTAAACCCAGACTAAGAAACGCTGGGATATCCGACATGTGGTGGTCCGAGGAGACAGGTACCTTAAAAAGGTCGTTCTTATGACCTCATCTAACACTAAATAAAGACGTCCCCTAGAAGGATTGACTCCCTAGTTTGGACTCAAAGGACATAGAGGACGTAACCGTCCACCTAAGAAATGGTGACAAGGTTTAGTCTTTTACAGAAATTCACAATCCTTTATAGTTGGAGTGTCACCGTTTTAAAAGGTTCTAAGATTCAAAATGAACTTTCGAGTTTAAAATAGTAACCTTCTTTTGTGACGGTCAACAAAAGAAACTTCGTTTTCGAAAAGAAATAAGTAAAACCTCTTTTACAGACGGTCCCTGGATCATCAAATAGACAGTCACATCCTGTCGGTATCAAACAATAAGAAAGTTCATTTACCACAAGGTACTTTTTGGTCGATCAAGTCGAACATTGAATTTGTCGACGTCACACGTCGGTTTCCCAATATGCCTGTGAGGTGAGACACGGTCTGTCTTAAAATTCTGTACATAAGTTCTCAACTCTAAATTATTTTTGATTAGGTAAAACAATTTGTAATTCTATCAACATAATTCATGAGTTACGAAGTGGTCCCTGTAAGTATTTACTTACTGAAAGAAGAGACACTCACGTCTCACTACTTCTTCTTTTACTGACGGTCCTGATAAAGACGGTAGAGACTAAGTAAGATTTCGTCGTTACCAAAGTGATTAGTAACGAAAAGGGGTAGTCATGTTTATAGTCGTGTCACTTTTCCCGTTAATTGTAGAATCATACTAGTACTTTTATCAAAGCTAGAACTTCTGAGGGACCTTTTCCATTGTACCTGGGGTCCCTCAGGTACCCGGTGTGATATTCTTCATGCATTCCCTTTGACAGGATCCCTTTGAATGCGTTTACTTGATCGTCCGTAATAGTCAAGGTGTAATGCACATATTATTTTTCGACCTTGGGTAGGTTTACGGGTAGTTGTCTTCTTACCTATTTGTTTCATCGTATGTAAGTAGGTTACCTTGTGATCTGTCGTAAATTAGGAGTCACTTGATTTAAATATAGGTAGTTGTGTTTATTAAGAGTAATTGTATTACTCGTATTTAAATGTCTTTTTATTTATATCATAATACGGTGATTATTTTTCAGTTTTTCAAACTTTTATTAAGATATGATACGATTTATGATATAAAATTATGGGATATGACTTTTATATTTTTGTACGTACCCTTACCTTTATTGTTTATGACTCAAACACTATTATCAAATCCCCCCTTCTTTATCTTTATTCTAGTTTCTCTTCAAATATTTAACGTAGGATTACAAAATATATTGGTTTTTTATGTAGATCATTATGTCGTAGTACAATTCTAATTATTTCTACATACTGTCCATAAGGGTCCACCACGTCACCATTTCTTAGGTGGGCGGTTACGTCCTCTACGACCTCTACGTCCAAACGAGGGATCTAGGGACCTCTGGGGGCCTCTAGGGGACCTCTTCCTTTACCGTTGGGTGAGGTCAGAAGAACGAACCCTTTAGGGTACCTGTCTCCTCGGACTACCCGATGTCAGGTACTCCAACGTTTCTCAACCTGTACTACTCGTGTATGGACCATCCATATATACACAAGAAATACCATTGAAGATAAGTACACATATATAAACTTTAGAGAGTATTAATTTTTTTAATTAAGATCCAAATACTTAAAAAAAGAACCTCGTAGGAAAGACGAAAATTCTAGTAGTAATTATTTATATTTTAACTAATTTGAATACAAGGTATCTGAACTTACGTCTCTTCTTACTTTAACGAATTTTACACGTTCAAGATACCTGTTTCCTAACAGAAGTCTCCGACCCTCGTCTGAACAGAGATATAGTGGTCTCTTGGAGGTCTCGGTCCCTCTTTATGATATCCTGACAAGGTAAGAACTAAGGACGGGTGTCGGACTGACTAATAAATACTTTAAGTGATCCTAATTAAGTGTAACTGTTAAGACTTCTTTTTTTTTTTTTCTTAGAACGTCTGTACGTCTCACCCATAACGTCCCTCTTCCCCCTCCATAGTGTACAATTCCCCCAAGGTTTGTGGTATCCTACTTTTGACGGTGTGTACAGATTCGGGACGTATGAAGATGTTTTTATGGTTGTCCTAATTAAAGGAAAACATAACATTAAAATTAAGTCATTTGAAATTAGAATACACACTTCAGAATTGAGAGAGGATTAATTCTTCCAAAACGTATACAATAAACAATGTGTACAAAGACCCTCCCACCAAACAACAAGAATTTCTCTATCATAATATAGGAAGTTTATAAGTACTGAGGAACTAATTAGTGTCTTTTTTATTCGATGGGAAAGCCAATGAAAGGAATAGTAAAATAGAGGGTAAAGTAATAATTATCCTGTCAAGGGTCTTACACTCGTCTTTTTTCCTTTCCTTTAATTTATATTAATATCCTTAAAATGATTCCTCAAACTGAATTATTCATCTTTAACGTTGATAATCTATAAAATTAAAATACCGTTGTATAGTTAAAATACATAAGTAAGGGACCAAAATGGGATAGGGTCATTAATTGAATCTCAGTTACATGAGTCAGTGAGTTAGCACAGGTTAAGACTCTGTAATATCTCACATCGGGCGGTCCGAGGGGACAGGTACCCTAAGAGGTCCGTTCTTATGACTTCACCCAACGGTACGGGTGGAGGTCCCCTAGAAGGACTGGGTCCCTTACCTGGGAGGTAGAGGACGTAAAGGACGTAATTTCCGCATGAGAAATGACGACTCGGGGGTCCCTTCGGAAATTGTGAATGTAGTCACTCAACAACTATCTCCCCGTCACTTGTACCAGTGAGGTCTATTTTCCCTTTTCTTCTGTGTCGGGTCACTGTTCGAGACTTTTTTTCTTCGCTCTACGGGTAGGAGGAAACGTAAAGCCGTTACTCTTCTTGACTCCCGACTCGAAAGAGAGATCAACTATAGACGTGTTTCATAGGGTTAGTATAAATGTTTACGGGACGTGTGATAAATAAGGAGTGTTTATAGAATATGGTTTCTACCTTACAAATTCTACACCTAGTCTACCACTACTCAAGATATTGGACCGAGTTTGGCATAGTAGGGGTTATGACGTTAGTCATAAAAGAAGGACACTCAATTTAGGAGCAGGGTAGTCATACGAATAGTAGGTGTCGTTGAGTTCTTCTTTGTCCCATTTACTCTAATTCTCCCTCATGACGTGACCCAGAGTATCCTTTTACATATAATTTATTCATTAACAGTTCCATTGTCCTATAAATTTCACTGAAAACGACCTGAATTTCGACTCCTGTTTCTATTCAGTGTCTCTCTACTTTGACCTGGTTC
This sequence comes from Capra ibex, assembly GCA_006410555.1. Classification (NCBI taxonomy): domain Eukaryota; kingdom Metazoa; phylum Chordata; class Mammalia; order Artiodactyla; family Bovidae; genus Capra; species Capra ibex. The sequence goes on from SJYO01026388.1 coordinate 74,074,850, forward strand.
TATTTGGGAGTCCTAAATAGTTCTTAGTCGGTTGAAGTAAATTTTATATTTATTCTGGTCCCTGTCTTCTATTCTGACTCTTTCTTTGATTATTATATGGACCTACCCCCGTTTATGGTACTCAGAAGGGAGGTATTCATTTCTGTCGAGGTTCTCGAACAGAGGATCTTCGATCCAAACAGAAACCGTGGAAGAGTGTGACCAACCGGTAGACGAACACGTCACCCGAACGAGTAGGTGGGAGAGACCGTACCCCCTTTCCTTTCCTGACCGCTCTGGTGTCGTTCCGTCGCTCACCCTTGGTACGTCTCCTCGTCGGACGAAAGCGGACAACCACACCACTCTACGTGCCGAGAAGGACTGACCCGCGTACATTCCCCAGTGTACCCTCGGTCCGACGTCTTGGCGGTACGTTCCCCGACCGGACCGGTAGGTTCTTTGAAAGTAAGAGTACGTCTCCGACACCCCACAAGGTGTCTCCGTCCTCGACTTCTTTCGAAGTTTCTCCAGTTCTTTTCTTTACCGGAGGGTATCCCTTTAGATATGTCCTCCGATGTCTGGAGACTTTTTCAGCGTGGGAATCTCTCTCGGTATCCTAAAATTCTTTGGCTTCCGGAATTACCTGTCTCCCCCTGTCACTCTCCGCCCAGGGATGGGAAGGGGTGACTGGTAGGACCCGGACTCGACTCCTCAGTCCCCCAAATCTTCCTCTTTTTCTTGTACAAAAGTTGACTTGACTATACCTAAAAATTATTGACTTTCACTGGTGTCTAGATTCTTTAGACGGATTTGACCCCACCCCCCCTGTTTAACCCTTTAGTCCTAACTATATATGTATGTTTATATGTATTTTATCTATTGATTATTCATGGATAACATATCGTGTCCTTTGAGATGAGTTATAAGATATTGGTGGATATACCCTTTTCTTAGATATTCTCTCACCTATATACATATATATATATATTAACTAAGTGAAACGACATGTCGTCTTTCGTATGTTGTAACAATTTTTATCTTTTTTCTTTTTCTTTCTTTCTTTTATTTCTTTAGACGTTCTCAACATTAATTCCCGACCTTGACCTTCTCAGTTTTTTTTAGTTATTAATTATGTCATCAACTTTCTTTGTTTTCGTTTTTTGGAGTTTAGTATAAAAAGTATAGGAAAGGTTTAAGTCTGACACGTTATTTGACGCATCTGGTGACTCATGACCCTCTTGTATCTTTCCCCATCAAGTTCCCCTTCTTACGTCCTACTCCTCCTTAATTGGTCCGTTTCCAGCCTCGTCCAACTTCACTCGCCCCTCCACACCTTCGTCGTTGACACTCATTAGTACCGTTTCGACGATGTAAATAATTACACGACTTTACTTATTGTAAGCTGTCTGTTTGACGAGTTAAAAACAACGATACGAGGAGACGTGGGATGGAAGTTAGAAGTTTCTCTTTCGACATGAGTTACGGTCAAGTATCTCGTGACGACTCAATCCCACACCCGTGTCAGTACTAATTCTCGTACTCGAGATGTCGGTTTTATAGGTTCAGTTTAAGACCGAGAAGGTGAATCATTGACACACGAAGTCAAAGGAGTAGACATTTTACACCACTGTTATTATAGAAGGTGAATCCTTCCAACTTTCCTAATTTACTCTACCGATCTTATTACGGAAGGTAAATCGTTTTCTCGTTATCTACGGTAGTTTACTAATTGACTTGATTACATGTACTTACGGGAATTTTTAGAATTTAATTTCCACGGATTATTTAATGGTACTAACTCAAAACTACAACAAATTAAGGTACTCCGTTAAGAGAGTACCTTTATGAGATAGACTCCCTTTTGTGATTCATAAAGACAAGTTCACGATGTGTTTTAAGTACCGTCTCTCTTGAGAAAACTCCTTTGAAGGTAAATGAACTGTTCTTTAACTAAAAGGACCGATAAAATTTGTAAAGTTATATACTTCGTATTAGTTTGGGTATCTATGTATTTATTATCGGTTAGTGGATATCCGGTTGTGTTTATTATATGAGACTTATTCGTGTGTATTACTTACATTAAGTGGTTGCCGGGAAGTAAAAATTGTAAGATTACTTTGGTAAGGCAACGTTTCGACCGTAGTTTCAATAAACTTAATATTGATTCATGTATCATCCACGAGTTATTTAGAGACAACTCCGACTACTACTGTGTTGTTTAGGACATATAAGTTTCTCTACCAAAAAGTAAGACCCGAAAAAAGGAGGTTACTTACTGAAAGTTTGACCAAAGATTTACACAAATGGAGGAAGTACTTAGGGTAAATCATGTCCCTGTACGACCTAGTGACAGTACTCGTTGACTTCCTGTTTTTAGTCTTGGTGGTAAATAAAAGAACAATTTTACTTTTGACGTGGTACTTAAAACTTGTTTAAATTAGGTATTTATGTATGAAACCCACTAAGTTACGGTCGAATAGGTCAAGTTTACGACGGTATAGTATTTTGGTTGGGGGGTGATAGTAAGTGAATGTGACAGTTATAGACGTTCAATAAAGTGTATGTAAAAGTAAAAAGGAATTTCCCATTTATGACTCTGGATGATTAGTTATGAAAGGAGGTGGGAAGAGTTCCTTTTAATGAGTCTCAGGTATTGGACTCGTAGTGTTTCAATAACAGAGAAACCACGGGACCACGGAGGAAATCCGTGAGTCGGAGTCGCTGATCCTAGTCATGGGTCTCACGTACGTACGAGTCAGTGAAGTCAGTACAGACTGAGACACCCTGGGGTAGGCGGCCCGAGGAGACAGGTACCCTAGGAGGTCCGTTCTTATGATCTCACTCCACGGTAAAGGAGGAGGTCCCCTGGAAGGGTTGGGTCCCTACCTTGGGTGTAGAGAATGTAGAGGACGTGACCGTCCACCCAAGAAATGGTGACCGTGGTGGACCCTTCGGGTCATGGGCCCGTTTGTGCATGTAAATATTAGAAGACGTCATGTGTATGTTAGAGAACGGTAAAAACTGTGTAAATTTAATTCACACCGAAAAACATTTTTATTATACCAGGGTCCGACCATTTTTTTTTTTTTTTACCTCTGACTCTTCTTCTTTTGAAGTTTCACTATAATCCAATACGGAGGTTCTAATGTGTACCCTCTCTCTTCCTCCCCTCCCCTCCTCCTCCCACCCCCCACCTCCCTCCCTCCCTCTCTCCTATCTGTCTACTTACGTACCTCTTCTCTACTATCTATGTATCTATTGTCTCCTCTCTCTGTCTCTATCTTCTACGTCTTTATAAAAATCTGCCTTAATTGTCTATACCCACCTTCGACTTTCCTTAGTCTTTCAAACTAACGTATTGTTCAGTTAAATTTTCATAACTGTCTGACTCAAACACCAGTAGTCTTTCAGGTTTATTATATTTGTTACAATGAACGATTCCCAAAGGAGACGACGTCCGTGACGGTTCGTGAAGTGGGTTCCGAGAGACATACCTAATAGATTAGTTGAAGAGTCTTGGAAAAGTTCAATGTCTCGTCGTTGAGTCTCCCTTCACTCTGTCAATCTCCGTACTCGGTTGTGTGGAACCATTTACACCAGGTCCCTTGTTCAAGATTTGGGAAGGGTTCTCTCTATAGTCCCGGAGTCCTAATCACCTCTCCCCTGACTCTACGTTAGTCGTGACATATGGGTACCTGATAATCCTGTTAAAGAGATTTGTGAGAAACTGACTGTTCTATGTAGTAAAGTCTTTGTGATGGTACTTAAATCTTTTATAAAATTACTTTAAAATGACATGAGTAGTCTTCTGTGGATGTATGTAAACTCTCACCATTGTATGTATGCTACGGTCTTTATGTTACTAAGTTCACTACTTATTACAAATAACAAATGTTTTACTAGTAGGCCGGGTTACACCTCGGGATCTCACGACCGTCTACCGTTCGTCTCTATCAAGGTTTGAGGTGTGAGAGACCGACCCAGTGGAAGTAGTGACACTCGGAGTCGAAGGAAACAGATCTCTTACTCCCATCATTATGATTAGAGTATTTCAATGACTTCTAATGTATTGTAAATAATCCCACTTAGTATCATTTAACGAATGTATGTTGACAAAACTGGTTGTTTTTACCGTTAAAGGACACCAAGGTGGATGATGTATATTTCACAGACCACGTCAGACTGAGTAATGTATCGTCACCTCCATCCTGTTCTTCTTCGTCAATGGTTAAGTGTCTGTGTTGGTATTGAGGTTCCGAGGGGGAAGGGGCGGGTGGGTTCACAGGCACCGGTGGTCGTCGCTTGTCCTTCGGACTCTTAGACAATCTCTTCTGAGAGATGTCAACCAAAACGATGGTGGTAACTTTGAAAACCAACCCATTCTTCTACTTAACCAATGATCCTCTATGTTCCCACTTAACTTACATAGTGGATCGAGTAGACACGGACACCTTCCTCACGTCGACTCCCAACCGTAATAGTTACTTCGTATAAATAAATAAACGAATTTACACCGACGCGACCCAGAAGTAACGTCGTGTGCCCGTAAAAGAGGTCGACACCTTACACTTGAGATCTCGTGTGTCCGGGTCCTCAACACCGTGAACCCGAATCCACGGGACGTCGTACACCCTAGAGTCAAGGGACTGGTCCCTACCTTGAGTGTGGGGAACGGGACCTTCCACCTAAGAATTGGTGACCTAGTGGTCCTTTAGGGGGTACTTCGTGTAAAGACAACGTGTACTTACCCTTCTCCCGACTTCCTCCGTTTTTATGTCCCTGGTTCGGAGAGATACCTCAGTGTACCTCTTTCGGTTGTTTTGCACCTGCACCTTCAGGTCTTAATATGTCGGACGTCTAAAGTACCTCCTGTGCAAGAAGTCTACGAGAACGATACTATTTTGAGAGGGAGAGAAAGGACAAAATGTCGTTTGTGACGACCGACCATCTAATGACAACTTAAGATAAAGGTTGTCATTTCAGACCCCGTCCCAACCCCCGTGTACACGTGTGTCCCTCGTCCGCCGAAGTAAGATCCGATACCCGACTACATCCAAAACAGGAAAATAAGATGAAATATTATAACAGAACGACGTACAAAATTTGGAATCGTGTCCATGTTTAAGTCCCAAAAACTAGTCGATACATGGTGGACGGTCCTGAGTCATACGGAGTGAGTGACTGTTTATCTGTTTAGGGAACTAAAGAAGGAAGGGGACACTATACCTTTTACGTAAACAGTTGTATTATTTTCTTACGACCCTTCATTTCGAAGTACTAGTCACAGTGTGATCTGATTCTGAAAAAATACAACTTGTATCAGTAGTTCCACAATCGCGGATAAAAATAATTGTTCAAAGTAGGAAAAGATTAAAAGTCTTGGGGTGTTTTACTACAAATATATTATTAGGACTTTGAATATGTTTTAGTCTCAGCGATCATATTTTAATAAAGTTATAGTATTGGAATAGTAAATGATATAACAATCAAGGCACGTCGTTATTAATTCTCTAAGTAAAAACTTTCGGACTAAATATTTTACGTCAGGTTCATTTCTACTTATTATGGACTAAGTACAGTGGTTTGTCGAGTGTCAAATTAAATTATAAAGATTTTGTTTGTCTATCCTCTTCCATATCGTAGGTCCTGGAGTAGGTGGTTTGCAAGACTAAGTCTCTCGGGCTGGAGCCCACGTCTCAGGTCGGGAGGGACGTGAGTCTCTTCGTGTAAAATACTCGACCTGTCCGGTGACTTTTCGGAGACTGGTGTGTCTGTGTAGTAGCAATCCCGAAACTCGACAAGGGGTTGAAAGAGTGTCGGGTGTTTTGTTGTGATCGAGTATCTTTAATTATCACTCTTTAACGAAGAGCTTCTTCCTGGATGAAATTTTGCTTTAATCACGGTAAGACCCTGAAACAGTATCTGTTGAGGTCGATTCGTTAATATAAATCCAATCTATGTGAGACTCAGGTATATTAAATTCAGACAAGGTAAAGTATGAGGGACATCACTTGTGGCACTTCCCGGACATGTAGTCAGTGGTGTGGAAGCATAAGCCCTTCGGGTTATAATCAAGAGATAGTTTGTAGGAGAAAGGTCCGTGACATTGGGATAAGGAAAGTAGAGGAATCGTAGAAGAGGATTCCAAATAAAGGGTTTGATTAATAAAGATGACGATAGGAGGTCTAGGAGAGGTATAATGGATTTAGAATGTTAGTGACCGTTGAGTCTCGACGGTAATTGGGTGTGGCACTAAAATACACTTTGACTTTTATCGTGGGGAACGAATTCTGTGAAATGAAGGTAGAGTACCTTTTGACAGTGTTTGTGATTAAAACAATTCTGTTCAATGACGACCGTCGTTAAACAGGATTAGTTATATGTTGATACATTACAGACATTACACTGACCGTCGGTGTACTTATCTGTCTGTCTATCTGTACGTCTACCTGGATCAAACGGTACAAGAGAGACTTGTGGTGTTAACCACCGGGGACCACCGGGGACGTATATTTAACCCCGAAGGGACCACCGAGTCTACCATTTTTTTTTAGGTGTACGTTACACCCTCTGGACCCAAGTTAGGGACCCAACCCTTCTAGGGGATCTCCCCCGTACCGTTGTGTGAGGTCATAAGAACGGACCTCTTAGGGGTACCCGTCTCCTCGGACCGTCCAAGTACCCCAGTGTTTCTCAGCCTGTCCTGACTCACTGATTCGTGTCGTCTCGTCTATTTGTCTAAAGGATCGACCGTGCTCACCATTTCTTAGGTAGACGGTTACGTCCTCTGTGTCCTCTGGACCCAAACTAGGGACCCAACCCTACTAGGGGACCTCCTCATTTACGTTGGATGAAGTCATAAGAACGGATCTCTTAGGGTACTTGTCCTGGGTACCTCAGTGTTTCTTGACCTGTGCTGATTTCGTTGAATCGGGTGCACGTTACGTCTATTTGACCTCTGTAGACAAGTTTTTTAAGATGAGATCCAGGGTTGTGACTCGAAGGTGGTGGTTCCTTTACCTCCACCCTATCTAGAGAACTACTATTAATATTGAATGTAGAAGTCCGTTTTAAGATAAAAAGGGATTCAACGACGGAACACCCACCTTACAAACCTTTTCCAACCTAATGACCCTTTAATCAGAAAAATATCCGTGGAATAAATACCTTTTCTTTCTTATCACAGTCAAGTTCAAGAGTGATAAATTGATCTCTTTTTGCTTCCCACCCATTTTAGACGTATTTGTATTACCGTTTCTTTATAAAACAGTTCTTCATTTGACGTCACATGTTCCTACACATTATTCTCGACATCTACACGGAATTAGAGGTTTTACTTCATCTCTTAATTGCGTTAGTCCGAAAGAAAGAAAAAAGGGAAAAAAAAAGAGGGTGAGAGGAGTGAAAGTTTCTTTTCCTGACATACTTATTAACTTCGATCCCCTAAAAAAAGGAACTTATTAAGTCCTTTAACGGAGTTAAAAAGAGAAGCGAAAAGTGATGTAAATGAACACATCTGAGTCTTGTGTAGACGTATTACTTTGCTGTGACGATGACGTGTTAGTTGTTTCATAAAAAAGAGAACGGAATTAAAAAGTTAACTAACACACTGTGAATTAGTATAGTTGGTACGTAGCTAGGTTTGAGAAGTCCCTTTTTTTTTTTTTTCTGACCTGATCGGTACCAGGACGGTTTGGGAATTCAAGATCGACGAACTCGGTTCACAGGTTGATAAAGTTTCGTCACTCGGTGTAAGGAAGGTTGATCGTATAAAATAATACAATAATTGTTTCAACCGGACAGGGGAATATTTAGTTCTCCTAGAGTTGAATTAAGACCTCTTTGACCTGTACTCTACTACGTTCTTACTAAGACTTGAAGAAAACTTTCGGTCATTTTTGCAACTAACCGTAGTCTAGATAGTGTTTAAGACATAGTCTTTAAACCAAAGTCTAAGTCTTTACCGAAACTCAGAGGTGTTTTGTGGAACGGAAGTAGCTCATTCGAGTCAATAATCATTCGAAAAACTTCAGTCTGAATTGCGTTTCTAAGGACAAACGTAGATGTTGTTCTAAGGATAAGTCTATGATGGAGTAATGACTTTACCTTACGACTTTACTTTCGACTTTGAGGTTATGAAACCGGTGGACTAAGCTTCTTGCCTGAGTAACCTTTTCTGGGACTACGACCCTTTCCAACTTTTGTCCTCCACTTCCCCTGTTGTCTCCTGCTCTACTAACCTACCGTAGTGACTGAGCTACCTGTACTCAAACTTGTTCGAAGTCCTCAACCACTACCTGTCTCTTCGGACCGTACGGAGTCAGGTACCCCAGCGTTTCTCAGTCTGTACTGACTCACTGACGTGACTTCACTGAGTAATGACTTTCACAAAGTTTTACAGGTTTCACCAATGTTTATAAAGTTGTATAGAAAAGTGAGACCGACGACGTATTAAGTACCTTTGAAGGGTACAATGACAAGGACTTATTAAGAAGGAGTGATTAATTCGTGATTGTTCTGTATACGTGTTGGAACCGAATCAGATCACCGGAAGAGGAGTTATTGTGTCGGTGTCAACAACTGAGTCTTCCTTCGGCTTGCAGTTCCTGAAGAGTGGGTCTACCTTCTACACCGAACGAAAGGTAACGGAACGAAATAATTTGTACCGTACCAGGGACTTACTTTTAGTTGGGACCAGGTCGTCCCCCGACTTAATAATTTATAGTGGTGACAATTACAGACGTACTGTACACATACACAAGTGTACTCTCACTAACTAACTGAGTGACAAGATCCTGAAATTGGAGAACGAAGGGAGAGGAGGAGAGGACCGCTGATAAACAACGAGGGATGTCGAGGTAAACACGAAGAGACCATCGAGTCAGTCATCTCTTAGATGGACGTTAAGTCCTCTAGTGGACTTACGTCCTCTAGACCCTAGCTAGGGACCCAACCCTTCTAGGGGATCTCTTTCTTTACGGTTGGGTGAGGTCATAAGAACGGACCCTTCAGGGTACGTGTCTCCTCAGACCACCCGGTGTCAGTACCTCAATTCTCAACCTGTGTTGAATCACGGATTTGGTGGTGTCGAGGTAAATAGAAGTTAAAAAAAGGAAAATCAGAAAGAAAGGAAGAAAAGGTGGAAAGAAAAATAACATTTATGTAAAAGGGGAAAGTCAGAAATGGGAAAACGACTGATAGACGTTATGTGATAAAGGAGGAACTTAAAAGGACAACCTTTTTGTCAAGAATCGGAACTGAGCTGGGTACTGAGTTGGGGTCATGTGTCTCCTTTTGAGAATTCGGAGAACGAGACGATAGTCTTTCCGATATTTACAGAAGTTAGGTAAGACTCAACTACAAACACATACCACATTGTATGACCAAGTCAAAGTGAAAAAATGTACATCGACAGGTCAAAAGGGTCGTGGTAAATAACTTGTCTGGTAGGAAAGGGATAATTTATAAGAACGGAGAAAACGTTTTAAGTTAACTGGTTGATATGCAAATAAAGGTTCGAGAGATGAGACAAGGTAAGTAGATACACAGATGAAAATACGGTCATGGTATGACAAAAATAATGATTTCGAAACATTATCTCAAACTTTAGTCTTACACGCGACGGAGGTCGAAACAAGAAAGAGTTCTAACGGAACCGACAAATCTCAGAAAACCTATACAATTAGTTGAGTCACCCCTGTTAGAAAAGTTTACGTACTTTTTACTTCACTTTAACGAGTCAACAGAGGTTGAGAAGCGTCACGATGTGATATCTGATGGTCCGGGGAGACAGGTACCTGAAGAGGTACCGTTCTTATAACCTCACCCATCGGTAAGGGAAGAGGTCCCCTACTACTTTATGTGATTGGGTATCACAGCCACGTCCACTACATTGATTTACGAACCGAGTGACGAACCGTTCTACCTGCATAAGTGGTGTACACTCGATAGCGTAGTCCTGTGTAGAAGATTTCCTCTATTCACGTGTGGTGCTATTCACGACGCTGTTGGTGGAATTGCCGTTAATGTCGGTACTGTCGACGCTGCTACTCGTGGCTGAGACACGGTCCGTCTCAGTTCTGCCGACTAAAGGAGCACCGATACTGCAGACGTAGGATCCCCGTCACCGACCAGAGTCTATGAACCGTCTGAGAAGATGGACGACGTAGGACACCTTTGATCTAAACCCCACGTCACCCTTCCCCTTGTCGTCGGGTACGTACAGTTACCTTTGCACTGTGGGGTCGACCTCGTTGTTCTCGCCTGAGTTTCACAGTTCCGGACGTCTCGTCTCTTTTGCACACACATCTCCTACGGTTGGTCCTCTCCGACGAGAAGACCTGACTAATCAGATTCAGGGGTTTTAGACTGGTCTCTCACCCCGTGGAGACAACCTGGGGGTTCCTGAACCGTCAAGTGTTCAGAACACACGTCTGAAAACGACGTCCGTTTATGTCTACAAAGGTCGTAGTGAGTACCATCCGACGGAACCTTTCAAATTGGAGACCAGGTGATACCGGATAGGATTTACCCATTAGTCTGGACGTCCATAATTAATTTGAATACCAAGATAAATAACATCGTGAGACCCCTGACTTGTCTGTCGTTTATCGTTATTCATGAAGACTTACAAGAGAAACCGAATTAATGACAAGGTATCAATCAGGTAGTTTAACTACATGTTAGTTGTTCCGACATGAATCAATGTTACGAGTAAATCTCACTCACAAGTCCTCGACGGTTGTAGAAAGTGTCTCACGGACGTAGGTGACCTCTTAGATTTGTCCTGCTTGGGCTCCTCAGGAAATTAGATCGGGTAGTGTGTGGTCAACTCGTCCCTTTCAGACAGAGGGGGTCGGTCGTGGAAAGAAAAATGTGTAGTGGAACCTAACCGTGACCTTTCAGGAGTCCTGATTGATGTAGTTGTGTACGTCGGATGTGTCCCGTCTCCCGTCCCGTCTCAATAGTTCGTAGGGGACCGAAAATTCGGGGTATATGTTGGCGGTATCTATTAATTTCCTATCTAAGGACTTTAGATTTCCGTTAAGTCTCCGATAGATTAAGTTGGTGAAGTGAAATAAGTTCTACTTTTGAACCTAGTCTCTTCGTTTCCCGAACTGATCCAGTGTACTACAGAATCATTCCCTTATAACCCAACGTTATTTCCATCAAATTAGTTCGTTTCGTTATAAATAACATTCTTATGGCTCCTGAGGGCGTCTTAAGTTAGTGCCGAAACTGCCTGGACCTTTCAGTGGTCGGAGGACAAAGAAGAAGGAGGACTTGTAGACGAGGGAAGAGTATAGACAGTGTGAGAATTAAGAACGGGGAATGTTGAAACCATACTCAACAGTAGTATGGTTTTAGACGAGGGTTGAAGTTTCGGGTTGTGGAAGATTGGTGTTCAAGGTACAGAGAAGGTTAAATCGTTTAATACTTAAACTAATCGAGTAGAACCCCTGTCTCAAGTCCTTCTTATGTTACACCGATCCTACGACCTGGTCAGTCCGGGTGGGGTGTCCTGACACCTCCCCTCGTCAGGGTGACCCCTCCTCACTCTATCTGTGGACTTCCTCATCACCAGGGTTGTTAGTGTAGGTGCGACGTAGATCTTGGGAAGGATGGTGTAATGTGCAGACACACGTACGAGTTAGTGATTCAGCATAGACTGAGAAACACTAGGGTACCTGACATCGGGTGGTCCGAAGGGACTGATACCATAAAAGGTCCGTTCTTATGACCTCACTCATCAGTAAAGGAGAAGATCCCCTAGAAGGGCTGGGTCTTTAACTTGGGTGTAGAGGACACCGAGGACTTTGAGGACTTATCCATCCACCTAAGAAATGGTGACTCGGTGGACCCACTACCTGTCCCTTCGGACCGTACGACGTCAGGTACCCCAACGTTTCTCAGTCTGTTTTGACTCACTGACTTGCCTTGACATGACTCGGTGGACCCTTCGGGTATAATATAATAAAGAGTTAAAGTTACGTTCCTAATAGAAAGTGAATTTCCCGTTTATCAAGTTCCGATATTACCGAATTTTTACCACCAACATGTTACCACCGGAATCTCACTGGTTCACGTTTTGACCTTCATTTATAACGTCAATGGAACGAAGAACTTAGAGGTAATTATTTATGTAATCTCTCTCTGGTAGTCCTTGTTTATGTTTATTAGTTTTGTACTTACAACCTGAAGGAAGAGGTAAAAGGAGTACTTTTATCGTACAAAGTCACCACAATTTTCTGGAAATAGTCCAGAACGTTAGGTCACTACTGGTCTTACGGTCTTTTAGTGAAAGGAGAGAACCTTTTTAGATTATTACTATGCATTGTTGGAGGTTCGTAGACCTGACAAAGTTAAACGAGAATGAGAAATCCTTCCTTGTTTGACGGACCAAAATTTAAGTCTAAAATCAAGAGAAAGAGCAAGGAGGACATGTAATTTAAAGGAGGATGAATCACTTACTCCGTTTACGTTGTGAGTAAGAAGGGAGGACTGGATGGAGAAAACGAACTGACGGAGAAAGGAAGACGAGACAAAATTTCCCCTTTATTCTCTCTCTAATTTACTTGGGTACATCCGTCACTTCCGTTTTTTTTTTCTAACGTTTAATATTTATAACCCACTCTCGAACCTAACGTCACAAACTTTCCTTTCAGCACATTTATCCTTTTCCACGACTCGGTCACGAATCTTCTTGGTAGGGACCCGGACCCACACCCTGTGTGGTCGACAAACTGATCTGTCTCAGTGATACCCAGGATTCACACCAAAACGTCGTCGTACGATCTTCTCTGGAGTAAAGTCTATGCAGACCGGTCTTGAAGTCTTCCGAGTCAGTGAGATCTTCCGGGACAGGTGGGGGATGTGTATGTGTGTGACCCGTGTGGACTCTGACAATGGTGGACACCCCGGCTCTTCGTCTCCAATCTTTCACCTCTGGGAACAAGTCAAGGACGAAGGCCGTGGTCGATTGAAGAGACGTTCTGTGAATCGTGGGGTGGGAGGAAGGAGTGACGTTTTCTCCTTGAAACTTAGCCTCCTGGAAACTAGTTCCAGTTCTCGTTCTGGAAAGGTCTAAAGTCCGAGACTTTTCAGGATACGTATGATACCTGTGAGAAGGGTCTCTTTACATGTCTGTGAGGTTCACGACACCTGTGAAAATTCCCGTAGTAGACGGACGGCTTGGAGAATACCTGAGTATTTGGAGTTGAATTATAGGTGACTTAATCTGTTTAAGATTCCGTGAAAGTCCAGACTCTCAGACATTTATGGTTAATAGGGGTTTACATGGATACTTTACTTTCGTAAAGTCATGAGACATTTCGTGTTCTCTAGTAGTTATGAAGAGGAAAATGCCTACTTCTTTACTCTTGGACACAGGAAGTCGAGTCCAAGGGACCGTGTCCACGACGGTTTGTGTCCACCCCGGACAGAAGACCCCCGAGGGATCCGATGTCGAAGGGGTGGGGTCCTCGAGAGACAACGGGACCCAGACAATGGGCTTAGAGGTAGAACTTCCTCGACTGTTCTATACCAGGACCTCAAGGTACGTAAGGTTACTCTCTCCGACCTACGGTGAAACTGTTGATTTCGTAGATAACCAACGTCATGGTCGGTCATGATTCTTGACACTTTCACAATCATCGAGTCAACAAAGACTGAGAAACACTGGGGTACCTGACATCGGGAGGTCCGAGGAGACAGGTATCCCAAAAGGTCCGTTCTTACGATCCCTCCCAACGATAAAGGAAGAGACCCACTAGAAGGGTTGGGTCTCTAACTTGGGTCCAGAGGACGTAACGTCCGTCTAAGAAATGCTAGACTCGGTGGTCCCTTCGGGTCACATATTTTGGTCCCGTACCGGACGTTTCTTTTAACAAGACGTACCAATGTACACATACATACCGACTCAGGGAAGTACATGTGGATTTTGATAGTGTTGTAACAATTAGTCGATACGGGGGTTATGTTTTACAAAAACCACAATTTTATTTAGTTATTTTTGAAAAAATCTTTTTCTTTTGACGAGACGTTGTTTGTTAAGGTGGAGTTTCCCGTCTGTTTGCACTAAGAGTGTACGACAAGGTTTATCGTGGTCGTCTTGAGGTGGCTACGGTTTGTTAGGTCTTTTTTCTTGTGCACGGAGGAGAGCCTAGTCAAACTCGCTAGTGAACTCTTCTGTTGTCTCTCAAGTAAAGACGGGACAGAGTGGATTTTGGAGTCCGAAAAACTATTATTATGATGTCTCAGTACAGTGTAAGGTATTTAGTGTACATACCCTCCTTCCGAACTTCGTAAAAGAGTCTAAACATATTTTAGGTCTAAAAAAAATAAAAAAGAAAAAACGGTCAGAGCTACTCGTCACCCACAGACCCATCCACCTAACTCACTGTACAATCACTCTTTCAAGGGAGGGACACACCTCGAGGAGCTTTTTCCTCAGTCTCTCTCTCTCTCGTAAACTCTGTCACTGTCCGTCTAGTGCATCGCAACGACGACGCCTTGTCCGCGAATTTAGACAGTCTTAGGGCTTAAGTCTCGTCGCGACCATGTCTCTGCTTACTTGGTTTGAGACAGTTGGAGACAGTCCGTCACGGAACAGGGCCCATTCGGGGATCCCTTCGCAGAGTCTGGGAAGAGAGGAGAGGACGTTGCAGGACGCCGGTCACCTCTGGGACCGTCGAGGACCGGACCGCTCTCGTAGGCGGGGAAGGAGTCAAGGGTTTCCTCAGGGGGTGGTCGGGGGGCCCCGTGCTATGGAGGAGATGGACGGTGTAATCTTTCATTTGGGACACTCGGTGGTCTTTGAGTCTCTCAGACTCCTGTACGGCACCACCGTGTCGGCACTGCGCGCCTGTCTACCCTCTGAAGAGTCCTTGTTTTACACGCGTCTTTGTGCCCAGGACCGAAACTTCACATATAGGTGCCACGACGAAAGTTCAGAAGACTCTTCGAGTCCGAGCTTGCACTGGATGAATCGCCGCAAGAATAAATACAGAGGCTTCTTCCTCGACATATAAATCGTTTACTCCTGAGAGGTAGCGGGTGCGGTCGAAGAAGTGTAAATATCTCGGCTCGTTAAAAGCGAACAATTAAAAAGGGGTCTAACAGAGGTATTTTCACCTATATATTCAATTTGTGACAATTTTTAGGTACTCAAGGTCCTTAGGACGTATTTACGTGAGTCTGAAAGTAACTCGCACACCCAAGTACAACGAATTTTCTTGTTCTTCCTCCGGCTGTCAGCTAGGCGCAAACAAGTAGAAGAGTGTCAACCGTTTGGTCGACGGACCGAACAGACAATAATTGCGACGTCAAGTCTAAGTGCCTCCGAGGTTGTACGTTTGACACATTTAAAGACGATCGTCTCAGATGCACACGTTTCGCTCCATATCTTCACTTCGATAATAGATCGACTGTGTTCGGTTTTATCTTTAATCAAAGTTAATAGACCCAAAAGTGGTTTTTTCGGAAAAAATTGGAAGTAATAATAGTCCTATTAATGGAACTGAGAGTGGGAAACATGTACATTAGTTTGGCATGTCAAAATTAGGGAACCTTGTTTGTTGACGGACTTGAGATAAAACCTTAGTCACCCATATCTTTATGATTCACTTGATGTACGTGTATTTTTCGGGTGGAACTTTTCTCTTACAACTGAGATCGTCGAAACGACTTCGCTCAGAAGGTTTCTCTTTAGAAGAAATCGTTTCATCAACTGTATTCCTACAGCGTAGGGAGTCGTCACTCTAAGTGTGAGGGAACCTAAAACGATCTTTGTCTTTTCTAGTTAGACGCCCTTAAATCTGGGTGACAAAGGTGCGTACGATGTTGCTTAAGAAAATGAAGGCCTATTTAAACGATTATGGTGGGGAGGAATGACTTGTCCCTTTTCTGTCTACTCTGACTTTTTATTATTTATCTTCCAGAATTATACAATACATGAAAGAGAAGGTTAAGAGTGATGTCCAGATACAAATCACAAATTATCATACTGAAATAGTCGTGTCGACAGTAGAAGAGTTAATTCGTTTACCTCCTGGGTCAACACGAGTTCCAACAGGAGAATCGTGGGGTGCACGAGGACTCGACACCGGTGCTGTCAGTCTGAGAGGACGAGTGTCGTGCACCGGGTCTCCGTGTTGTTGGTGGTAGTAGTGGTAGTAGTAGTGGTAGTGGTGAAACCCACCACTGTAAGTCGTTACAAGAGTAGACTTTCACACGGGAACTCCAAACACGGAGTCGGGACAAAGAGTGGGGTCTGGAACACAGAGGACGAGGCCAGATTTGGATTTCGGAAGGAGGGAGGAGAATTTTGTTATTCTTGAGGTAAAGATCCATTATGACAACTGACGTCCGGACGATTCAACCGTAGGAGATAAATTGGATGAATCGAGTCGTACCAATCTAATTTTTATTTGTGTACGTAGGTCCCATAAAGAGTATAGAGGTCGACCGAGGATCCAGTACGAGCCTCTCAAGTGACCCTGTGTCGTCCTGGGGACCTGGGGCGAGGACGTCAAGACCACCTACCTAAATACTATGTTGTAGTTCAGAGTTCATGTGGACCAGAGGTGTAAAGTTACCCGGACTGTGGACACACTCCTAATTCAATCCACTACGAACACGTGCCTTGAGTTAATTAGTGACCGTGTTTTATTTGTTACCACCTTCTTATAACGACGTCTGACTTAATACAGAGGGGGGTTTTAAGTAAACGACTTCGGGACCAGGGGTCACATGACCGTAAACCTCTACCCCCAGAGACCCCCCACTAAGCTAAATCTACTCCAGTACTCCCACCCCCGAAGGGACCACCGAGTCGTCATTTCTTAGACGGACGATACGTCCTCAACGTCCTCTACGTCCAAGCTAAAGACCCAACCCTTCTGGGGGACCTCCTCCCGTACCGTTGGGTGAGGTCATAAGAACGGACCTCTTAGGGTACCTGTCTCCTCGGACCACCTGATGTCAGGTGCCTAGAGTTTCTCAGTCTGTCCTGAATCACTGAAACGTGCGCGTGTGTGTGTACGTGTCCTCCGACCCAGGGAGTCCTACCTTAATCGCGGGAATGTCCTTCTCTAGAGTCTCTGGACGACGGAGAGGGACGGTGCACTCCCGCCTCGTTCTTCCATCGGTTGACGTTCCGTCCTTTTCTGGGAGTGGTCCTTGGACTGCCACGACCGTGGGACGAGGACCTGAAGGTCGGAGGTTTTGATACTCTTGATTTACGGAAAACGAATTCGGTGTCGGGTAGCAGAAAACAGTGTTGTCGGGTTCGTCCGATTCTGTTTATACAGGAGTAGAAGGTACATGGAATGAGGAAGAATCGGGGGAGGTAAGGAGTAAAAAGGTTAACAATCGTTGTAAAGGTGTCTATATTAAGGTACGAAGTTTCGAGAAAAGGAAGGACTTAGTTACACTTGTAAGACTTAATATGTCTTGACTTTCGAACTGGTCTTTGGATGATACCCGGACTACACGTTCCGTCTCAGAATATTCTGGGGGTACGGGAGGTCAATTTGTTAACGGGACCCACAAGGGCCCTCGACGGACATTCAGGACGAGCGTAGTCGACTCTACGACTCAAGTCTCTCACTTCGTTTACTTTATGTCGATACAACCGAAGACGAGGTAATCCTTTCCCTTTTTAGTTACAAACGGTTTACATCTTCCTGTTTTAGTTATCGTTTTCTTTAAAATAAAAGTTGGAAGATTCCCTCATAATGTTTCTTCTCTCTCACTTTTAATAATAATAAATAACTACATATATCGTGGAAGACTTTCGGAGTTTCACAAAATACCTTAATGTTTGACGGAAGCAGGGAGAGACGCATGTCTAACGAAACAAGACGAGCATGCGTCGGAGAGGTTTTCCCCGCTCATGTCCTTTATGATCTCGTTGTGTTGTGGTGTCGATACCCCGACTAAAGAAGTTCCACCACTGAGTAAATAAATACTTTTTTAGTCTTTCATTATTAATGATCGTGTTACTCGAATGGTGTGAGCGTAGAACACCTTTCAAAGACTCCTTCTTCGGTGGAGAAATCTAAAATTCACCGTAGTATTATATGCACCAAACCGTCTTTCTCCCCCTTTTTTCGGGAGAGGGGTGAAAAGAGGTTACAAGAAAGGAACCTTGTTCGTCGTGTAAACCCCTCTTAGTCGGTGGACGACGGTTGTAGAATTACGTCAAGGACCGTCTCCTCAAAACTACCTACCGAAGTTTCGGACCTCACATTTGATGACTTGTTTTGAAAGTCCTCCTACTTTGCAGTTTTCTCGCTCTCCGACGTCCTTCGTCCTGACGACCTCCGACCGCCGACAGACTCTTTAGGTGTTTCCCTTCTCAGTTTTATTTTAGGACGTTCCTATCTCACTAAAGTTGAAAAGTTAGAGGAGAGTGGACCCAAAAAAAAAAAAAAAGGAGTAAAGTCAACAGTGTTAGGAAACTCCCTCTTTCTCCCGTCCTTAATAATTGGGGTAAAATGTCTCCAAGGATCTCACATTCACTGAATGGGGTTTAGTGAGTCGAGAAATAACCGTCCCGGTCCCTACCTTCGACCAGAAGGCCTGTGAATCAGTCTTCTTTCCACTCTTTAATTCCTCGAGTTGTACGATGGAGACCTCTTCCGTTACCGTGGGGTGAGGTCATGAGAACGGACCTCTTAGGGTCCCTGCCCCCTCGGACCACTCGACGGCAGATACCCCAGCGTGTCTCAGCCTGTGCTGACTTCGTTACGACGTCGTCGTCGTCGTTGTACGATGGAGTTTGTCCTTCCGGGAGGGGGTCGTAGGGACTCTGAGTCCGTTTAGATCTCTCCGACCTAAGTAGTGAAGTGTTCTTAACGTAAATCAAAAATGTAATAGAAAGTCAAAAATTTTCTGTTTCTGGTTGCAGATATATTACGGGTGACTAAAGAGGAGTGACACGGTAGATCTTATTGGGTTGGATCAGAGTGAACGTGAACTCTTGGGTATTCCCTCCCTTTTGACGACCCATATGTGGTAGTAGGTGCGAACCTGTTTGTAGAGGTCGAAGGAGTTATTGACAAGGATCTTGTCCCAGAGGTCTACAGAAGGAGAGAATAAGACCTGTCAAAGTCAAACAGAAATAATATATAATTTGATGATACGGACCTTGGACTGTTTTTAGGGTGCACAGTAGACTGTAGTACTCTGTCGTCCTGATACAGGAGTGTAAAAGACCTATGAGAGTCTGAACGAGAAAGTGTGGTACCTGAAGTTCACTGGGTGAGTTTTAGGTTCCACAAAAGGGTCGTCGACGTTCTAAAAGGTCGGTGGTTCGGGTACACGACGTGGACACGGAAACCACTGAGTCACTTCCCGAACTGTACACCGTGGTAATGTAAGAGAGAAGAATAAGTGCGGGGAACAAAGTCGGATCGTGAAAAAATACTAAGAGCTCTGACGAGAGATCGTGTGATAAATAGGACGTGTCTAAACACCCAGTCAGAAAAGTACAGAAGTAGGTTTAATAAGTATTTAGTTAGGTTACTTTGTCTCGGGTCTCATGTCAGGAAATTCTCAGGTGCCAAGTCGGGGGGTAACCAATCACAATCGAGTAATTAAGTATAGGAAACCAATAAGTTTATCCTTACTTAAACGAGTCAGTCACAAACCAGGTGTATGAAGGAAAGTCCGTGACCAGATCCCAGTCGGTGTCCGTTAGTGACGTTCTTCTTACTTCATACACTTTAGGGGAGCCTAGGTGAGAAAACCCTGGACGAAACGAAAAACAGGTACACAGACCCGAAGGGGAATTCCCGGACAAACCGTGACCCAAAGGGGATTTCGGATTACGGAAAGAACGGTAGGAACATCAGTTGAAAGGAGATTCCAGCTCACGAGGACCGAGAAGTAGGGTTACTTGGTTGAACAGGTGATCTCTGGTCAGAGACGAACTTTCGAGAGGGAAGTTTGGTCGACTACAATAATAAGGGAATTTACAGGAAACGGGAACTCCGATCGGGTAGTGAGTGTGTCGAAGTAACGACTCTTTTAAAAGTAACATTCTTTGAGATAGTTTTAGGAATTATTTTCCTTGTAGATGGTATATTATCGTAGGACACTTGATACTTCAGATCACTGGAATAATCCTTTTCTTTATACAAGTGGAGATATACTGACCCTGAAGGAACAACCGAGTCTGTCATTTCTTAGACGGACGTTACGTCATCTGGACCCAAGTCAGGGACCGAACCCTTCTAGAGGACCTCTTCCCTTACCGTCGGGTGAGGTCATAAGAACGGACCTCTAAGGGTACCCGTCTTCTCGGATCACCCGATGTCAGATACCAGTGTTTCTCAACCTGTGTTGAATCACTGCTTTGGTGGTGGAGGTGGTGGTGTGACGGCCTTATGTCAAGCATATGTACTTCGTTTGAGAACATATCCGAGTCGAGGGAGGAGACCTTTGATAGGGAGAAAGTGTGTGGTAGACGTATCGAAAATACGGCAGTTACACTAGGGTTCGGGTTGGAGTCAGTCAGTCAGGACCACCAATTAACGGGGTTCGATTCGGTTAGTGTAAAAAATAAAATAAAAAAATGTCTGTCATCCTCCTTTTGACTTCGTGTCGTCGGTTAAAGAGAAACCACTGACCTGAGTTCTACACCACGAACCTTTGACCCCTGTGATACGAATGTCAGTATAACCGGCTCCCTACGGGGGATGACCACACCCCTCTCTCTTGTCTTTTTCTCCCTCTGTCTTCCCACCCCTCCATGTTTTTGTCGGTTGGTTTGTCTTCTGTTCTCTCCTCTCCGCCCACCAATGTCTCTCTTGTCTGGTTCTCTTAAAATTTTGGGGTTCTAATACCAGGGACAAAACGGACTCTACCCTGTGTAAGAAGCTGAACGTAAGGTTCTCAGTGGGTTTTAGAAATTTTTAGGGGGAAAAACGGATTCGATGAAACGCAAGTGTAAGACAGTAACCGGAGATTTCTCAAGATTCGCTATACCACTTTCTGTGATTGGGGTGGGGTAGGTTGACGGGGTGGAAAGTCCTGACGTGGTCATCTTAGGAAGTTCGAGTACGTCAGGATGTTTCTTGAAGATTCGAACGTGTTTTCTTTCTGTTCGTTTAATTATACAGAGAGGGAGTGGGAGGGCTAAACTCTAGTTAGTCTCGGTACCCGAAGGGACTATCGAGTCAACCATTTCTTAGGGGGACGTTGCGTCCTCTGGGGTCAGACTAAAGACCTCTTCCTTAGTTTATGTCGGGGGGTGAGGTCATAAGACCGGACCTCTTAAGGTACCTGGCACATCAGGTACCCCAACGTTTTTCAGTCTGTGCTGACTCACTGAAAGTGAAAGTCTCGGTGCTATGGTTGTCTTTCCGTTTTAAAATATGAAAAATTAGAAGAGTTTGTCACATGGTTGTTGATTTTGACGAGGAAAAGAAAGTATGACAAATAAAATTTCAAATGAACGTAAAGGAAAAGTTATCGGAGAAATGTCGTGTCCTTTCAGGGAGATGGTCCGGTGACAGGTTAAGTACCTGATGACGTCCGACTTCCCTGTCTTTTCAACCTCTCTGGGTCCGTCGACTCACACAGACGAATAAAACCAACGAAACTTAACTGGGTACTTCCTCAAAAGGTTGACTAGGTTGGGAGACCCGTGTTTGTAAAGTGTCAGAACAGTTCGAAACCAGGAGGACCAGTGTCGGGTCTGTCCACGGGACCATTTGTGGACTCTGTCAGTGAAAAAAATAATGTGAAGGATCAATATAGTTTTGTCCGAAGGTTTTCCATCTGTCCCGTTTGTGACTTACCGGAGAGGTGTCAAGGTTCAAGTCGGTCTAAGTGTTTGTGACGGTCGTCGATTTATACCTTTACCGAGGTAGGAAGACTACGGTTTTTAACACAGGTCGTAGACGAGGGTCTTGGAGTCACAGTGTCCCCTCAGTGACGGAAGGTCAGGTGCCCTCCCACCAGAGGGAGGTCTGGCCGGACCCGTAACAAATCGTTTCACTTGTACTACTGGTAGTACAATACATTCTAATATCACTATAAGGGTCGTCAAAATAACTCCCATTGGGACGTGGTCCTACCAGTCCACCAATTCCGTAACCTGCATTCTACGTTACCTGTATACAGATGCACCCAAGTGTGCGGTGAGGACCATCAATCAAACCCCAAAGGGTCCACCACGTCACCATCTCTTAGACGGACGGTTGCGTCCTCTGTGTCCTCTACGCCTAAGTTGGGGACCCGACCCTGCTAGGGGACCTCCTCCTTTTCCGTTGAGTGAGGTCATAAGAACGGGTCTCTCAGGGTACCTGTCTCCTCGGACCGTCCGATGTCAGGTACCCCAGCGTTTTTCAGCCTGTGTTGACTCGTGTGTGTGTGTGTGTTGCTTGTCCGTATCTCCCGTATTTCTGTCTCTTGTCTTTGCTCCGGTATTGGGTCGTTCACTTTACATTCAGAGGAAATCTCGTACAACGAGTGAATTTTTAAAAGGTCTTCAAATGTCCAACGGGACGGGTTAGGGGTACGATTTAGTGGAGAATGGTTCCGTTAAAACACGGTAGAGTGGTTAAATAAGGAAGTGTAAAAGCAAAAGGGGTACCAGAGTCAGGGGTAGGAATCCCTGAATAGTTTCATGAACGACATCCTGAGAACGATCTTTTACTGGTCAGAAATGTCCACAATTTGTGAACAACCTACGAGTGTCATTGGAATCAGACGAGACGAGAAATTTTCGTTTCCTACCTCTACGAATGGTTCGTAAAAGACTCTTTCCTCACATTTAACGTCCTTTGACACATTTAATTTCCTTGACGGATTACATTAATCGGTGTGTCCTTTACATTACCCGGACCTT
The DNA here is from genome assembly GCA_006410555.1 of Capra ibex. Classification (NCBI taxonomy): domain Eukaryota; kingdom Metazoa; phylum Chordata; class Mammalia; order Artiodactyla; family Bovidae; genus Capra; species Capra ibex. The sequence goes on from SJYO01026388.1 coordinate 74,097,687, forward strand.
TTGTTTTCACATTAAATACTCCTTTATAGTTAACCTTATTACATTTATTACCCGAAAAGTGACGCCAAAGATAATGAACACCTTGATTCGATCAGTAATCCGTTCCTTCACGAATAGGTTCAGATCTTTCCAAGAGACTTCCACGCCGAAATCTTACAGTGTGCTGGAAGTCCTTTCTAGGAATTAATTAACACACTCGAAACGTTCTTCGTATACCCGAGTCGACTCAAAGGGTGAGGAGGGTCGTCTGGTTGTTGTGGATATGCTACACCGGAACGAGAGTCGGTCCTGGAAGTCCCTTTATAGAGATACGAAACGTAGGTAGACTACCCCTTAGAGAGGTGAAACGCGAGTGTGATCGATCAAAGGAAGGATTCACCAGTCTATAACCGTTGTGACTACGCAGACTATAGTTGGTAGACTTAATATTAATAATAACCGTGAGAGGATGCGGAGAGGTACTTTGTTAAATCGGTTAAGGAGTAGAAGTGGGAGTGGAAAAGAGAGAAAACTTTATCAGAGAACGGTCCTTTTTTTTTTTAGATACATAATTTATTCGAGTCACCGAATAATGTATTTACCTTTGTATTGTATTTGAAGATTCATTATTACCTGGTACATTTGAAAATGTCTTCGGGCACCAGAATTTCTCTGGAGTAGATTAATTTCTTTTGTTGGAATTGAACATAACGAAATCACATAATAAAAAACAGTATTTTTAGACTGACAATGAATGGGACTAGTAGAATTGAGATCTAATATTGTTTTCCCCGGTTGCCCATTGGGTCTTTTTAGTACCCCACTTTACGTTTGGGAGAGTTCATAGTCACGAAGACTTCAAGAAATCCAAGTCTAAGGTTTACTGTCCTTTGACTTGTTTAATAATTTACATCGTCTTTTGTTATACTTGTTATCCATCTAAAATGTGAAGACAAGAGGTAGACGACAGAAGATCCGATTCCTCTGGACGAGGAAGGATGTCGACGTCGGAGCTGACTGGGAGGATAGAAGGTAGTGCGAAGACACAGGGACCCCACCCACGACGTCAGATGTGTCCGGGCCTGGGCACCTCCGACGGAGGTTCCCCCGAGAAGAGGACACAGAGGTCGGGGTGCCGGCCGAGGGAGGAGGTCACCCTCTTCATCAGTGTCGTGGTGTGGAGGAGAGCGGGAAATGTCTTCCCTCGGAGGGAGGCGTTTCGGCAGAGGGTGAGACGGGGTGTGGTGTCCCGGCGGCAGAAGGGAGGGACGGGGGTGCAGTGTCCCGTCGGTAGAAGGGAGAGACGGGGGTGCAATGTCCCGGCGGTTGAAGGGAGGGACGGGGGTGCAGTGTCCCGTCGGACGTCCCAAGTATTTTTAACACGGGGGGTCGGGGGGGCGCGGGTTACGACATTGAGATTTGTGGAGTTTGTGAACAAGGACAAGTTGTTGAGTTTTATTTCACCTTTTCATGTAAGATTTTGTAACAAAGTGAAGAGTCAGGTTTTTACCAGTCTCCAATTTTTAAGTCAAGAGGTCTGGAAAGACCAGAGTAGATGTCTAGAGAATACTGGGACTATTTCTTCCCACTACCCAAAGAACTGAAGTCGACACGATTTCCATCCCCCTAACTGTAAATACAGATGTGGTTCTCTATTTTTCCGGGTCGAAGAAGAAATAAGAATAAAGACCGGTTTCGTCTATAGGAAGGAATATTAATGAACCCGATAACGATAATATCGGTAGTAAAAGTGATAAATGATAATACCCATAAATCTCCGAGTATTTTTACACTCGAAGGAGTTACGAATTTGTCGTGCTCTCTATTTAGTCTTCGTGTCTCGAAACCGACTGTGGCCTACTCTGGACTGACCCTTGTCGACCTAACGAGAGAACTGATTTATAAATGTTTTCCGCACTAATATAGTGCCTCGCTGTGACACGCTTATATTGTTAAATAGTTAGTAGAACAAATTGTGCCTCGGGGTGTCCTTCCCGATGTAAGGGTGAATTGTTATTCTCAGATGACATACGATTAATTAAATGAATGAAAGTGAATCCTCTCCTTAAGACCCTTCTACCGACACAACAGTTGTTGTGTCCAAACCTAGAAGGTCTTAGAGAGGTATTTTGTCCTTCTCGTACATCTGGCGTTTTGGTTTGTGTAACTATTGTAAACACTACTTTGATTCACTGTTCCAAAGAGGTGTTTAGGATTTTATGTTCACACACGTACGTGTCAACGAAGTCAGTACAGGTCGAGAAACGCTGGGACACCCGATATCGGACGGTCACCCATGACGATTTCATGGACTACAATGACCGTGAACACTCCGTCTTTCGTCTCTCTTCCTTGTCCCGTTCGGACGTTCGTCCCCTTGGGTTTCTTTGTTCTCCATAGGGACCTTTCACACCACCACTTAGTCTCTTCTTAGACCTTTCCAAATACGGAGGGTGTCTTCCACTCAGGGTTCCCGGACACCGTTCTTTAAACTGTCCCGAGGGAGTTGGGAGGTGTGACTGATCGAAAGAGAGGTCCATTCCGGAGGGGTTTCCTTTGTTCCAATCCTTACATTGTTTGGGACTCGTCTCACTCCTCTTGTCTCCGTTTCCCTTCCCTTTCTCGTCTATTTTCACCCTCGTCCTTCCCCCTTTTGTCCTCTCAAGTCTTTCGTTTAACGAAGGATACTGTGGGTTGTTTTCGTTACATTCTCCCTCGAGGTGTTTCGACCGTTTCAAGACACTTAAGCAGGTGGAAGATTTTAAGTCCTTTTGATTTAAGTGTATCTTTACTCACTAGTGTTTTCTATATCCAGTTACAGGTATCTTTCACTGATAGTCTTTGTTTACTTTACAAATACTCTTATTGTACTGTTGACTGTTTTCCATACGGTCTTTCTGTACAATTTTGAAATTATATGAGAAGGTTTGTGTGGTTTCTGTAATTCTTTTTACTATGTTCTAAACTTTCTTGTTATTAAGTCTTAATCTTTTTGAGTTTTTACTTCAGTATTTTGAGTACTTTTTTTAATATTTTTCAGTAAAATCTTTATTATGACTTAATATTCCTCGTGTTCTCGTTTATTTATGTTATTTGTGACGGAAGTCTTCTATTTTCCCTCCTAAAAAGTAATTTTTTAATTACATATTTTTCTAAAAATTTCTTAGTTCTCTTTAATTATAACTTCTATTCGTTTCTTTTATATTGTACACCTATCGTCAGCAGGGGTCTCATCTTTTGTCTGATTCCCTCGTCTTATTTATTGTTTTTAGTATTGAGTTTTTTGGAAAAGAGTTTTTCCTTTCCACATTTGAGATATACAAATGTATAACGCTCTTGAGATATACAGAAATTCTTATAGTTGGGTTTTTCTATTTGTAGTTCACTGTAAAATTATTTTAACGACCTGAACTTTCTTTTTTTTTTTCAGTAAACCTGTAACCTGTTTTCTCGTACACTGAATCTTATTTTAATCCAAAAGTAGTCTGTTAATGATATGATAGCAGTTACAAAGGGTCCACCGTGATCACCATTTCTTTTGGTGGACGGTTACGTTCTCTGTATTCTGTACTCTCAAACTAGGGACCCAACCCTTCGAGGGGACGTCCTCCTTTACCGTTGGGTGAGGTCATAAGAACGGACCTCTTATGGGTACCTGTCTCCTGGGACCGTCCGATGTCAGGTATCCCAGCGTTTCTCAGTCTGTGTTGACTTCGTTGACTGACTGACTGACTGACTGGAATCGTTGAGAACACTGTTTCCTTTTATTCCTTTATGTAAAGTCTATGAGTTTCTTACTTTTGTACTCAGTTTTTAAAATATGGGTCTTTAGGACTGGAAGTTCATTTATCCCGTGTTTGAGGACAACTGTGTGTTTGGAGTCTCTTGGTACCAAGGGACTACGTCGGAAGACTTCCTTATGTAATCTTTTGTTCTAAGTTTCTTACTGATCTCCCTGTAGTTGTCTTTCTGGACACTACTCGTATTTGTACCTTATTTAATTGTTTAACTCTGATTTTCCCTTAAATTTCCCTCTCTGATATAATTATTATACGTCGTCATTCACTAGACCGGTACATTCATTTCGTGTTATTAAAAAGTTTACCTTCTTCTCATTCCTATCGTATAAAGGACATTTAACCGTCTTTAGATGTTCAGAGACATAGGTCTCTGAACTCGTCTGAGCCCGAACTAGGAAAACTTTCTGATATATCTACGACAATAATGTAATCCTTCTTATATTACAGACTCAAAGAAAAAAAGAGGTTACATTTTTAATAAACTAAGAAAAATCATTAAAATAAAGTGAGAAAAGTCATTAGTCTTAACCAATACATGATAATCATAACAATAGGGACATATAAAATACACATGAGTAGACATATTTCGTCTACTCATTTAGGACTGTCCTAACCCTTTTGTCGTTCTATAAGGATATAATCTTGACACGACACGTGGGACCCTAGTGAGACCTGTCACCCCGGAAGAAATGTCGGACCTCTGACATTCCTGTTAAGAAAAGTGTACACGGTAGACGTGTTCTCTACCTCATATTTATGTGGTTCCAGGATTTTAGGGGTGATGTTTTATCCTTCTGAATGGTCTTTTCTTTATGTCGAGGTACGTTCTTATAAATAAGTACAAATGTAACGACGTTCAAATTTACTTACAAGGAGAAAAGATCCAAAAGAGAAATCTTGAATCAAAAGACGTTATGTTTCTTTATTTCCTTTTGTTATCTTACCCTTTCTGATCGTTAGAGAAGTTCTTTTAATTTCTATGGTGCCCTTGTAAAGTACGTTTTTACCCGTGTTATTTCCTGTCTTTGCAATACCCGGATTGTCTACGTCTTCTACAATTTTTCTCAACCGTCTTTATGTGTCTTCTTGATATGTTTTTTCCAGAATTACTGGACCGGTTGGTGTTACCACACGAGTCAGTGGATCTTGGTCTGTTGGACCTTACACTTCAGTTCACTCGAAATCCTTGGTAATGATGTTCGTTTCAATCACCTCCACTACCTTAAGGTCGAGTCGATAAAATTTAAGATTTCTCCCCCCAAGCACAAACCCTTGTGTACATTCTTAATTTCTAAAATTTTAAATTTTTTATTTTTTTATTTTGTTTTTTTATTTATTTTCTACTACGACACTTTCACGACGGGGTCGTTTAAACCTTTTGACTCGTCACCGGTGTCCCGACCTTTACCAGCCAAAAGTAAGGTTAGGGTTTCTTTTCGTTACGGTTTCTTACAAGTTTGATGGTATGTTAATGCGAGTAAAGTGTACTATCGTTCCATTACGGGGTTTAGGAAGTTCGATCCTAAGTCGTCATGTACTTGGTTCTTAAAGGTCCACATGTTCGACCTAAATCTTTTCCGTCCCCTTGGTCTCTAGTTTAACGGTTGTAGACAACCTAGTATCTTTTTCGTTCTCTTAAGGTCTTTTTATAGATGAAGACGAAGTAACTGATACGATTTCGGAAATTGACACACCTGGTATTGTTTGGTACCTTTTGAGGACTTCTCTACCCTTATGGTCTGGTGAAATGGACAGAGTACTCTTTGGATATACGTCTAGTTCTTCGTTGTCAATCTTGTTTTCTGTCTTGTTACCTGACCAAAGTTTAACCCTTTCCTCATGCAGTTCCGACATATGACAGTGGGACAAATAAATTGAATATAGGTCTCGTGTAGTACGTTTTACGGTCCGACCTACTTCGAGTTCGACCTTAGTTCTAACGGTCCTCTTTATAGTTATTGGAGCTATACGTCTACTATGGTGGGATTACCGTCTTTCGTTTCTCCTTGATTTTTCGGAGAACTACTTCCACTTTCTTCTCTTACTTTTTCAACCGAATTTTGAGTTGTAAGTTTTTTGTTTCTAGTACCGTAGGTCAGGGTGGTAAAGTACCGTTTATCTACCCATTTGTTACCTTTGTCATTGTCTGAAATAAAAGAACCCGAGATTTTAGTGACGTCTACCACTGACGTCGGTACTTTAATTTTCTACGAACGAGGAACTTCTTTTGGACACTGGTTGTGTTTGTCGAATAATTTTTCGTCTCTGTGATAAAACAACTGGTTCCAGACATATCCGTTTCGATACCGAAAAAGTCATTAATACATGTCTATACTCTCAACCTGGTATTTCTTCCGACTCACGACTTCTTGACTACGAAAGTTCGACGTCACAGTCTCTTCTGAGAACTCTCAGGGAACCTGACGTTCCTTTAGTTTAGTCAGTTAGGATTTCCTTTAGTTGGGACTTATAAGTAACTGTCCTGACTACGACTTCGACTTCGAGGTTATGAAACCGGAGGACTAACCTTCTCAATTGAGTAACCTTTTCTAGGACTACGACCGTTTCTGACTTCCATTTTCCTCTTCCCCCGTTGTCTTCTACACTACCAACTTACCTGTACTCAAATTCGTTTGAGGTCCTCTACCACTTCCTGTCCCTTTGGACCGTACGACGTCAAATATCGTAGTGTTTCTCAATCTGTGCTGAATCACTGACTTGTTGGTTTTCAAACTATGAAGTCCGTTCTTACTTCCTTGACCCTACCTTTCAATCGGAGAATCTATGGTTACTGTTCTGCTTAGAGTTTGGGTTCACTACTCCACTAATCGTTTTGGTCGAGACAACTTAATTAAGTCAATTAATATACATCGTTATTGTGGATCAGGGTAATCGAGAGTGACACACGGTCTGTGACACACGAAAACGTAACGAAGGAAATTAGAAGCCTCTTCCGTTACCGTGGGGTGAGGTCATGAGAACGGACCTTATAGGGCGGTCTCCTCCTCGGACCATCCGACGTCAGGTACACCAGTTATCCTCAGCCTGTGTTGACTCCCTGAAGTGAAAGTGAAAAGTGAAAGGACGTAACCTCTTCCTTTACCGGTGGGTGAGGTCAAAAGAACGGACCTCTCAGGTCCCTGCCCCCTCGGACCACCCGACGGCAGAGACCCCAGTGTGTCTCAGCCTATGTTGACTTCGCTGAATCGTCGTTGTCGTCGTCGTCGAAATTAGAAGTGGTTGTGGGAAAACTCCATGTTTGATAAAATTCGGGGTAAAGTGGTTTCTCCTTGACTCAGGTTTCTACCTCATCGAACGGGTTCCAGTGTGGTAATCTAAGTCTGAACACAAGAGAGTGTGGTTTCAGGGAGTGATCCTCGAGAGACCACATTGGTTCCTCCTTTTGACGTAGTACAATTGAACCCAACAATAAGACTGAGAAGAACTAAACAAAGGTTCTCAAGACCCTATTTCGTACGTAAATCTGCAACACTGTGTCCACGTAGACTGGAACCCACCTGGGTTGTTCTGTGGGGTCTAGGTTGGTCCTACGACCCCACCCGTGAGGTCACCGTAGGTCGTCCGGTGAGTGACTGACATCACGATTGTTAAGTCAAGTCAAGTCAGCGAGTCAGTACAGGCTGAGAAATGCTGGGGTACTTAGCGTCGTGTGGTCCGGAGGGACAGGTAGTGGTTGAGGGCGTTAAGTGAGTCTGAGTGCAGGTAGCTCAGTCACTACGGTAGGTCGGTAGAGTAGGAGCCAGCAGGGGAAGAGGAGGACGGGGGTTAGGGAGGGTCGTAGTCTCAGAAAAGGTTATTCAGTTGAGAAGCGTACTCCACCGGTTTCATGTGCTCTAAGTCGAAATCGTAGTAAGGAAGGTTTCTTTAGGGTCCCAACTAGAGGAAGTCTTACCTGACCAACCTAGAGGAACGTCAGGTTCCCTGAGAGTTCTCAGAAGAGGTTGTGGTGTCAAGTTTTCGTAGTTAAGAAACGTGAGTCGGAGGAAGTGTCTGGTTGAGAGTGTAGGTATGTACTGGTGTCCTTTTTGGTATCGGAACTGATCTACCTGGCATCAGCCTTTTCATTGCAGAGACGAAAAATTATACGAGACATCCAACCAGTATTGAAAAGAAGGTTCCTCATTCGCAGAAAATTAAAGTACCGACGTCAGTGGTAGACGTCACTAAAACCTCGGGTTTTTTTATTTCAGACTGTGACAAAGGTGACAAAGGGGTAGATAAAGGGTACTTCACTACCCTGGCCTACGGTACTAGAAGCAAAAGACTTACAACTCGAAATTCGGTTGAAAAAGCGAGAGGAGAAAGTGAAAGTAGTTCTCCGAGAAATCAAGGAGAAGTAAAAGACGGTATTCCCACCACAGTAGGCGTGTACACTCCAATAACCATAAAGAGGGCCGTTAGAACTAAGATCGAACCCAAAGAAGGTCAGGTCGCAAAGAGTACTACATGAGACGTCTCTTCAATTTATTCGTCCCACTGTTATATGTCGGAACTGCATGAGGAAAAGGAGAAACCTTGGTCAGACAACAAGGTACAGGTCAAGATTGACAACGAAGGACTGGACGTATGTCTAAAGAGTTCTCCGTCCAGTCCACCAGACCATATGGGTAGAGAAAGTCTTAAAAGGTGTCAAATAACACTAGGTGTGTCAGTTTCCGAAACCGTATTAGTTGTTTCGTCTTTATCTACAAAAAGACCTTGAGAGAACGAAAAAGGTACTAGGTCGCCTACCACCGTTAAACTAGAGACCAAGGAGACGGAAAAGATTTTGGTCGAACTTGTAGTCCCTCAAGTGCCAAGTGCATAACGACTTCGGACCGAACCTCTTAAAACTCGTAATGAAATGATCGTACACTCTACTCACGTTGACACGCCATCAAACTCGTAA
>SJYO01026388.1:74106865-74236676 GCA_006410555.1 Capra ibex
CACAACTGGTAGACCACTACAGGTACACATCTCAGAAGAGAACACAACAACCTTCTCCCACAAACGATACTGGTCACGTAAAAGAACCGTTTTGAGATAATCAGAAACGGGACGAAGTAAGACGTAAGGTTCCGGTTTAAACGGACAATGAGGTCCACAAAGCACTGAAGGATGAAAACGTAAGGTCAGGGGATATTACTTTTCCTGTAGAAAAAACCCACAATCAAGATTTTCCAGAACATCCAGAAGTATCTTGGCAAGTTGAAGTCAAAGAAGTGGCAATGACCAACCCCGTATCTGAACCTATTGACACTATAACTTGCCAAACGGAACCTCTACTTGTCTCTAGTAAGACAGTAAAAACTCTAACGTAGGTTCATGACGTAAAGCCTGAGAAAACAACTGGTACTGCCGATGAAGTAAAGAAGACTCCCTAAGGACGGGTGTGATCATCTATATTACCAGTAGACTCAATTTAAGTGGGTAAGGTCAGGTGAAATCAAGCGACTAAGGATCTTACAACTGCAAGTAAGAACGGTAGAGAACAAACTGGTGAAGGTTAAACGGAACTAAGTACCTGGACTGTAAGGTCCAAGGATACATTATAATGAGAAATGTCGTAGCCTAGAATGAAGATAGTGGTCAGTGTAGGTGTCGACCCATAACAAAAACGAAACCGAGGTAGGGAAGTAAGAAAGACCTCAATAAAGAGGTGACTAGAGGTCATCGGATGACCCGTGGATTACTGGACCCCTCAAGGAGAAAGCCATAGGATAGTAAAACGGAAAAGTATGACAAGTACCCCAAGAGTTCCGTTCTTATGACTTCACCGAACGGTAAGGGAAGAGGTCACCTGGTGTAAGACAGTCCGGAGAGGTGGTACTGGACGGGCAGAACACAACGGGTCGTCCGTACCGAACCAAAGTAACTCAATCTGTTCCGACACCAGGATCACACTAATCTAACTGATTAACAGACACTCATACCAAAGTCACACAGACGGGAGACTACGGGAGAACGTTGTGGATGGTAGAATGAACCCAAAGAGAATGGAACCCACACCCCATAGAGAAGTGCCGATGAGGTCGTTTCGTGTCGGCGACGGGGAATGGAACCTGCTCCCCATAGAGGAATGGTGGCGGAAAGGACTGGAAGTTATACCCTATCGAGGAGATCCGGGAGGACACGGACGCGGTGGTGACAAGGAACCCAACGAGGAGGGCCGGGACCGGAGTCCGCACACACCGAGGAGGGTCGACGGTCGGGACCGGAGTCCGAGCCCCACCGAGGAGTCCCAGTGGCGGGGACCGTAGCCCACGCTCCACCGAAGAGGGCCGACGGTGACTGGAGCCTGCGCTCCATCGAGGAGAGTCGGCGGTGGGGACTGGAGCCTGCGTCCCGTCGAGGAAAGCCGGCAAGGACGTGGCAGCGTCGGACCGTGAGATCCGGCGACGGGGACTGGAGCCTGCACCCCATCGAGGAAAGCCGGCGCGAATCACGCGGTCGAGCGGCGGTGGCGGACGTGAATCACGATTGTCACCCCTACCCTTTCTACATTTCTCTGCGTTCAAGATAAGGACCGAACCCTTCTAGGGGACCTTCTCCCGTACCGTTGGCTGAGGTCACAAGAACGGACCTCTTAGGGACCTGTCTCCTCGGACCACCCGATGTCAGGTACCTCAACGTCTCTCAGTTTGTGTTGACTTCGTTGAATCGTGTGTACGTGAATTGAAGAGACAAAAGAATGACTATTTTATCGTTAGATTTTGCAGAGTCGTGTGTTATCAAGAACCGTTCTAATTTATTCCATGATACACATGTTGTCAGATGTTTGTAAGGTTTAAGTAGAGGGAGTAGGGTTCAGGGCGTCTTGGTGGTACCTGAAGTCAGAGTGTCTATGTGTTGTAGTCAGGTGTCACCCTCACGACAGACTCACGCTCCTGTGATAATGTAAAGTAAACCAAAACGACGAAAATTTCGTAGGTGGGTAGTGGGGTTCAAGTTGCATAGACCTTATAAATAGGAATGTCGTAAAAGTTTTAAGCACGTTTGAGAGGTCACCTTAGACAGGACCTTTCTCAGAGAGAGAGGGGTTTATTCAGTACCAGTACTCTTCTGTGTCTGACAATCTGGGTCTGAAGATGTTTATGACAGACCTCCCACCCGGAAGCTCATTCTTCTGACTCGAGTAAGTTTTTCCCAGGGACGGAGGACGTTACCCTACCTTTTCCCTTTGTCGTCGGTACGTCTACGAAGGGACCCGAAGGAAGGACAGATCCGACCCACCTTCTCTCTACGTCCTCTCTCTAAAGAAACAGGACGTGACCCACGGGGTGACCCCTCCTCGTCGTCTCCTCCGATTCTTCCCCGACGGGGTGGACAGGACGGGTTGCTCAGGACCCTTGTATATGTAGGGGACCCCGGGTCGGGTGTTGGGGGAGGGGTTCGGGACGAGAGGAGTCTAAAGTGGTAGGACCCCCCTTTTGTTCCCTCTACAATTTACGATAAATTCCAGAGAGACAGAATGGTTTTGGGAAACATCCTCCAATAATTACAGTTTCCTTTTGGTTGGAATAGGAGTACGGAAGAAAGGGGGACTTTAGTCTGTCCGGACACGACCCTGACGGATGTAGTACCTCGTGGGTCCCTTCCACCGGTGTCGGAGGTGAGGGTGGGTCCGTGGTTCCCTGAAACGTTGGGTGAGATCTCTTTCCTTCAAAAGAGGGTTGGGGCGGTCTCCGTACGTCCGAGGGACCCAATTTTATGTTAATAATCAGTCCGAAGAATATCGATTTCTTGACCTTATTCTCTTGAATGTTTGGTATGATGAGTATAAAATCGAAACCCCCCCAGAACTTTTACGGGTTAAAATAGAATTACTCTTCTAAGGAACGCCCCCCGCGAGGCGTCTTTCTCTCTCCGTGACCTTGAAGGGAGTCGTTTCGGCTCCCCAGGGCTTCTCTCCACTCGGACGACAGGTAGTTGGGTCGGGGAGGTGTTCCCTCTCTGTGAGTCTCCGGTGTGCCCAAGGTAGATTCGTCAAGGCGAAATAACGGTGTTTGAGAACCCAAATATATCCGTTCCCCCCCCCCCCCAACGCTCCCAACGTGGTTAGTGCAATTTCCAGTTTAACATTATACGGTATCAACGTGGTTAGTGTAATTTCCAGTTCAGCAGTACGAGAAGTAACATTGTTCTCAGTTACCACTAGTGCGCGACAGGTACACGTGCCTTTAGTTCTCTCGGTTACTTTTCAAAATTGTTTGTTGAATCCGGTGCGGGAGTAGAGAAGACGGTCCGCGGTAGAATCGAGATTTGGCGTTTCGATCGGGAACAAAAAAGTTCCAAAGGGTAAATCCCGGGGTGTTAAGGATTGCGTCTGTTTTGAAGGAGAGTTTGAGAATGATGAACATTGGGTATTTCCTATAAAAATTTCTGAACCTGTCATTTCGTAATATTAAGGATGTATCCCAAATTGACTCTTTTCTCATAAACAGCCAGTAAGAGAGAAGGGAGAGAAACACACACAAACACATATTCACTACGTTGAAATTTTGTTATATGAGATTGTCATGACCAAACCTCTGAGGAGTGGAAGGTCCCCCGTCAGAACCGAGTAAGTTCCAAGTGTACAGTTGTCACCAGGGACCCTCCGAAACTACGACCGTGGTGTGGGGGATTGGGGAGTGACGACACTCGGCCCACGAGAGTAACGAGACACAGAGACACAGGAAGGAGACTTTAGTGGTGAATAACGATGTAGTGTGAGAGTTTAGGAGGGACCTCCAAGAACCTGAACCGAAACAGAGTACCTATTGTGGAGTTTGTCGGAACCGACGAGACGACTCCGAGACGATAGAGGGGGTGCACTCGACCCCTGTGTCGGGGGGTGGGTCTCTCAGCGATCTACAATACCGGAGGAACGAGGGGACTGGGTCGTCTTTCGGTACCTCGATGAGGAGCCCCGAGACCAAGAGTATCCGGACAGAACTTCTTAAGGTCGAGACATCCCACGGTCACACCCCGGACCACGTGAGGTGTTCCTTAAGAGTTTCTTCTACCGTTCAGGTCCTCAGCCACAGTACCACGACTCCGGGTCCCAGTCGGGAGGTCCCCGGGACTGCCTGTGTCCGGACGACTGGTGCCACCGACACTAGGACCTCTCTTGACTGTAATTCAGAGGGGTCCCGGGGAGACAACGGTGGCCCTGGAGACCACACGCGAGTCCACGAACAGTCTGAGGTCCAGTGGCGAGTGGGGCCCGGCACTACCCACTGAGGGAGTAAGGCGTCAAGGGGTCGTAGGGGTCTTCTTGTAGTAGTCGGGTAGCCGGAGGAATTGAGGGTCTCTACGGAAACAGTGAACGATACTGACGTAGAGTGAGAGACTAGCCTTATTCAAGAGGACGGTAAAAAGGAGACGATGGTAAGTGCCGTACAAAGGTCAATACGGTTTACCTTTCCTGTGACGCTTGGGACGAAACGACCCTTGTAAGTCAGAGACAGATTTCAGACTCTTTGGTGGGACCCCTCCGTGCCGCACAGGATGGGTACAATCTCGTAGTCTGTAGAGACCCTCGAGGTCGGTTGTTCTCCGACTTAATGTCACTTTAGGCGGACTAGCGAGACGAGGAACTGTGAAGACATGGTGTGTAATTACTGCACACAGGCTGACGTTTAAGTTTTGGTAGATTTTGATCTAAGAGGAGACGTACTCAAATTTCGGAACTCCGAGAAGAAGGTTACAACTAATGGAACCCAAACGATATTGGTTCTATATTTGTGTCCTATATTTTTGTTCTTTTTATTAGAAAATTCCAATTATCGAAACTTGTTAATCATATTTATAGTGTGTCAACTATAAAAGGCGTTATAATTAAAACTTTGACTCGTTTGATAAGACGGTTCGGTTTCATGAGACGACTGATTCTTAATGAAATGAAAAAAAATTAGGAGTAAGGTTGGTTCCTTCACTTATATATTGTAATTGACACAGTAAGTGGTACAATCTGGAGTCGGTAAAACCGGGGAGTCGGTAAAACGGGGGTGACCGTGACTGTAAATTACCAGTAGCGATGTACTCCGATTCCTCAGGTCGGTACAAGTAGTAGACTAGTTCTTCGTCGGAAGGGAAGGAATTCGAGGTTGATACGTCTTTTGTGAGTTGTTCGTAAACACCCACCTCACCTCGTCTTGCAAAGTTCCCGAAATTCTTTGTTGCAGTGGTCCTACGAAAATCGGGGTCCTGGATCGTGTCACTCACCTGCCATCATCCACGAGTTGTGAACTGAACTGACAGCTTATCCGTCGTAGATGCACCTGTTCGTCTGTCTTGTAAATCAGTAAGGACGGGTGACGTCGACCGAAAATTGTAATGCGGTCTCTATCCTGAACGTAAAAATATCAAAGGAGAAGGGTCCTACTCCGTTTACGTAGATACATGACAAGAACAAGTACCCCGGTACTTATTTGGGGTCAGACTGTTGATTTCGGATCACGAGTCCTCTGTCTCTTCGGCTGGATTCCTTAGTGGACTCTACGGACCGTCCACCGAGCACGGGGAGTTGGCCCGACCCTGTCCCAGGTGGGGAGTGGGGTTCTCTCTATTCTCCCCGTCCGTGCGTGGGAGTACAGACACCTCTACCGGTTTTGGGATGTTCACCACCTCCTTCACTGTCGTCGGCAGGAGTATACAGACTTCGGTTCAGGAATCCCACATCTTGGGAGTCCCTCTACAGGGATCGGTGTTTTATCCGGGACTATCGACCGACGGTCCTGACGGGGGGAGCTTTTCGATTAGATGATCTTTTTGAGAGACAAGATGTAAAAGCGACTTTCAAACTGAGAAGAAAATATCAAATTTTCAAAATTGACTTCAGTATTAACAAACCAAATGAGGACGACCGTCGATCTTACTCAGTTGATTAAAGATTATTTACTCTTTTTTAATAAAAGTCCCTTGTAAGATATTAAGAAAAACCTCTATATTTACATTAGTACCAGTTTTAACGATTTTTATTACAAAGACTTAAGGTCATGGGATTTTTATATAAGTGTAAATTATTGACTTTACAATATAGAATTAATAATAATATATTGATAAAATAAGGTACACATCAGAGATCTGGTGTGTATAAAATAGGGATAATAGAGATAAAAGATATTACGTTACATTACAAGTCAAGTCAAGTCAACGAGTCAGTACAGGCTGAGAAATGCTGGGGTACTTAGCGTCGTGTGGTCCGGAGGGACAGGTAGTGGTAGAGGGCCTCAAGTAAGTCTGAGTGCAGGTAGCTCAGTCACTACGGTAGGTCGGTAGAGTAGGAGCTAGAAGGGGAAGAGGAGGACGGGGGTTAGGGAGGGTCGTAGTCTCAGAAAAGGTTACTCAGTTGAGAAGCGTACTCCACCGGTTTCATGACCTCGAAGTCGAAATCGTAGTCAGGAAGGTTTCCTTAGGGTCCCGACTAGAGGGAGTCTTACCTGACCAACCTAGAGAAACGTCAGGTTCCCTGAGAGTTCTCAGAAGAGGTTGTGGTGTCAAGTTTTCGTAGTTAAGAAGCCACGAGTCGGAAGAAGTGTCAGGTTGAGAGTGTAGGTATGTACTGGTGTCCTTTTTGGTATCGGAACTGATCTACCTAGAATCAGCCGTTTCATTACAGAGACGAAAACTTATATGATAGATCCAACCAGTATTGAAAAGAAATTTCCTCATCCGCAGCAAATTAAAGTAACGACGTCAGTGGTAGACGTCACTAAAACCTCGGGTTTTTTTATTTCAGACTGTGACAAAGGTGACAAACGGGTAGACAAAGGGCACTTCACTACCCTGGTCTACGGTACTAGAAGTAAAAGACTTACACCTCGACATTCGGTTGAAAAAGTGAGAGGGGAAAGTGAAAGTGGTTCTCCGAGAAATCGAGGAGAAGTGAAAGACGGTATTCCCACCACAGTAGACGTATACACTCCAATAACTACAAAGAGGGCCGTTAGAACTAAGGTCGAACACAAAGAAGGTCAGGTCGCAAAGAGTACTACATGAGACGTCTCTTCAATTTATTCGTCCCGTTGTTATATGTCGGAACTGCATGAGGAAAAGGATAAACTTTGGTCAGACAACAAGGTGGAGGTCAAGATTGACAACGAAGGACTGGACGTATGTCTAAAGAGTTCTCCGTCCAGTCCACCAGACCATAAGGGTAGAGAAAGTCTTAAAAGGTGTCAAATAACACTAGGTGCGTCAGTTTCCGAAACCGTGTCAGTTCTTTCTTCTTTATCTACAAAAAGATCTTGAGAGAACGAAAAAGGTACTAGGTCGCCTACCACCGTTAAACTAAAGACCAAGAAGACGGAAAAGATTTTGGTCGAACTTGTAGTCCCTCAAGTACCAAGTGCATAACGACTTCGGACCGAACCTCTTAAAACTCGTAAGGAAATGATCGTACACTCTACTCACGTTAACACGCCATCAAACTCGTAAGAAACCGCAACGGAAAGAAACCTTAACCTTACTTTTGTCTGGAAAAGGTCAGGACACCGGTGACGACTCAAAAGGTTGAAACGACCGTATAACTCACGTCGTGAAAGTGTCGTAGTAGAAAGTCCTAAACTTTGTCGAGTTGACCTTAAGGTAGTGGAGGGGATCGAAACAAGCATCACTACGAAAGATTCCGGGTTAACTGAAGTGTAAGGTTCTACAGACCAAGATCTACTCACTAGTGTAGTAGTACTAATAGACCCAGTACTTCTAGAAAAAACATGTCAAGAAGGCACATAAGAACGGTGGAGAAGAATTATAGAAGACGAAGACAATCCAGGTATGGTAAAGACAGGAAATACATCACATTACATTTATTTCCTTGTTTTAAGAATTATCTGTAAGTAAAAACTACGTCACATTAGTAAAGGGATTGACTAATTCTAGTGTTGAGAGATTCCCGAAGGGAACACCGAGTCGACCATTTCTTAGTTCTCGACCCAAACTAGAGACCCAACTCTTCTAGGGGACCTCTTCCCTTTCCGATGGGTGAGGTCATAAGACCGGACCTCTTGAGGTACCTGATATCACGTATTCCTAACATTGACAGATGTATATTGAGAGGTACCCCTGATGTTGAGAGATTTATAACGATTGTGTACTCTAGGTTCAGTATGATTTGTCCTTTTATCCTTTTTTTTCCTTTTCTTGACGGAAATGACTACTTTTTATATTTGATAAAAAACGAGTCTTTCTTTTCCAATGTAGTAAAGTCAAAATTTTGAACTTTTCATTAAAGACCTTATTTTAAACACTAACTTAAGTGTTTCAAACGCTAACGTAGAAATTTCGTCAACCAGTCAAATGATGGTTATGGATATTTGAATCAGTTAAGGGGATAGAAAATAGAAACCTTCTAATTTCTTAGGACATTTGGAGTCGTGCTTATTTTTAAACTGGTCTTCCCAAAATATGACCCTTACGTTCCTATCAAATGATAATTCCTGACATAATATACTACGTAGTATAGTTTTCTAGTGTATTCTTTTTGAAGTGAGTCATGTCAGTTACGGTTTTCGGTGAACCCTTATGAGATAAGTTCAGGACAATCTTTCTTTTGTCCTCCTTTCTTCCTCGTTTCTTTCCTTCCTGTCTGACCATCTTCCTAGGGTGATGTATAGTAGTTATATTGTTTCAGACACATAGAGTGTAATGGTCGATTGTAAATTAATGTTTTGTGATCTTTTTGGGTCTATTCTTATAGACGATAGTGATTGACACATTATAAGACGACCATTTAAGATTAATTAGTTATTTTGTACTTTGTTTTTTAGGTGTCTCCTATAAAATATCGTACTATACCTTCTACAATGTCTAATAAAAATATAAACTTATGTAATTAATATCGTTAAACATTTATTATACTAATATGTATGTTTTTCGTTCTTTACAAGGATATTTGGAACTTTTATTGTGGTAAGTTCTCAAGAATTATACTCCATATATATGTTATTAATTATCGAAAACACATAAGGTCATTGTTTGTCTCCAAGATTTCCTTCCCTTCTAGTACGTGTCCTTTTAAGATCTTTATTAGAATACCATTAACACACTATAAACACACTTTTTTTAGATTTTGAAGGGACTACGTTTATTTTCTTGACTTACTCATGTCACTATCTCGTACGAGGAGTCCTTTTATGTCATTTCTACAGTTAAGTCTTTAATTAAAAATAGAGACAGTCTTAGTTTTGGTTTACGGTGATCCTACGTTCCTTACTCTCTCACCCTCTGGGTTTGTTTACTAAGTTTTTCTATAGACTTTGTTATTTTCTACGTTTACCGACCCATCCAAAATTTCTTTTGATCGTTCTTCTTAAAACAAGACAGTCTATAATTTGGTATAGTGCTCCGTTGATGGCGTCGTACTTGGACCGTATCATTGGTGAGACGTCTCGGTGTCTGACTTTGCCCTACGGGTCTTTGTTGGGGGTATATATAGACTTCAAGTATTCACTTTTCTTTGGTAGGGTTTATTTCCTCCGGCTAAGTTTTTGAGGGTGGTTCCCCTGACCGACAAAACCTTTTTTAGTCCGAACTCGACTTTAAGTTGACATGTCGTTGTATTTTAGGTCTACTAAGTCTGTTTATGTCTCTGTCTTCCTGGTCTCTTTTTCTTTCCTTCTTCCTTCCTCTCGATTCGTTTTCCCTCTCTTTTCTCTTACACAGTGTTTACATCTGTTTAAGTTCTATCTCGACCTGAAAGATTCGTATTTTCGTCTCTTCTTTTTTAGAAATTTGTCTGTTTTTCTAGACTGGTCCATTTAAAAAGTGTTTCGGAAAAGTCGGACAAAAATTTATACCTTTTTTTACAGTTGGTTGTTTAGTCCTTTTAATAAACGACATTCAGATTGTCTATTTTCAATATCTGGAGACAATTTAGTTATCCTAAATGTATATATATTATTAGTATATAGTGAAAAAAATTAAGTTTCTTTGAATTATCTTTTAGTATCTTACTTTTAAAATTAAAGGTTTTTAATATGAGTCATTGATTACTCATGTGTTTTTATAAAAATTAACCACGATAAAACGGGATAACTTAACCGTTTTTATTAAAATTTCATTTTGTCATTAAAATTTACGACCGTTCACGAGTGTGGTATTTTACCTGTAAGAGTATGTGACAACTTTTCTTACGTTACCTATGTTTGAAAGGTTTATCGTTGAACCTTTATAGATGTTCCTCAAAAACGGGTCATTAATATGAAAACGTTTAAATAGGATTCTTTTATTAGTGTCTATACCTGTCTCTAAATACAAGTCCTTTCAATTAATACGTAATAAATATTACCACTTCTTAACCTGGATTAGATTTTCCTCTTCCCAACTTAAATAATACCGTATATAACTGACATATTACTTTATATTCACTATATTATCTCGATACTTTTTAGTACAAAGTATTCTGATATATTGTCCGACGACTCTTATACAATGTGTTACAGTTCGTGTTTTAAAACATATTTATGGTTTATGTGTCTGTGTGTTTGTGTACTTGACCTTTATTTCTATGGTTTTATATTTGTTACCGAGGAAGACTCATCAATCCAGTACCAAGTAAAAGAAGGTTGTCGACAACCTTAAGAGATTCAATAGATACAAGACGTTCAATAGATTTTATTTATATGCAATGTAAATTTTGTAACAGTATTCATTTATTAGTTACGAAGGAAACACGGTCCGAGATCAGTTTCGTAGGTCATACATAATAGAGTAAATTAAGAGAGTTGTTTGAACATTCAATCTATTACTCATGGAATAGGAGTAAAATAGTCAATTCTTGATTTTGATTTCCTCCCATTCATTGAGTGGGTTCCAATGTGTTATCTATCACCTATCCGGCCGTCCAACATTCGCCATTTCACCCATTTGAGTCCGGGATATTAACGTTTCGGGTGTGTGACGATGTAGTCAGATGTAGTCACTAACAGTCTGTAAGACCAGAGCCTAGGGAAATACGAAAATTGTTAATGACGTCGAGGGGGTAGTCTCGAAGACAAATTAACCAATAAAGATAACTGTACAGAGTTATAGATGGTATAAAATTTACTGTTAAAATTTTTAAGTGGAGTTTTATCGTTACTGTTCGAGTAGTGTACAATTGTATTTATTATGTAAAAATTTCTTTGAGATTAACGTTTTGTTTTTGTTTTTTTTACGTCACTCTTCTTACCTTAATAAAATAGAAAAACTTTTAGAGAATTACAACCGAATTATGTTTTCTTGACTTATGGGTATAGACGAAGACCTGAATTAAATAACGTTTAATGTACAGTACAACAGAGAGCTTTTGAGGTGATATCTAAGTACTCTCTTATTCTTATTTATTCGGTTTTTTGTGAATAATAATAATATAGGACTAGTACCAAACCTGGAACACCCGGGGAACTATCTCAAACCCCCTGAAGATTCCTAAAACCTTGGTGTGACTCTTAGTGATCAGGTGTGACTCAAGTTTTTTTCTTTTTTTACTATTTAACTGATTTCTCACAAATAACATATAATTTGTGAGTAATAGTGAAGTCTAAGACTTTTCTGAGGTCGTGTTGTCAAGTGTCCCTTTGTCCCTAAGTGCTCGGGTCCCGTTTTAATAGAAGATTCTACGGTCATCGGAGGTTGGGTGACCAACTTCACTTTGGTTTTTAACTTATCTCAAGATAAGGTCTTATCTCAAGACCTTAAGACAATCGGAACATGTGTAGACTAGTTTTCTCCGTCCTCTGCCCCGTGCGGTTCGTCTCTCTTAGTCGGGTTTCCTCGGTTGAGACGAGGTTTGTTGGTCTCCTTTCGGCACACTCTTCGGTCAAGTGATGTAATCTCCTCATTCGACATTGTTCAGTAGTCAAGTAAGTTACCTGTAAAGAACTGGTTGGTGATCAAACCCGTAACACGGTCTACGACTCTGTCTTCCACCTCTCCTTTTGTTAGAACACAAGTAGTAGTGAGTTAAGGATCATGGTTTGTGGTATGGAGGGTGTACTATCCACGAGTTATTTACGACTCTTCTCTACCTACCTACCTACCTACCTACCTACTTCGCCGGATCGTAGACGGGAGTTCATCGAACAGCAGATAGCTCCTTCTGTCTGTTTATTTGTTTCTTAACGTTATGGATCATCGGTCACGAACTTGACTCCACTCGTTATCTATAACTTGTTTTACATTAAAGGTCGTTGACGGGTACTTGTGGTGGTGGAACTTCTACGACTCTGTACCGTTCACCTCCTTCAACTTTACCCGAGTGAAGGCCCCCTCTTCATGACCACGACCGTCCTACTCCTCGATGACCCAGTACCGTTCCTGGGTCAGGGATCTTGACTCGAACCGTACCACCGAGTCCGGATCCCCTCTTCGGATCAATGATATTGATATCATCTTTTAACCTTTTACTCCTCATCGTACAAGCTGGACTAGACTACCTCAATCGTCTTACGGGTTTGGTCCGAAAGATGGTCGTGAAGACACACCAAAGGTGTCGGCCCTTGTCTCGAGTCGGAAGGTCCTTTCTGGTGAGTCAGTGTCGTGTCCCCCTTCGGACCTCCCGTCGCCGGTCTGTCTCCGAGAGAAGAGGATGGGGTGGTGGACGGAGAGAGATCCGTCGAGAGATATCGATTGGTAATTGTAATTACAAGTTGGTGACAATTATAAGTCAAGTCAAGTCAAGTCAGTGAGTCAGTACAGGCTGGGAAACGTTGGGGTACCTGACATCGTGCGGTCCGGAGGGACAGGTAGTGGTTGAGGGTCTCAATTATAATTCATTATGATTTTATTTATTTTATTTGACACCTTTTAAGACTTTCTCTACCCTTATGGTCTGGTGGACTGGACGGAGAACTCTTTAGACATACGTCCAGTCCTTCGTTGTCGATCTTGACCTGTACCTTGTTGTCTGACCAAGGTTTATCGTTTTCCTCATGCGGTTCCGACATATAACAGTGGGACGAATAAATTGAAGATACGTCTCATGTAGTACTCTTTACGACCTGACCTTCTTTGTGTTCGACCTTAGTTCTAACGGCCCTCTTTATAGTTATTGGAGTGTATACGTCTACTGTGGTGGGAATACCGTCTTTCACTTCTCCTCGATTTTTCGGAGAACTACTTTCACTTTCACCTCTCACTTTTTCAACCGAATGTCGAGGTGTAAGTCTTTTGCTTCTAGTACCGTAGACCAGGGTAGTGAAGTGCCCTTTATCTACCCCTTTGTCACCTTTGTCACAGTCTGAAATAAAAAAACCCGAGGTTTTAGTGACGTCTACCACTGACGTCGGTACTTTAATTTTCTACGAATGAGGAACCTTCTTTTCAATACTGGTTGGATCTATCATATAAGTTTTCGTCTCTGTAATGAAACGGCTGATTCCAGGCAGATCAGTTCCGATACCAAAAAGGACACCAGTACATACCTACACTCTCAACCTGACACTTCTTCCGACTCGTGGCTTCTTAACTACGAAAACTTGACACCACAACCTCTTCTGAGAACTCTCAGGGAACCTGAAGTTCCTCTAGGTTGGTCAGGTAAGACTTCCTCTAGTCGGGACCCTAAAGAAACCTTCCTGACTACGATTTCGACTTTGAGGCCATGAAACCGGTGGAGTACGCTTCTCAACTGAGTAACCTTTTCTGAGACTACGACCCTCCCTAACCCCCGTCCTCTTCCCCTGCTGTCTCCTAATCTACCGACCTACCGTAGTGACTGAACTACCCGCACTCAGACTTACTTGAGGCCCTCAACCACTACGTGTCCCTCCGGACCGCACGACGCTTAGTACCCCAGCGTTTCTCAGCCTGTGCTGACTCGCTGACTTCACTTGACTTGACTTATGATTTTATTTACTTTGTCAACGTACGTGTCGGGTCTCCGGTCTCGTATCCGTGAACTGATGCAAAATTAAGTTACTATATCTGTCTATTATTTTTGTAGATGACATGAAGTTTAAGGTTTTCGTTGGTTCCGACATTTACAAGAACCTCAGTCCCATAGTCAGTCAGTAAAGTCAGCGAGTCAGTACAGGTTGAGAAACGTTGGGGTACCTGACGTCTTGCGGTGCGAAGGGACACGTAGTGGTTAAGGGTCTCGAATGAGTTCGAATACAGGTAGTACAGCACTACGGTAGGTTGGTAGAGTAGGAGACAAAAGGGGAAGAGGAGGGTGGAAGTTAGAAAGGGTCGTAGTCCCAGAAAAGGTTACTCAGTCAAGAAGCGTAGTCCACCGGTTTCATAACCTCAAAGTCGAAGTCATAGTCATGAAGGTTACTTATAAATCCTGACTAAAGGAAATCCTACACTTTTACTTCAGCGAGTCAGTACAGGCTGAGAAACTCTGGGGTATCAGACATCGGATGGTCCAAGGAGACAGGTACCCTAAAAGGTCCGTTATCATGACCTCACCTAACGGTAAAGGAAGAGGTCCCCTAGAAGGGTTGGGTCCCGAGCTTGGGTCCAGAGGGCGTAACATCTGTCTGCGAAATGGTAGACTCGGTGGTCCCTTCAGGATTATATCTGTATCTTATTTTTGTAGATGACATGAAGTTTAAGGTTTTCGTTGGTTCCGACATTTACAAGAACCTCAGTCCCCTATTTATCCTACTTTTTTACAAGTCTCGACACACCCGTCTTCGTTGTATTTTAAGAGTCAGATTTTTATCAACCGAAACAACGGTGGTACAAAAACAAACCAAAACAAAACATTCTTCATTTTAGGCAAGAGAACGTAAAGATCCATATTTTTTCCTAAACGTTTGACATTTATTTTAGATTACTCGGGCTTACGAGTGGTATATTGTGAGAAGTGTCGTCTACAAGGCTCCATGGAGAGGATCTTTGGTCTTGTCGAGTTCCCACCGTTCAATTTATTTGGATAGAATTCAATACTGGTTTTCATCTTCGAGAGGTCGGTGACTCCATTCTCCTTTTTCCTCAGATCTCGGTAGACGTGTGTGTTGATTGGGTACCCCTAAACGAGGGGACACACACCTAGTTGTCATCCTACTTTCACTTTCACTTCAGTGAGTCAGCACAGTCTGAGACGTTGGGGCACCTGACATCGGATGGTTCGAGGAGACAGGTACCCTAAGAGGTCCGTTCTTATGACCTCACCCAACGGTAAAGGAAGAGGTCCCCTAGAAGGGCTGGGTCCCTAGTTTGGGCCCAAAGGGCGTAACCTCCGTCTGCGAAATTGGAGACTCGGTGGTCCCTTCGGGTTGTCGTCCTATCACGATCGCATAAGGTCTTTGAAGAGACCGAAGGGGGTGGTCCTCTTCGTGTGTTCTACAGATACATCACCCGAAGGGACCACCGAGTCTACCATTTCTTAGACGGACGTTACGTCCTTTGGACCCAATGTAGGGACCCAACCCTTCTAGGGGAGCTCTTCCCTTACCGATGGGTAAGGTCATAAGAACGGACCTCTTAAGGACCTGTCTCCTCGGACCACCCGATGTCAGTGAGACCTCAGAGTTTCTCAGCCTGTGTTGACTCGTTTATTGTGTGTGTGTGTCACCTATTGATTAAGAGACCAGACGGAACGGTCCTCTTCGTGAGTTCTACAAATACATTATCTAAGTGACACTGCCATTATCCTCAACAAAAGTCACGGAACATTCTAGTTAGTTTTGATGTTGTTTATTTATTTATCTCGACTAATAGTTGACTTTGTTCCTTTTTGTTGACGGGACCGGTTAGACCGAAAAGTCTAAACTTTCGAAATAATTTCAGACACTCCTGTGGATGGTTTACGTCTTATGTCCGATAATTTTTCAGAAGTTTCTCTCTTTCTCTCTCTGGGGTAACTAACTTTCGTTCCGTTGTCTCTAGTTTTGTACGGGGATCTCTGTGTCCCGTTTCGTAGAATGTGAAGGATGAGGCAAATAAATATTTCTTCGGGTCCGATAGTGCGTCACCTGACATATCGGACGGTCCTAGGAGACAGGTACCCTAAGAGGTCCGTTCTTGTGACCTCACCCAACGGCACGGGAAGAGGTCCCCTGGAAAGACTGGGACCCTAGATTGGGCGTAGAGGACGCAGAGAACGTAACCGTCTTCCTAGGGAATGGTGACCCCTAGGGTCATCCGTGGACCCTTCGGTATTGCGTCACTCGTGTCGGTGTTTGATCTTCCGGGGAGACGGAGGTAGTATGAGAAGTCTGTACTGGTGTCCGGGGTTTAGAGTCGGAGAATTCTCGGATTCTCCCTTGAACCCCAGGGTATACCGTCCCTCCCTTCCTTTTTTCCTTTTCTTCCTTACTTCCTTAAGAAAAGATACGACTTGAACTTTTAGGTTCTTTAAAAAGGGGAAAGTCCACTGGACAGTCGAGAGAAAGGGTTCCATTTAAAGCAGAGGTGATTAGAGTGTCCGATTATAATTTTAATTTTTATACCGTATGACGAAGTATATTGTAAAGAGAGATACACCGCTAAGAGTTCTGACATATAAATGGATTCGTTGAGGGTAACCTCAAAGTGAAACCCGGTCTAGATTATCAGGTTCTTTTCCCCTAATGATGATAAATATATACTGAATTAGTGTGAACGTTTGACGGACAGGAAATTCATATTGAGTGAAGTCCGTCTACGTGTGTCTTGTTCGGTAGTCGAGGTTCTAGATTCGTTCTACGAAAGTTAATTGATTTCGACGTCATGTCATTTACTATGGAACCCTTGGAGTTTCTCTCTGACGTAGAAGGTTTCCCGGGGTAAATACCCTTCACCCTCGTATTAAATCCGTGACCTTTGTGAGCCGAGTTTTATTAATTTCCTCATTTACCCAAACGTCTTATGCGAAGGAAGTCTAGACGGAGGGTTGAACCTGTACGAAATAATCTGGATTAACTTTAACACCCATCTATGAGCTCCTTTTTCAAAGGACTTTCTTTATCCTTTGGTGTAATTTAATCTTTCCTAAATTCATAAAAGGAAATATATCTTAGGACCAAATGAGACTTTATCACATTATAATTTTAAACATTATCATTTTGGTTAAGAACCTCTTGACTCAAAGCCTTACCTCCACCCCTTTATTCTGTTTCACTGGATCGGTTAATCGTTCTTATTACGTCGTTAGGTATTTATTTATTTATTCCTCCGTTTTGAAATCTTGGTCACCCCCCTTTTTTTTCTAGTCACTGCCAGTCTCCAAGTCTCCTTCCGTCTCACCTTGTCCACCTCGTCCCCACTTTGACAAGATCTACCACGACAGTGCCACCTACGGATTGTAATACCAAAACAGTTTTGGGTGACTTACATGTTGTGTTTCGACCTTGGGATTAATTTGTCACCTGAAGGCGATTAATTATTTTACATAGTCATGACCAAGTAATTAGAATTGTTTCAATGGTGCGATTATCACGGTCTACAATACTGTCCCTGGTGACGCCCCACCCCACCCGAAGGGTCGACACCATTTCTTAGAGGGACGGTTACGTCCTCTACTTTCTCTCCACCCAAGTATGGGATCCAGTCCTTCTCAGGGACCTCTTCCTTTACCGTTGGAGTCATAAGAATGGACCCTTTAGGGTACCTGTCTCCTCGGACCGTCCGATGTTAAGTACCCCGACGTTTCTCAGTCTGTGTTGACTCGTTGACTTGCATCGTGACACCCCAATTTGTGTACCCTTGAATCATGAGAGACGAGTTAAAAAGACCTTCGGTTTTGACCGGGATTTTTTATTTCAGATGATTAAAAAGAATTTTCACCTTCCCCTTTTCCCTTCTACCTTCAATCGACTTCAATCCTCTGGTTATATCTTAGGTCTATCCTCTCTTTTGTTTGTAACGTCTAAAGACAACAACCGCATGATTTACAGTCCTGTTTCGTACTTCTAATCGTCGACCCGCGGGAGGTGTAAGACAAGTTGAAAGAATTCCGATCACATGATGGAGTCCCTATGTATACCAGTCCTAATCCTCGGAACGACAAAAACAACATATGGAAATTATCCCGTTATCAAAAATAACTACTCATATGGAGTCTTATGTCTTTTCTTTTTGACACGGAGGACTTCCACTACGAACCTTCTCTAGTTTGAATTATAGATGGATAAAACCGGATTTGTAACTATGAACGTAATACTTTTTATTTATGTATTTACTTTACGGATGAATGACCCCTTCAACTTCTGGGTCAAAACGTTGTACGGGACTTACCTTTCAGTTCGTTAAATTTATCGACCTTAAAAGAAAAGAAAAAAATTAACAGAAAAAATTTTAAAAATAACCCCATATTAACTAAACCCGAAGGGTCCCCCGAGTCACCATTTCTTAAGTAGACGGTTACGTCCTCTGTGCCAAAGCTGGGAACCGAACCCTTCTAGTGGACCTCTTCCTTTACCGGTGGTCATACGAACGGACCCCTTAGGGCACCTATCTCCTCGGACCCCCCCCCCCCCCNCCCGATGTCAGGTACCTCGGCGTTCTCAGTCTGCGCTAAATCGTTGATTTGTTGTTTTTATTAACTAAATGTTTCGACACAATCAGAGTCCGTATGTCGTTTTACTTAGACAATGTGTATATGGGTGAGAAAGGGTGTACCCTGTAATGTCTCATACCTCATCTTAAAGGACAAGCTATGTCATCCAGGAATAATCAATAGATGAAATATGTGTCGTCGCACATACACAGTTATTGTTAGAAGGTTAAATAGGGAGGAAGGGGGTTGGAGGGGGGGTCAGACCAATTGGTATTCAAATAAAAGATGTAGACATTGAGACAAAACCAAAACATCTATTCAAGTAAACGTCATCTATCTTGAAAGAATACCAAAAGATTAAAAGAGTTTGATAATTAAAAAATTTTAATAAATAAAAACCGACGTGGCCTAGAAGCAACGAGACGTGCCCGGAAGAGATTAACGTCATTCGTCCCCGATGAAAAGTAACACCAGGTGTCCGAAGAGTAACCCCGCCGAAGAGAACGACACCTCGTGTCCGGGACCCCACGTCCCCGACCTCTCACATCCGAGTCATCAACACCGCGTGGCCGAACCAACGGAGCACTGTTCACCTTAGAAGACCCTCGTCTCTAGTTTGTGTACAGGGGACGTAACCGTCCGTCTAAAAATAAGTGACATGGTGGTCCCTTCAGGGACTAAAAGAGTTTAAGACATATTCGGTCACAGTGACTATGTGTGAACCCGGAGTTAATGGATGAAAGCAATCCGTAAAAATCTTTAGATTTAATTTATGTACCTAACTCGGTTAAAAAACTGGATTAAAAAATTTAAAGTGACACTTAAAATAACATTTGTGATCTGTCGATCAAAGAAGATAAATAATTGTCACTATCGATTGTAAATAGTTGTTACTATCGATTGTGACGAGATTTGTTCTCTTTGTTCATCGGTCTATTAAAAAATTTACTCAATTAAGGATAAAATAAGAGTAATGTTCTCCTTAGTATTTTCTTACTCTCCGTGATAAAAAGGGGAAACGAAAAGTGAGACGGACCTACCACCACCACCCACCCCAAGTCGATTCGTCTGAGAATGTAGGGAGAATAAACTCCGGGTCTCTGTGTCTTCAGTTCGTCCGTGGACCGGTCTTCGGGGAGCGGGGGATCCTAGCGTAGACGTGTGTCTCTGGATTCTCCTCCCCCCGGACGTACACGACGACGGCCTCCGGCTCCGGGAAGATGGACCTCGTCCCCCGCGGTCCCCTCCCCCTTTGCCTCTACTCGCCTTTTCCACCCAGGGTACTCCCCGACGCCGGACACGTGTCAAGGGTCCTCCGCGGGCTACTCGACCTCACTCTAGAGACACGAGGCGATCGGTGGTCTTGTCTTGGTCGTCGGACCCGGTCCTGTAGAGTGGTCGTGACAACCACCGTCTGAAGATCTTGAAAAGAAGACAAAAGACCGTGAAACACGCCTACCTTTAAAATACACCAGGGCACTACCCCCTTCCGTTGGTCCGAGATGACCGAGTCCTCTTAGTTAACAATTTAAAAGTCCGGAAAATACTCGACCAACCAATTTGTGTCAGTAATAAAATCTTACTTTAGTATTTTCGAATTTTGATTTATTTAATATAATTTATATTTTTCGTTATTTATGAAATTAGTGAAGAAGTCATAAACTGATTTAACCTGATATTGATTTTAGACACGACAACCTCAGGAAATGGGACCGGATATGGACTTATCATCTTTATGGTAGTACCCCTATCGGGATCGGTTGAGACACACGTCACTACGGTATAACCATCGAACCGTGGTCGGACCTACCGTCACAAATGTGGTGTCTTTAATCGTTGGGGAGTTTAGTCCCGAACTTCGAGATTCTGGTCCTTAATCGTTTGATACCGGGTGTACTGTTTAGGCCGGGTGGTGGACAAAAATATGTATTTCAAAATAAGCTTACATTGGTATGAGTAAGTAAATACGGAACAGTTACCGACGAAAAGGACGAAGGAAAGACGTTGTTACCTTAACACATCGACTTTGTCTCTATATATGTGATGATACATATTTTGTCTATTGATTACTCGTTGATGATATATCGTGTCCTGTGAGGTGAGTCACGAGACACGACTGGAATTATCCTTCATTTATGTTTTTTCTCCCCTATATGTTAAGTGAAACGACATGTCGTCTTTGATTGTGTTGTAAACTTTTCGTTGATATGAGGTTATTTTTAATTAAATTTTCTTTCTTTCTACTATACCGGACGGATGGACCAGGAAATGTCTTTTTAAAACGACTGGGGGTCAAATCTGAATTCTTTCGCTACGTATTTTACAATTATTACCTTTAATTTGAATTTTAACACAAAATAAACAACGGACCTCAACACAAACTCATCGTGTTTTTTTTAAAAAAATTATAAGAAATTATAAGTTTTGACAAAAGGTTAAGTCATTCCTTCTATGAATATAGATGACTACAATGTTTAATTACTTCAAGGTTTTGTGTCGAAATAATATAGTGAAGGTATACTGACTCGTTATTTTAACTTTGATAGTTGACTATGGACATAGGTTTGATTTAGGTCGTAGGGTCAACAATTTATAAATCGTTGTTCTTGTAGTGACGTAGGATACTGACTGAACGTGTGGTAAAACCACCTACTGTCCCTAAAGACGACTGACAGACCAAAAGTTTTTTTTCTTTCCTAAGAGTGTGTAAAGAACGTTAATTCATAACACCTTGTATAAATATTTGACATCATAAATTATACAGTAACTTTGAAGTGTTATTATACTACTCAGACCTTAATATTTCAGGTAAGTTATCCACCTTGTCTCTAATTTTTCCAATTTTTTGTAGTATGTTACCACTTCGATCCTAAACGTGATCTAAAGAACTTTTAGACTTGTGTGACTGAAGTTTAATATGGAAATCTTCCATGACAATCTCTTTTATGTAGTAGAAAAAAAAATTCGTTGTCACTTGAGTCAATATGAAATTTCATTTAAACGTAAAATAAGTAAAGTTATAGTTATATGTACCTTTTCAATATACACCTGGTAAATAAGATATCCGTCACAAACCTAAGTGGTTGGGGAACTTTATTAAGTCGTCACTGGTGTCTCGAGACGTCAGTTTACGGCCTTTGAAACCTTTGTTAGTGATAGTAAAAAGAAAAATAAGTATAAAATAAATAAATTGACGACGTACGACGTTGATTCTTTGTTTTCTAGGACAACGAATAGGCATTCTAGGGAGACGACTCTCTGGCTCAAGGGGTGGTATATGAACTGGGCTGAAACGAGGGAAGGGGTATTTGCCGATAAGTGTCAGGAAGACCTTATCCGTAACCGAAGAAAGCTATAAGGTAGGTCGGACCTAACGTCACACCGGGGACACCTTACAGAAAGTACGAAACCCCTGGGAGGTCCCGTTTTTTAACTCCCACCTTACCGACGAACGTCCCCGAGTCACCACTTTCTCTTGTCTGTCTGAGTCCTTCACCTTTCGTTCAGCCTCACTGGTTTCACTTCCTAAAGTCTTCCCTCCTTATTCTCGGGGCCCTTGTCAAAATTCACCTATTCAATGTCCCAGACTAAGTACAACAAAAAGAAAAAAAAAAAAAAAGAATTTACTACAGTGTAGACATTTGGTGACTGACAGTTGCATAGGTTTCGAAGTGGAAGGCGGGTCTCTGTTCCTCCGGGTGTGGTCTCCCGTCCTCTCGTCTCACTGGTCTTCGAAGATGTTTTTTTCAGTTCCTCCTTAGGCTCACACTGTCCGGGGTCGTTCACACCCCGGTACTCGGGTGTCGGTCCCGAGTCTTCCGTCCACGTCCGTTACGCCGCAGCGGACCCCTAGACCCGGCCCACCGACTGGCTCCCCGACGACAACGGTCGAGATAGACCACACGTCGGGTTCTCGGACTCGCCTTCTCGGTTCACATTTCCCTATAAGACCTGTTGTCACTTTTGAGGTAATAGGTCTTTTAGTTTAAGAACCAAAAAGAGAAAACGAAAGCACCCAGTAATTATCCACACCAAAACTGTTGTTGCCTGATTTTTTTTTATATATATATATATATATATATATATATTTTACTTAAGTCATTACGAGTTTTCAATAAATTAAGTTCTTCCACTTGTCAGGATACCGTCCCAGACCCCTCCCCGTCGTCCGTGGTACAACCCGGCTCTTCCACCGTCTTCTTCGACGACTTCGTCGAGTTCTTCGTCCGGTTCCTGTACCTGTTCCTTCTGTTCCGTAGTTCCCTTTCGTCTTCCTCCCCGTCTTCTGTGAGTTCCTCGATTTTCGTTTCCGACGCCACTTTCCGAGGGACCGGTGCCCACCTTAATTCTTTAGACTGTTTTTCATTCGACAAGGAACACGAGCTCCGACACTACTGGGAATCAAGGTAAGGACGAATTTGTAGACCTAAGGGTCGGTACTATAGACAACGGTGGATATCGACCTTAGGTCACAACAGAACCGTGGATGACATGTAAATTCTTGTTCGAAAACAAATTTCTTTTTTTATCCACTTATTAGACCTGTTTTCTTAGTGCCTCCCCCTTTGGCGTAATAAGAAATATGGACGTGGTACACACTACGGTTCAGGAACGATGTGTAATTCGGGGGTAAGGAGACACGCCATCACTTCAAGTCTACTCACAAGTAAATGACGTCTCTCTTATCCTCCCGTTCATTCAGGGGTGGCGGTGGGGAGGTGGTGGGAGGTCCTTTACACCTTCCTTCCGTCCCTTCTCCGAGTCTACGACCTGACGCAATAACCCACTCGTCTTAGAAGAACGTCACCGTGGGGTGAGGTCATGAGGACGGACCTTTGAAGGTACCTGTCTCCTCGGACCACCCGACGTCAGGTACCCCAGCGATTCTCAGCCTGTGCTGACTCGCTGAAGTGAAAGAGAAAAGTGAACGTAAGTGACCTCTTTCTTTTGCCGTTGGGTGAGGTCACAAGAACGGAACTCTTGGGGTCCCTGCCCCCTCGGACCACCCGACGGCAGATACCCCAGCGTGTCTCAACCTGTGCTGACTTCGTCGAATCGGAGTCGTCTTAGAAGAACGCATAGAATGGGAACTTTACTTGCGTGCAGGACTTGTCTTTATTTGGACCCGTTCCACGACACGGGAGGAGTCGGCACAAAACGGATGGTTAAGGGACGGAGTAGTGATCCCAGAGTGTGTACGAGGATTGCAATGTGACTTTTGTTACAGTCTTCTCAGCGGCCACTAGTGGAGTAACGGTTTAGGAGACCGAGGAAAATTCAAGAATAAGAGGAAGCAAAGGTATTGTGATCTGATGGATGGGAACATTTGTCCGGAGACAGTTTTTTTTTTTTTTTTTTGGTCTTACTAAACTACAGATGTTATACGTCTAACTTCCTCTCCGTCCTCCGGTTCTGTTATAATCACAAAGTTCACACACACAGACTTTGCACAACGGTTTTGTCTTTGACCCTTCACCCCTCCCTTTGCACCAAGCTCCCCCCTCTCAACTCTAGGCAAGTCGCCCAAGAACCTCTGTCTCTTTAGGTTTAGTCCCGTCCCCCGGGAACTCTGTTTTTCTTAACGTGTTCAGGAGTCTTTGTTACGTCGGCGCATCTCTCTTTTCTATCCGGCGAGACTTGAGGCGGGGAGAGGGACGGCGGGTGTCTGTTCAGAACGACTTTGTTCCGAATAAAAGAGATCAAGCTGTGACCGAGGAACAACTGATGTAAGAGTTCCGGAGAGACGGACGGATGGGTCCAGGGTACTTTCGGAGAGTAAATGGGTGAGTTAACCTTCGACGGGAGTCTGTCGTCCCGGACGCAACCCGCCCCGTAGAGAGAGTGGACCTCCCCGAGGGAAGAGAGGACGGGTCTTCCACCCAGACGAATAAAGTTGGAAGAGAGGGTGGGAGGTGTCGGAGGTCGAGCGTAAGAAAGGGGAACGGAAAAGAGCCCTTAGTCGTCCTCGTGTCTTGACTAAAGAAGTTCTGAAGGATACAAAAGGAGAGGGAAACGGACTCACGAGTGAAAAAGGGGTTGACATAACTGTTCTCTCGACAGAAAGTGGTGTAGACACTAAGAGACTGTGTGGGACTCCAGTTCTTTCGTCCCTTATATAAAAACCGACTAACTGACTCTCGGATTATACAGTCTTACACGGAACCATTTTGATTTTTTTTGACTAGTAAACGTCATAGTTTCCTCAAGGACAAACGTCTTTACTTTAATAGGTAATATATAAGAAAAATAACACTATTTTATCTTATTGTATTTTAAATGGTGAAATTTCACATGTCAAGTCACCGTAACTCTTGTAAGTGAGACGACACGTATATATATCGGTAGAGGTCTTGAAGAAAGTAGAGAGGTTTAACTTTGAGACATGGGTGCCTTGTTATTGAGGAGTAGAGAAGGGGTGGGGTTGTGTAGACCGACCCCGATAGATGAAAAACAGAGTTATTTAGACTGAGGAAATCCATGGAGTAGATACGCCTTAATGTCTCATGAACAGGAAAACAGTGCCTAGGTAAGGTGAATCGTATTACAGAAGTTCTACTAACGTATAGGAAAGTCGATCGAGGGTCGAACTGAGTTTTAAGTAAGTAAAGATTTGTAAACTGTTGACCATACCCTTCCTGTCACTGGTGTACCTTTCTTTAATCCTGATTTG
The DNA here is from genome assembly GCA_006410555.1 of Capra ibex. Classification (NCBI taxonomy): domain Eukaryota; kingdom Metazoa; phylum Chordata; class Mammalia; order Artiodactyla; family Bovidae; genus Capra; species Capra ibex. The sequence goes on from SJYO01026388.1 coordinate 74,131,981, forward strand.
TCTTGTCCACACCCGGTGTTTCCTGTGTTTGGGGATGGGGTAAAAGTTTGACCTTGAGAACGTGTCGAAGAGTTTCTGTATAGAGGAAACCTTATATTCCTTCTGGTATAGACTTCTCTAACATCACCTTCTTTGTCAAGACACGGGTCGCACCATATTTAAGAAATAGTAGAGTAAATTAGAAGTCCTGTTGAGTCACTCAGTGTTGGTATAATAGAAGTAAAATGTCTACTTCTTTGGTTTCGAAATTCTCCGGTTCATTAAACGGGGTTTAGTGTCGGTCATTTATGACCTCAACTGTGAGTTTTGTGAGTGTGACTACAGATAAACTGGGGTCTGCGGAGAGGAAATTTGTGGGTTACGAATGAGGGGTCCCGGGGTGAGGTGGACCTTCTTTCCTTTTGGTCCTCTAGTTGAGCTATTAGGTTTTCACTCTGGACTTTTCTTACCGAACATCATAAATTCTTTTCGTACGACTCTTCCACTGAAATTTTGTCCGACTCACATATTTAACACTAGTCTGATAATTTCAGAGAAAATTTCTTTCTTGTTTACATGAAGTTCCCATTGTCTCCTTAGAGTAATAATCTACCCAATAGTATTTCCAACGCTCAGGGGAAGGGGGTCTCTGACGTCCTCCTCTCCGCCCTTGGACAGCTCTAGTCCGACGGATCTCCGTTTCTCCACTTGGTCCGTCAGATCCCCCTGAGGGGGTCGTAGTCTTCAGGGGCTCCATTAAGATCACTTCGAAAACTCAAGGACCTTCTTTCGGAAGGATCTTTGTGATCCATTCACAGTATTTATACGTACACATAAAATAGGAGACAGTAGTCATATCAGGATGGCCCACCCCACGTACAGACTGTGAAAGTTTTAAATTCCCCGTTACAGGGGAAACTAACGTCCCGTAAGACGTCACTTGATTGAAAGTTTGATTGAGGTTGAACGTAAGCTCGTCACAGAAAATTTAAGTCTGACTTACCATTCACACGGAACTTCACTTATAAAGTGACTTGTCCCTTCTACGATCGAAAAGTAAAATTACAGGAATGTCGACCAAGCTATACGTAACGGAGTCTCCGACTCAAACAGTTCTTTACATTTGTCGTTTTGGGTTACACGAAAAGACCCTTACTGGGCCCGATGACTCCGTCTACTTCACATACCTTCCACTGAGGGTCCTGTAAAATGTGTGTCTTGAAGAAATTCTCCTTTTTACTTTGACTCTCGTACGCGTAAGGGTCGCTGTCCTGTGTACATTTGTGTCGGCCGTAAGAGTCCCTATTTAGAGACCAGTCTCTACTCTAAACAAAGATCTCGTCTGTGTAGTGAAAATAGAATATAAGTAAGACGGTTTAAGAAATTCGGAGATACCGGGTACGAGTTAAAGGTGAGAAAGACACCAACATTTCCCTAAGGTTCGCTCCAGGTGGAGGAAGATGGTTGGTAAATTAAACTCTTCCCTCGAACAGCCGGTGACGGTCGTGTAGACAGAGGAAGACCCAGGAGGTGGGGTGGGGGTTTGGAGGAGTAGACAGACGTACGAAGGATGCCGGAGACTCTATTGGAGTGGACTCCGAAATAGGTCTCAGAGTAACAAATTTTTACGATAAAGAATACAGTATTAATACATTTGTAGACACACCTAAGTCTGACTATAAACGAGTAGAAATACGTTTTTACCTTGACCGAGGTTACATCACGACAATCCCATCCCGTCCCCTCCCCACCTTTTAGTATCTCATTAAAGACACTTATAACTTTACACCTTTAAGATAGAAGATGTTTACACCAATATGACTTAGGACTCCTACTTACAGAAAGACCGTAAATACCTCGTTGACTACAGTTGTTACATGAAGAGTAGAATCTTATGACAGAAAAACCCTGTATAAGTAACATAACTACTTTCGTATCCTTCGAAAACTTGATAGCCGTAAAAAAATAATTCTCTTCAGTCTTATATATACACACACACACACACACACACACACACACACACACACATACACACACATATGTGTGTAGGGGGTTTTAGCTGGTGTGTTCCGTTAGGTCAATAAAGTCGATGGAAAAGTTAGTACTCTCTGTCTCGTCGTGGTCCTTTCTTTGATTACTATATCTTTATGTGTCACTGATAATTCTGCTTGTCTTCTAGTCTGTCAATCCAGTACTGGGCCGGTAAGACCCCCTACGGAAGATAGAAGAGGGTTCTTCTGTAATTGTGTAAATGTAAGTACATGGTGGTTCGATACCAAAAAGATTACCAGTACATACCTACACTCTCAACCTGACACTTCTTTCGACTCGTGGCTTCTTAACTACGAAAACCTGACACCACAACCTTTTCTGAGAACTCTCAGGGAACCTGACGTTCCTCTAGGTTGGTCAGGTAAGACTTCCTCTAGTCGGGACCCTAAAGTTACCTTCCTGACTACGATTTCGACTTTGAGGTCATGAAACCGGTGGAGTACGTTTCTCAACTGAGTAACCTTTTCTGAAACTACCTCCCTAACCCCCGTCCTCCTCTTCCCCTGTTGTCTCCCACTCTACCGACCTACCGTAGTGACTGAACTACCTGTACTCAGACTCACTTGAGGCCCTCAACCACTACCTGTCCCTCCGGACCGCACGACACTAAGTACCCCAGCGTTTCTCAGCCTGTACTGACTCACTGACTTGACTTGACTTGACTTGACTTGGTGGTTCGACGACTTACCGATAGTAAATGCGTCGATCTAATTTACTCATTTCTATTGGAGGGTCTTTAAGTGGGGTTTTGGTTTCGGTTTGAATTTTAGGTATCAATCACAAGTACCACCCCTAACATCGTAACCCAAGACCATCTGAAGATCTGAAGGTTTGAACTACAACAGACAAGATAATATCGCAGTACCCCCTCAGTACTGTTAATGGTATGTCTTCTTCCATTGTCCCTGTTTTACCCTGAGTGTTTAAACCTCTGTTGTAAAGGAGAACTCCAACTTGATATTTTAACTATAGACGTCTGGTTTCTCTGTACGTCTCAGAGGATTTTGATCTCTTTCTTTCTGGGTGTCCGAATATCCTGTACTGACAGTTGACTGATTACTCCAATTTATAGATTTCTTTCTTATGTAGTCAGTCCTCCCTACCTGCCAGTACCTTTCTATCTTTTCTCCGAGGACTGAACTGACTCTCCCCGCTCGACGGACCAGGTCTGTGGGTTGTCGGTAGGGTCCCCGTCCGGTCGAAGAGACTCTTTCTACCGATCCCACCCAAGAGTCTCGGGGAACAATCCTCAGGTACGAGTGGACGTTAGAAGACTTATATTACGTGGAAGGGTCAGTGTCTGTGTAAAGTTTTGTTATTTATTCGTAAAACCAGGCGTGCAGTCGGAAGGTCTGACCCAATTACACCCAGGTAGGGGTACTCTGTCTCGGTGACCGTTGACAGAAGGAGGTAAAAAGTCAGAAAGAGGTAAAGAGTTTTGTTACTTGCGTGTACTATATGTTCTCATTTGTATATTCCGTGACAACTAATAAGATATGTTTAGTGACACTGTTATGGTGTTCCCGTTGTTATTCTTATTTTCACAAGGCAAACCCCCTCTTTACAGATCATTTAAGGGGTAAAGCAGTAGAATGACTGTCAAACTTACGTCTTGACCTTAAAAGATAAAATACAAATAAAACAGGAAGCGTTACGGACCGGGTCACGACCCACATACTCGAACGTCTATCCACAATCAAATAGTTCACTCACTTCTCGTCGTCGACTTGCTGTATAATGGTGGTGACGTTGACGTACTGCGTTTCATTCGGAGTCTGTGGTCACCGGGGGTTGCCTACCAGGACTGTAGGTTAGTCTTGGGTCCGGTGACGACAGGGGTCTCCCGTCTGTCGACCCAGTGAGCGACACAGAGAGAGTCGGTGTATGAGAAACCCGAGGCCGTTTCGTACACTTCCTCCTCCTTAAGGACCCCTGTGTCCCCAGACTGCCACTCGAGTGTGCACGAGTGGGGCCTGCAGATGACTCAGTGACGACCATGCACCGGTAGAGACGAAAATCTGCACTGACATTCACGGCGTCACTCTTTCGTAACAGTCAAGAGGGACAAGTGACCCGCTCTTTTCTAAAAAGTAAAGTATGTAGTAAATGTTGAACGACGACACTAAGATTTTTTGGTCACCCGAAATAGCTCAATTACTCGTTCTTTTTGTATAAACCACTCGCACAATTAAAAAACTTACAAGACACCTCGGGTCCTGTAATCCGTTGCACGTGTCCCGTCGACCCGTGTGGTCCCTCGGGGACAGGGGAGTCTAAGTAAGGTGAGCCGATGCCCCCGTGGACCGATAAATGGTTATTCAGTCTTTTACCCAGAATTAACTTTGACTTGTCGTTTCCGCAGTAAGTGAAACGTAAGAGACATGGTAGAGGTGGACCCTTGTAAATCCTGGAACCCGTTTTCAGTGGTAATTGGACTCCAGGAGAAGGTGGACGGTCAGAAGTGTCGTTCTTTCTCCTTGTTCAGTCGCCGATGCTCCTGTTTAGTCCAGTTTTTTCCCTTCTCTCGAGTGACTCGGAGGCTCGAACCCTAGACAATTTACTATATTCCATTAGACAGATTTCTTACTACATCATTACTTCCACTTTCGGGTCTGTTGACCTACTTTCCCGAAACAGTTTTCTGGTCTTATTCTGTCACTTTATTCAGAATTAAATAGTCTCCTAGGAAAATCTCGAGAATAAGAATAGATAGTTTTAGAGACTATGAGACCGGATCAATTTATGTAGAGTCTTAATTGGACGGACATTTTGGTGACCTGGTTCTCGTAGTGTAGTGTAACATGTCAAAGAGAAACTCAAAGTTGAATTCAACCTGTAAATTCTAACTAGGGGTCGTTCATTTACCGTGACTGTTTTTACGTATAGGTCTTGTCTGTCCCGTACCTATATAAAAAGAGTAGAGAAAGGTGTGTACCTTCTACTCATCTAAACCCAGAATTCTTTCTATCCCTCTACAAACTCGATAAGGTGATAATTCACCTTTGTATTTTACTGTCGACGGTGAAGTACCGAATCTTATAAGTGGTATTTTAACTGTTACTCATCCCTGTTATAAAATCACAATAAGTTAAGTAAACTTCTATCAGTTAAACACCTGACGGTGGATAGTGCTTCTATTGGTCAGTATTTGTGTAGGTACACACGCGTATGCGTGCGTGCGCGCGCGTGTGTGTGTGTGTGTGTGTGTGTGTGTGTGTGAAGTTTTGAGGGTTTCTCGGACTTATACCATCTACCGTCCCCTCTGTCTTTGACTGATAAAAGATCTATTCTGGTTTACGTTTTGTCAGATAAAGTCTTTTCTATGTTTTCTTCATAGTGATAAACCCTCTCCTTGTATAAACACAAAACAACTTCTCATCTTTATGTCCTTTGTCAAAACATGTATTATAAATTGTCGTAAAACATAAGAAAAAACGACGTTAACACTATTTGGAGATGAATTGTTCTGTGGGTCAAACATCATTGACTCTGGTGTCGGTTCGATAATAGAGTCCTCCTGACCCTGAGTAAGTGTGGGATTCTCCCCGAGATAGAAACTACGGACCATTTACCAATCCTTACAGTCATTCTTATAGAAAAACGTTTATTAAAAACCTCTTTACCCTTCTTCTCCCAACTCTTACGTCGGTTACACTTACTCCGGTTCCTCTCACCTGAGAGCCGTGTTGTGAAGACACACAAACACACACAAAAGTTTAAATAAAAATTAACCTCCTATTAACGAAATGTTATAACACAACCGAAGACGGTGTGTTGTTGTACTTAGTCGGTATCCATATGTGCACAGGGGTGGGAGGACTCGGAGGGAGGGATGGGGTGGGGAGGTCCGACAGTGTCTCGCGGGACGCAATGTGCCGGAAGGGTGACCAGCAGACAAAATGTATGGTATTGCTAGACCAGGTCACGACGAGGCGGGTAGGGGGCGGGAGAGGGAGGAGACGACACGGGTGTTCAGACAAGACAGACGTAGGGATAAGGACGGGACGTCTATCCAAGTAGCCATGGCAAAGAGATCTAAGGTATATATACGTAATTGTATGTTATAAGCAAGAAGAGAAAGACTGAATGAAGTAAGACGTATTATCCGAGATCCAAGTAGGTGGAGTGATCTTACTGAATTTACTCGAGGAAAAATACCGACTCATGATAAAGTAACATATATATATGATATTGAAGGAATAGGTAAGTAGATAGTCACCTGTAGATCCAACGAAGGTACAGGAGTGATAACATTTGTCACGATGTCACTTGTGATCCCATGTGTACAGAAGAAGTTAATTCTAAAAGAGTCCCATATACGGGTCATCACCCTAACGACTCAGTGTACCATCAAAATAAGAATCAAAAAATTCTTTAGAGGTATGGCAAGAGGTATCACATACGTAATTAAATGTAAGGGTTGTTCTCACACACGTACCACAATTTACGAGAGGAGTCCACAGGGGGTCCCATCCTTCCTGGTGTGGTGAGAGGGACGTAATAGGGTGTAGGGGAGTGAGGTGTCCGACATGGTCTCCGTCCACCCAGGTTCTCAGACGGGATATGCACCTGGGTTTCCCTGTATAATGTGTAGGACGTCGTGTTGGGCGTGAGTCCGTGTTTTATTGAGGGGTAGATTTGGAGTCTGAGTGAGAAGAGTCGGGTCTCTTTATCTAAGAGGTCTAGATTTCATATTTTCATTCCGGACGGGTCCGGTGAGATCTCCTTTGGAGTTTTAAGGGTTGATTTGAGTGTGTCCACCCCTCTTTGTCATCATTTAGTCTCTCCCTTCTGGGTCCGTTCTCTTTCGACAGGTCTCGACTGGACCAACCCCTTTCTTATAAGACCATTCCGACTTTCTCCCGGACGGAGAAAGAGAGTGACCTCGTGACCAGACTTTCCAGTGGATCAAGTTGTTGGTACTCCGGTGAGTCGAGAGTCAATTGGAGGTACCACCTGTACGGGAAGCATTGGGGACACCCAGTGTCTGAGTGTACCAGGGGAAGGGAACTCACGTCCACCTTGGATCTTACACAAAGACCGGGTGTCTCTTCTCGTCTTCACTGACCTATCAGGAAGGACACTAATACGGTATAGGATGGAGGTAAGATCGGTTCCCTTACTCTAAGAGAAGTAACCGAACCATCCGTCTTACTAGGGGGGACGGGGTCGTTTCTACAGGTACGAGATTAAGGTCCTTGAGTAATCCATTGTTTTCTCTGAGTCGTCTACGTTAATTCTAATGTCTGAAGATTCCTCTAATGGGACCTAATACACTCACCCGAGTTAGAGTAGTGTATTTGGTGATTTTTGTGTCTTTGAAGAGACCGACCTTAGTCTCTTTACGACGTCATCTCTCCGTCCACTCTAAGTCGGTTGTCCTTCGGTCTCTCCGAGGGTCTCAGTTTTCCTAAGTTCCGTGACAACGACCAAGACTCTGTATCCCCGGTTCATGTTCCTGGTCTCTTTCCAGAGATCCTCGGCTTCTACCGGGGGTCAACTGTCGGTCGTTCCTTTACCCGATGTCAGGATGTTGGTGTTCCTTGCCTTAGGACGATTGTTGGTCTCACTCGAATCTTCGTCGATAAAGGGGTTTTGGAGGTCTTTCCTAGTGTCGGGAACACTAGGGTTGTAGAACACCCTGGGTTTCATCTCTTTGGTCAACTAAGTTTGACACGGGTCTGGAGACGTCTTGCCTTTCGTATTTCATTATGTAACCACAACAAAATTCGGTGATGGAAACACTATTAAACAACATCGTCGTTATTCTTGACTGTTTGACCGGAACTTCTTCATGCGAAGGTACAACAGTCTCGTGGATGATTCCTCGACTGTCACAGTGGTTAACTGTCTTTTGCCCTGGGTGTTGGTTGTCGTTGACTTAAGACGATTGATGGTACACTCGAACTTACTCCTGAGAGTTCAAGGTCTATCTTTGTCCGGAGTGGATATAATACTGACGACGGAATACTCTGGGGTTCGTCTCCTGGGTCCATTCGACACGGGTCTAGGACTGACTACCTTTAATACGCTACTATTTAGATGATTCGAACAACGAGACCAATGTGTCCATAACCTTTGATTGTGGGAGAAGGTTTCGACACCCAAATACGAAGAAGACCTGGTGGAGTAGGGTTGTGGATTTGGTTGTCAAAGATTAAGTCCTAACTCCGGTCACGTCTCTGACCACATATTGTCTAATCTCAAATCCTATGTCTAGATTGTACTGACCGTGGACATTGTACGTTTATATCTGAAAGAATAAAGGTGGTCTTAACTTTAGTCTACGGAGATTCTACCTTCTGGTGCGAGACGAGAAAGGGTAATTGATGCCATAGTGGGATGGAAGGTTTCCACTGGACCCGAGATACTACTCCTGTGTTTCTTCGCAATTAAGGAAAACATGTTTTGGTACATCCTTATAATTAGATAACGAAATAAAGTTTATAATGAAAGATTTCATAAAATAGGGTGAACTGTTGTGATTGTACGTCTTGGGAAAATACAAATTCACTATCTTTGAGGTTGAGTTTGTCCGAACTTTGTATTTTTCCCTTTCTAACCTTTCAGTCTACGTCCGTCCCGACGTCGGGACCAGAGAGAGGTCGAGACCCAAGAGGAGACTCAAACACAAAAAGGGGTTGACCGAGGAGGGAACACCGTTCTACAGTCGGTCATCGAGTTCTTAAGTGGGAGTAAAGTGGGGTCTCCACCGTTGTGTCAAGTCCCGGACTGAGAGTGACCGAGTAAATCCGGCACAGTTAGGACTTGTTAGTGGTACTTCCTAAACGGTTACCCGTTTTAGGTCCCCATATTTCCACTTGTCCAGGGAAGGGTAGGGACGTCTGACTCTCGTCCCTCACCCACGAAAGGAATTTCTTTTTAATCCCTCGTCGTAGTATTCTTCCTTTCGTTTGTAGTTTACGCGTTTTGGTTTCGAGAGACAAACCACTCGGTGGCATAAATGGTTGATACTGAGATTGACCGTAACCCGTTAAAAGTTCGTGGGTTGCTTAAAAGATCCTCTTTTCGATAGGATGGTATTTCCGTAAGTAGGTATATACAACAGACCTGATACGGTACAGGATCTTCCAGGGAAGGTGGAAATATCAGACACTAAGATTAGATTGACCTCGAATTGACCTTTTGGACAGATCAGAGGGTTGTACTCACAAAAATTTTAATAAAGCCCCCTGAAGAGACTATAGGTCACCAATTGTGAAGTAGAAGGTCACGGTCCCCACGTCGAAGCTAGGGACCAGCCCCTCGATTCTATGGTGTATACGGACCACCGGTTTTTAGGTTTTGGGTTTTGGCTTCGTTATAACATTGTTTAAGTTATTACTGGAAATTTTACCGGGTGTAATTTTTTTTTTTTTTTTTTCGAAAAATTTTTTTTAGTCATCTTACTTTAATAAAAACTGTCCTTTTAAGTGGACTGACTTTTTCGTCGGGGCACTGAAGGATCCACGGGGAGGACCCAGTCGAGGAGCGGAAGACATGTAAATCAGTAGACAGGGAACCAGGTGACGATACTTGTGAGTCTGTACCTGAGAGACCTACAGGGATATTTCCCGCCCCACACGGTCCACCGACGTCCCGTGACTCGGACGTGAAAGAGACGAGGGGTTTGAAACAAAAAGTTTTCGGTTAAAGAAGTTTGTTTCGTCAATGCTCAGGACTCAGTCAACTTCATATTTTCGTTTCTAGGAAGACTCAAAAGATTTGTGTTGTGATTTTCTTTTCCAACAAAAAATTGAAAGTTTTTTCTCGCTACTTAAGAAAACCACAAGTTTATGTCGGGTCGTCTTAAATCGATGTTGAAAGGGGACTCACGATAAAACACTGACTCTGGTCCGTGGTTTTAAAAAAGTACACTTTCCTAAAAAAAAAAGAAAGTTCTTTCTTTCTCTGTAGCAACCTTCTTGTACTCACTTTCTCGATTTGTCCTTCCCCGAGGGTTGGTACCCTCACGGACTACAGTCCCAGCGGTCGTTTACTTGACAAGTCTGGAAGGGAGGGTTACAGTAAAAACCTAGGCCTACTATTAAAATCGTCTTTAGAGAGTCTGAAGGAACTCCATCTTGGCAGTGATTTAGAAATTGGGCAAAGTCTCTATGTAACATGACAAGATAAAAGTCACGGGACACAGAAGAAATCGTATTAGACTCCCCCCCTTGGGAATTAGAGGGACGTTCCCACGGTATACACAATAAAAGATCATGGATACATATTAATAGCCACAATAAAATTATTAGTTAAAGTCACCTTGCCGTCCTAAACGAAGTCAACGTAATTTAGGATTATTTCGAGTTATTCTTCTTTTACTCTTTCTTTCTCTTTATAGTAAGTCTCCTAATTGTCTTGTGAGGTTGTTTTCCCTGGAAAAATTAAAAGTACTGTACTATTTCACTATCGGAAAACTTATCTGTTAATCCGAGTATTTGGACTATGTGGTTCCCGAATTAAGTGTTTGTGTGCAACGGTGATTATAATATGTAAACGTCTCTCGACATACGAATTGTCCTAATCCTATGTCGTTTAGTAAGTAATAATTACCCTTAGATGTGACGGACCCAGAAGTAGGGATCTGTCTGGTCATAAATTTAGTTTATCAAATCGTGTTAAAGTCCTCGAATTAAGTGTGTCTCTAACGAGTACCCCTCTAGATCTAAAGGAACGTGTCTTTCCCTCTAGAAAGGACGGACGGAGTCAAGGACGACGGTCTCCTAAATCTAAGACCTTCTAAACAGGGAACGAGACAGGTGGGGGTTTATTCTTTATTGGTAGACCGATCGGGTGGAGTCCTCCAGTAAACGAAGGGGGTCTTCTGACATTAGACGTGGTCTAAGGTTCGTGTGACAAACGTGAAGTCGAACCCAACCGTTAAGACATTTACCCTCCGTGTGTGGAGTCCCCCGAAGTCTGCGTTGGACCACATCTAGTCTCCCTTGAGTGTCTCAACAGTAAAGTTGTGGAGACAGAGTTTCCGTAGTAGTAGGTACCCTTCCCACGTCTTCTGAAGGGAGGAAACGGAGCTCCTTTTCGACCGAGGTGGCCACTCATGGTCGTGCTACACTGAACTCCCTGCCGTTGTTCCGTCCAATCAGTAGAAATAATGACTCGTCGATTGAACATAGTTCGTGTCTCACTGGTTTACAGGGTCAAGACAACCCTGACTTCCCAAGGGTCCCGTTCCCTAAAAATCCAAATTTGGTCTTTTGAAGACCCGTTCGACCAGTGGGAACAACAAGTGAGTGGGTGAGTACAGACTGAGAAACACTGGGGTACCTGACGTCTTGAGGTCCGAAGGGACAGGAAGGGATGGAGAGCCTCAAACGAGTTTAAGTACAGGTAACTCAGTCACACGGTAGGTTGGTAGAGTAGGACAGAGAGGGAAGAGGAAAACGGACGTTAGAAAGGGTCGTAGTCCCAGATCGTTTCGATATGAGAAAGGGAATAAGGTATTACCTCCAAGTGACACAGTATTGTAATTACAATAAGAGTTAGCATTCTCTTTCTACGAGGGTAAAGCTTTACTTCTTTTAGTCGGAGTTTCTACAATTTGTTAAATGAGTTTCAGTGTGGGTCCTCTCGACCCTAAGTTAAGGTCTAGAGAGACCCCCGAGACTGCCAGTGGAGGTCGAGTCCGGTGGTTTGTGGTCGATTCGACCTCACGACACGACGCGGGGTCCCAGTGTTCGAGGTGGTGTACCCGTGAGCTCCGAAGGATCCAGAATCTAATTTCGAAGTCTACTAGACTTTTGAGTCGTCCGGGAAGTCGTTCCGGTTTCCTTCCCGGTTAGGTTGGTCGTACAGGGGAGGTCGAGGTCCCGGGTTGTCTCTAGTAGGAATTACACCTTCTCGTCCTTTGTAGTTTTGGTGGTCGCTATAAAAGGGTTTATTTTGAGAAAGGAGGTGGTCACCCCCCCTAAAACTCAGTTATCCGAAGTAATATACTCTTCGTCTATTTTCTAGGGTTTAAGGGGGTCTACCATGTGTTTCGGTACTTTCAAGGAGGTAGGACGGTGGGACCCGGTTCCTGAAGTAAGAGATCCTGTCCGTCGGTGACGCAGAGCATTTACACTGACCCCCGCCCGGACCGTTCGAAGGAAGTCCCCAGTCTGGTATAACTTCCGTATGAATCGCCCCTCTTTTTTGTAGGGTCGAGACGATGCACTGGGACCTACTTAGTCACCTAGAGGACCCCGTAGGTGAAGGACAGACGTCGTACCCCTCCTACGATCGTGGAGAGGCTCCTCTTACCTGTACTTCACGGCTCGGGTGATCGAGTGCACAACCAAGGGTATGGGCAAGGAGGTCCCGAGGGGCGAGTCGGAGTTGGCTCTAAGACTCGTTCGTGTAACAAAGTAAACCCTCCTCCGAGGTGGGTCCCCGTGTCTGTAGTCCCCTTGGACGGGAAACCGAATCCGGTCACGTGTCGACGGGTAAAAGTAAAGTGAGACGTAGAGCTGATGGAACTTTGTTGTCGTAGGAAGTATTGGAGGGTCCTCACTCAGGTCACTCTCTCCGACCCATGTTGACTCTCCACTTTACTATTTGAACTCTTCCTTCTGTAGTTCACCGACTGAAGGGAGTCTTTTCCACACAAGAGAAAAGTTTTTCTCTAGTTAGTTTCAAAGAAAGTGATCGTTCTCGTGTTTGACGTACTTAGTAATTAATACCCATTGTGACCCATCATTGTTTATAAGTTGGAGATCCTAGGTCTTAGGAGTCCAGACAGTACAGGGGCTACCCTTTGAGAGATCAAACACCTTCTTGTGCTCCCAGCTAGACACATTAAGGGAGAAGTCAGAGGAAAGGTTCAAAGAACCGGAGACCTCCAGTTCTGACTCAAGTTCAAGTAGAAGGAAGAATAGGTCGCAAAGAAGTAATCGTCTAGAGTAGGTAGGAGTACACCCCAGATTTGGGTTCGAAGTAAAGACTCCGAGTTAACGGTAAGAACTGAACCTCCAGATGTTGGTGGAGTTTACGTCGTACGGATAATACCCAAATGGACCCAAGGGGAGTGGGTGGGTTGGGGGGGGGTTTTTTTCTATATTGGGGATCATGGAGGTTTACCCTGGACTGACGTCTACAGTCACTGACTCCTCTCCAGTGTCACCTCACACCACCCGAGACTTAGTTGTATTGACCCCAGGGACACTCTTCTGTCTCTACCTTTCTGTGTCTCTGAGTCCCTCTGCAGGGTTTCTGTCTCCGTCTCCCGCGTCGTCACGAGGTGGTCGATGCCTTGTGGTCCCCGGTGGTCCTCGACCTTCACCGCTCCTCCCCAGGAGGGGCTCCCTGAAGTTTCTGTCGTGTCGGGTCTTCTGTGGGCCTACGGTCTGAAGAGTCGACCGTAGTTTATTTACTTAACGAAACGAAATTCTGTGGGACCTCGTCCTGTACCGTTGGGTGAGGTCATAAGAACGGATCTCTTAGGGCACCTGCCTCTTAGGGTACCTGTCCCTTCGGACCGTCCGATGTCAGATACCCCAGCTTTCTCATCCTGTACTGACTCGCTGATTCGTGTGTGTATTTTCTGTGGGTCACACACCGTGAACCAAGGTCTTCTAGATCCTTCGAATGTGTTACGGACCGGGTCCTAAGGTCACAGGGGAGTCATTTGTCCCGAAGGACGTAAACCGACATGGGTGGTCCTCGTTATGTCCTCTGGACCCAAGTCAGGGACCCAACCCTTCTAGGGGACCTCTTCCCTTTCAGATGGACGAGGTGATAAGATCGGACCTCTGAACGTACCTGACATGTCAGGTGCTCCAGTGTTACTCAGTCTGCACTGACTTGCTGAAAGTGGAAGTGGTCCTCGGACCCGGTGCAGGCCCGGACCGGCGGAGGGAGCGACCGCGGGACTCGTAGGCCGGGTCGGGTCGAGAGACGTTAGAGGAAAACGTCGGGGTGGTGGAGGTGGACCCCTGTGCGTCGCTGAGGATTGACGAAGGGTGCAGACGAAGCGGACGACACCGGAGAGGAGGTGCGTCGTCAGTCTCTCTGGGAAGATTTGCACCCCGTGGTGCGACGAATACTCGGGACCCATCAAAGGTGCCGTCCAGTCTACTGTGCCCGACACCTTGGGACCCACTGTACCGAAACGACTGGAAAGGTCGAGTAGCGGTCAGTGGAACTACCGATTGACCTATTGTGACCGGAAGTCCGGAAGGAACCTCCCACCCCCCCGGAGGGACCTAGTGGAAGTAAGTGGTGTCCAGAACCCGGGTTCGATAAAGGAATGTCTCGGTGAGGGGGAGAGTCGGGAGGACACTCTTAGAGTAGAGTGGGAAGTAAAAAGGGAGGACGGTAAACAGTGTCAGTCGGTGTGTAAGTAAGCGTACCCCTAGTAAACGACAACGACAACACCAAAAAAATACAGAAAGAGTGGGAGTGCCGTCCGGGGTGCACTGGTCCCTCTTTCAGATAAACCACAACCGCCTCACTTCTTGTTTCGACCGAGGAGTCTCCACGAGATATTTGTGACTCCTTAGCGGGCCGCATTTGTGGAGAGACGTCGCACTGCGCCCCGTCCCTACGCGACTGAGAGTCCAGTTGTGCTAGCTGACCCGTGGTTGTGCTTGAGTGGCACTCTTGAGTCTCGACGGCCCTCTGGACCGCAGTGGCTGACGGTGGACACCCCTGTGCCGACCCAAAGGACTCAAAGGTGTCGAATCTCGGACGAGGTCCAGTACCTAAGGACCGAACCCTATGACGGACTGACCGACAACCGTGAACCGCTTCGAGAAGGACTTCCCGAAGACTCCACTAGACTCCTCCGGCTGTCGGTGGGGGCTGGGACACGCCCTCCGGGACCTTCAGAGTACAGTCCCCTCTTGGTTCAAGGGTGTTGACCGTCCCGACCGTGACGGGAGGAGGGACGACCTCTTTCAGAGACTCAGGTCGTCTTCCCTCGACAGTCTCTTGCGGAAGACCTATTCGTCACTTCTGAACTTGGTCCGTGGCCAGGATGGTGTGTCCCACTAGCGGTTCGCGATACTCTTAGAGAAGGCCCCAGTGTCTCACTAAAGACGGTCACAGTGGTCGGTAGTGCCCGTCCACTCGTATTGGGAGTCTTGTTCTCTTCGTGCCGACTTACAGAGGACGGACGGCCAGTAGTCCCGTCAAAGTCGCTAGGTGACGTTTAATCTGTTTTGTGACCTAAGAAAAAAAAAAAGAGGGGGTGGTTTAGATATTCTTTAAAAGTAAGGAAGTTAGATCGTTTCTTCTCATAAGATTGCCTCGGCCCCAGAGGTGGAGGCTTGACTTCGGTGACGAGACCATATCTGTCAAGTTGTGAACGAACGGGAGACGAGAAGGTCCGTCTTCTAGACTTGTCTGCTTCTTTTCGGTTTCATTCTTGCCCAACTAAACGGTTGAATAAATAGACACTTCGTGAACATCACTATTCTCGACGTGGATTCTCGATGAGTCTTTGACCCTATCTCCGGCGGCACCACTGACCGGAGTCGGAGCACTGTCCAAGTAGTGGTGACAAACCTCTGGTTTCCACCAATGGGGTGACGTGCCACGGAAGGACACGAGTGGCCCGACGTCGTCGAGACTCTTCAAAGAGGGAAACTTGTTTTTCGTCGAGATCGCTCTAAGTGACCGAGGGAGGTGTGGAGAGTTCAGGTCGTAGGGACGGAGTCGGGGGTAGTGGTAGAGGACACAGACCCAGGGGTCGGAGGAGTTGGGGGAGGTTCAGTCTTCCAGAAGGATTTATATTTGGACTGTGGACGTTAAAGGTTCGGTTTGACGTCGACTCCGTGGATGAAGTTGAGTGTGCCGACGGTGTCTACAACTTAAAAATTCCCTATGTCGTCTTAAGTTGTTGATAGCAGTGCCACGTTTGGTACTCAAGTCCGTCAAGAACAAAAGGAGCACTCTAGTCGGGTGTGAGGAAGGTTCCTGTCGTGTAGAAACACTTAGACCCATGGGCCCGACTACACTGTCTTCGCTCGTAGAACGATTTAAGGGGTCTCTGTACTTTCGCTCCTGAGTCGTCTACGAAGACGTAGTCCCAAGTGTCTTCGTGATAAGTGTTGTCGGTTGTCCCCCGTTGTCGGGTTTGTCTCCGTGCAGGTAGTTGTCTCCTTGTCGCCTGTTTCGCGCCACGTGCGCATGTCTCCCTACCACAAGTCGGGATTTCTCCTTGCGTCACGATCGTGTACGGTGTTGTGTCTACTTGGAACTTTCGTAGTGCGATTCATTCTGTCGTTTATGTTTTCCTGTTTATGACGTACTAAGGTGAAAAGACTCCGTCGACACACAATCAGCGAATCAATGCAGACTGAGAAACGCTGGGGTACCTGACGTCGGACGATCCGAGGAGACAGGAACCGTTCTTATGACCTTACCCAACGATAAGGGAAGAGGGCCCATAGAAGGGTTGGGTCCCTAACTTGGACCCAGAGGACGTAACGTCCGTCTAAGAAAGTGGCAGACTCGACTTCATCGACCTCATCTATTAAAGAATCTCAGTCTTTCTTATTACTGACCAGGCCCAATCACCTTCCCTTCTAACCCCTCAATCTCAAATTACCCAAACTACCACCACCAACGT
Organism: Capra ibex; assembly: GCA_006410555.1. Taxonomy (NCBI): domain Eukaryota; kingdom Metazoa; phylum Chordata; class Mammalia; order Artiodactyla; family Bovidae; genus Capra; species Capra ibex. Next base: position 74,148,587 of record SJYO01026388.1, read on the forward strand.
GTTGTAAAACTTACCCGAATTACGATGATTCAAAATGTGAAACTTTACCAACGTTACCATGTAAAATGCAAAACAGACGTATACGTGACAGCGAGTCTGTACCAGTTGAGAAACACTGGGGTGCCTGACATCGGGTCGGGAGGTACGAGGAGAGAGGTACCCTAAGAGGTCCGTTCTTAGGACCTCACCCAACGGTAAAGGAGGAGGTCCCCTAGAAGGACTGGGTCCCTAGTTTGGGTTTAGAGGACGTAACCGTCCGTCTAAGAAATGGTGATTCGGTGGACCCTTTAGGACACAAAACAGATAAAATGGTGTTTTTTTCATTTTAGAACGTTTTTATTTATACTTTCTCCTTTATTCCCACCACTACAGGTTATCCTAAGGTTCCACACTCTTCGAGAAGGTACGAGTTGATCATTCTTTAACACGAAATTTTACGTTACTTTTAAAAAAAGTAAGTTAAATACGTATAATTAAAAGTTTTCCGGTGATTCAACGATCTCGTATTTATAAATCATCCGACAAATTTATATTGATGAGTTAGTTGGCTTGACAATTTATAAGAAACCCGTGGCACTTTTTAATGATTCTATGATCTTTCGGGACTTGGTTGTGTCTAAGATACTCCAGGTGAGTGAGTGTCCTGGTTGGGACTGAAAGTAGGTGGGGGTTAAATGTCCTTAATTTCTCTTGTCTTCTTGTACGATTTACTATGGTGACACTCGTCAGTCATATAGATTTGACTCCTCTTGTGATATCTTGGGTTTTATCGTAAGAAGTTGGTTATATGACGTCTCTTTATGTTCCTCTTTATCTCTCTCTCTACTTTCCCCATGTCTGCTATTTTATGAATTCTTAATAGTTGTTAACATTGTATACTTGTAATGACCTAGTTTTTTTGACATTCTTTGTAATATGTTAAACGAGTAAATATATATTTTAGTCAAACACATATATACATACACACACATATATGTATATCTTTATTCCTCTTTAAATTCTGACCCATAAATCAATAAACCCCGAAGGGACTACCGAGTCCGTCATTTCACAGACGGGTGTTACACCCTCTGGACCCAAGCTAGGGACCCAACCCTTTTAGGGGACCTCTTCCTTTATGGTTGGGTGAGGTCATGAGAACCCCTTGAAGGGACCACCGAGTCTACCATTTTACAGACGGACGTCACACCCTCTGGACCCAAGTTAGGGACCCAGTCCTTCTAGGGGACCTCTTCCTTTACCGTTGGGTGAGGTCATGAGAACGGACCTTTTAGGGTACCTACCTTCTCGGACCACCCGATGTCAGGTACTCCAGTGTTTCCTAGCCTGTACTGATTCGCTGAAGTGAGTGAATGAATGAATAAATCACAATAAATCTTGACAATGTATTACTACGACAAATCAGTCGTTCAGCACAGACTGAGAAACACTGGGGTGCAAGACTTTGCACAGTTCGGAGGGACAGGAAGTGATAGAGGACCTCAAACGGGTCCAAGTACAGGTGACTCAGTCACTACGATAAGTTGGTAGAGTAGGAGACGATGAGAGAAGAGGAAAACGGAAGTTAGAAAGGGTTTTACTATGGTACCAATAAAAAATTTCCTCAAGAATAGAAAGTCTCTGTGTATAATTTTACAAATGTCTTCTTTACTGTTCTACGGTCCCTGGACGAAGTCTTATTAGGTCCATCCCCATTTCCTCTCACTCGTTCTCTTCTTTCTTTTGGTTCACTCGACGCTTAACTGGTGATAGTTTACACCCACTATCCCCTGAAGGGACCCCCAGGACCCCGATTCTGAGACACGAGGGTTACGTCCCCCGGGTCCAAGTTAGGGACCAGTCCCTTGATCTAGGGCGTGTGACGTTACTTCTACCTTCTAGGGTACACGGTGTTGATTCTGGTTGACCCACATCAGTTTGTTTGTTTATAATTTTTTCTTTCTTTCACCCGCTACCTGTGTACGTCCAAGTCAAGCAGTAAGGGACACGAAGACGTGTCCGGACGTCACAGGGTGAAGGGTTCGATTTGCGTACGGAAGACCGGTTTGAGAAGACCACGACGGGAGGCGAGACGGAAGGTCCTTCTGAGGGACTCGGGAACCCTACTCGACGGTTGCCCGTCCACGCTACGGACCAGAGACGAGGGGGAGACGGGTGTAAAGGGTGGTCGTAGCGGTCTACTGAAGAGAAGAGGACCGGGGGTGCGGATACCACCGTGTGTGGAGGGAGGAGGGGTGGACGGTTTGGGAGACGGAATCTGTCGTAGACGGGGTGGAGAGGACCCGACGAGAGTGGTACGGGGGAGGGGTCACGACCTAATCCTCGAACAGGAACTACGGAGGTCTCTTTGTACAAAAGGGGTGGTATCTTGGAAAATTGGTCATCGTGACAAATTCAGGGGATGTATACTTGGAAGTTCACCGTTTGAAAGTTTCTCCGTTTGCACAAAGGTGTAGGTAGCTCATTCTAGCTCACTCACTCAAGAGCACAGACCGTACGCAACAGGGCGCGTACGTACAAGATGTCCCCCGACACGCAAGCACATGAAATGCCATGTCATAATATATGTCGGCACGTAGTAGTTCGGGTGTTACAGACCTTCGTTCTCCCAACTTCTGACTAAACATGGGTCGTTCCTTGGTCTTGGACACGGTAGTCGCAGTCCACACTGACTTTGACATCGAACGGGAGGTAGAGGACAACGACTGTTAGAAAGTCGAGATGATAGAGGGTGTACTCAACGAGAAGAACGGACAAGTGACCACGACCGCAGACATACGGTCGATAACATGACATGAAAAGTTCCATGATAGGATATTTTAACTTTTGTAAAAAACACAAAAATACATAATAAACATACTTTTCATAATATTTGGATAATGTCATGTCATAATATTCGACTAGTACAATCAACCCAAGGGTCCGATTGAGATAACCTAAATACTTGTTTAACCTGAATGTTTGTGCGAGAGTCTTACCTTGAATAAACATACATCTCCTAAATGACAGGAAGTGAAAGAGCAATAGAGTAACTTGACTCGTAGGTCATGTGTGATCGATGGGTTATTTGTAGACCACTTACTTCTTTACTAAGTTTTCGTCTCTGTAATGAAACGGTTGATTCCAGGCAGATCAGTTCCGATACCAAAAAGGACACCAGTACATACCTACACTCTCAACCTGACACTTCTTTCGACTCGCGGCTTCTTAACTACGAAAACTTGACACCACAACCTCTTCTGAGAACTCTCAGGGAACCTGACGTTTCTCTAGGTTGGTCAGGTAAGATTTCCTCTAACCAGGACCCACAAGAAACCTTGCTTACTACGATTTCGACTTTGAGGTCATGAAACCGGTGGAGTACGATTCTCAACTGAGTAACCTTTTCTGGGACTACGACCCTCCCTAACCCTGTCTTCCTCTTCCCCTGTTGTCTCCTACTCTACCGACCTACCGTAGTGGCTGAACTACCTACACTCAGACTCACTTGAGGTCCTTAACCACTACCTGTCCCTCCGGACCGCACGACGTTAAGTACCCCAGCGTTTCTCAGTCTGTGCTGACTCACTGACTTGAATTGACTTGACTTTGACTTTTTTATTGTAATAGTGAATAACAAGAGAGACCCCGACAAACGGTCGATGTCCCCGGGGTAATATTCCGAAAAAACAACATCCTTCGAATAAAAAAACAACAATATCCTTCTTTACCTAGAGGGGAGGATGAACTCTACCTGAACGTTGTCGTAGACATTCTTACTTTTTCGCACGTTCACAGTCCGGTGGAGGTACACAGTTTTCGACCTCTGTACTCTCTAACTCGGTTGGAACGTCAAAGTCCTTTCGTTCTGGGATTATAACAGTGGGACGAATAAATTGAATATACGTCTCATGTAGTACTCTTTGCGACCAGATCTTCTTCGTGTTCGACCTTAGTTCTAACGGCCCTCTTTATAGTTAGTGGAGTGTATACGTCTACTGTGGTGGGATTACCGTCTTTCACTTCTCCTTGATTTTTCGGAGAACTACTTTCACTTTCTCCTCTCACTTTTTCAACCGAATTTCGAGTTGTAAGTCTTTTACTTCTAGTACCGTAGACCAGGGTAGTGAAGTACCCTTTAGCTACCCCTTTGTCACCTTTGTCACAGTCTGAAATAAACCCCCCCCCCCCGAGGTTTTAGTGACGTCTACCACTGACGTCGGTACTTTGATTTTCTGCGAATGAGGAACCTTCTTTTCAATACTGGTTGGATCTCTCGTATAATTTTTCGTCTCTGTAATGAAACGGTTGATTCCAGGCAGATTAGTTCCGATACCAAAAAGGTCACCAGTACATACGTACACTCTCAACCTAACACTTCTTTCGACTCGTGGCTTCTTAACTACGAAAACTTGACACCACAACCTCTTCTGAGAAGTCTCTCAGGGAACCTGACGTTCCTCTAGGTTGGTCAGGTAAGACTTTCTCTAGTCGGGACCCTAAAGAAACCTCCTTTACTACGACTTCGACTTTGAGGTCATGAAACCGGTGGAGTACGTTTCTCAAGTGAGTACCTTTTCTGAGACTACGACCCTCCCTTACCCCCGTCCTCCTCTTCCCCTGCCGTCTCCTACCGACCTACCGTAGTGACTGAGCTGCCTGCACTCAGACTCACTTGAGGCCCTCAACCACTGCCTGTCCCTCCGGACCACACGACGTTAAGTACCCCAGCGTTTCTCAGCCTGTGCTGACTCGCTGACTTGACTTGACTTACTTCGTTGTCCTGGTCCTGTCCGGGGACAGACCAAGACCCTTGGTACTGAGGTCTCTTTAGGGTTGGGAGTCGGGGATCTGTGAGTGGGTCCAGACGTTCAGTAAAGAGGACCGGGGGGTCAAGAGAGTGAGCGGAGGACTTACGAAGAAAATACGGAGTACAGAACTCTCAGATGGGGTCAAAGACCTAGAAAGTCTGTAGCTGTCGGGAAGTGAACAAGTAAAACGTTCTTGATGAGTAACTAGTGACTTCCAGAGGTTTGGGGTCTGATACACACCCCGTCCCTCTGTTTAGGGTTACACTTGCACCGAGAGTTCTAGAGTGTCTCCTTCTATTCTACCCGTGTCTTTATTGCTGTAACAGTGTGTCTTGAGCTAATCACCTCTTCTCCCCTACTCCGTTCTACGCACCCTCCAATATTGACGTGGTCTCAAGAAGGTCTACCCCGCGGAATCCTCCTCTTCGTCCTGAACCCTCCGTTGTGATTCCACCCGCCCCAAACCTGGTCACCGCACAACCAATCCTACGAAGTGGACGTTCCCTGTCGTCGAAGTCGACCCACGATTGGTCGGTCCCTCGAGCAAGAGACCGACTTGTGTCTCTGTCCACAAGAGTTGTCGAGTTCGGTTACCCAGGAGGGGGCGACGACATGGGTCCACCCAAGTAGTATCTCGGGGAGAGGTCCTTGTTGTTTCAAATCTCCGGGTAAGGACTCGGTTAGGACCCGGACGGACCAGTGGTCCCAACCTCCCGTCTGTGTCGACGGTAGACCGGTAAAGGTGGAAGACCTGATCAGTCCACCTGTAGAAAGGGTAAGAGGGGTGGTGACTCCGTCCGACGCCTGGTTTCTTTACCGGTCAGTCCACCAAGGTTCGTCTCCAGAGTTCTGTTCTGTCTGGACTTAAGTTAAAGGTGGTGCGGAAAGGAGATGGGGTCACCACGACTCAGGGCCGTGTGCAATCTTAATGGACCCGGAGTGGGGTCTCGTTAATTTAGATTCAGAGGACCCCAACCCTCGGTCTGTGGACACCCCAAAAAAAAAAATTCAGAGGGTCGTCTATGCCTACGGACCACTCCCACTCTTTGCCCTGAGAACGAGTCCCCAAGAGGTTAAAATCGTCGTTGTTTTAGTAGGCCGCCCGAGCAATTGTGTCTTGCGGAGTGGGGGATTGACTCAAAACGGTTCTTAAACAAAGATTGTTCGAGGGTCCGTTACGACGACGACGACAGACTTTGGTGCGCCAGGGACTAGAACTAGTCAGTAATAGACAGAGTCTCGGTGTCAGAGGAAAGAGTAGACACTTTGTCTCTATTATTATAATTATCGGCGGAGTGGCGATAATAACTTCCCTAACCTCTGCTTCAGGTGGTCCTGTCTCGTGCCCCGAGTGTCTCGACGAACGACTACGAGTGCTCTGTCTTCTGTGGTGGCGCTCCCTGCGACGACAACCGCACGGTCGGCCGCCGGACCCACACTGGGCCCCGACCCCGTCGCGAGGGAGGGAGATCATAAACAATCGTGGTTTTTCTCCACGTAAGCGCGTGACCAAGATTAAGAGGTCTCAAAAGAATGTCTTACTACGAATAGTCTCCTTTTTGTAGACGAGGTGAAAGAAATTAGAGATTAAATAGATTAGAGGGAAACATTTTTCCATATAACGATTACTCACTTAAAGACGGTTCCCTTTTTTTTACAAACAAAGTTAATGAATTAAGAAGAGTAACTGAAATGGGAGACACGATATTATAGTGTGTTGTATTTATATTACTTACCCGGTGAAAAAGGGCCGTGGAGGTAGTGACCGGTGACTATTTCCCTGGAAGTCTTTTCTGTCTGCAGTGAAAGGTACAAAGCCGACCTTCGTGGTTTGTGTGTGACAACCTCATGTAGAGAAGGAGCCTGTTCACAGGGATGAGTCGGGTTCCGTGGCTGACCCCTCTTGGGAGGTCACTGTCGCCGGTACCACCTCTCGCCGGTGGTCTCCCGTGGGGTCTCGTCACGTCGGACGGGGGAGGTCCCGGCCCCTGAGACCGGTGGACCCGTGACCTCGTGAGACCCCACAAATAAAGAAGGAACCTTTCCAACCGAAAAAAGGGGGTCTTAGACGTCTGTAGACGTACACACACACACACACACACACACACACACACACAGTGAAAAATTTTAAAATCATTGGTTTATTATACTACACGAGGATACACAAATACTTTTATTTACTACTTATTTTATCTTCTTATCTTATCCTAGTTTTATTTCATTTACTTTAAAATCTTGACATGAAGGCACCCCACCTTACCCCTCAACTTCCGGTAGACCCTACTTGGGGAGTAGACTGTCTCTCTGTGGACTCCTGGTCCCTCAAGTGTGGTAGGAGTGATTGTTTGTCTCCGGTCTGGCGAGGGTCTGGTGTGGACTGAGACTCGGACACAGGAGGATCGGTGTTGGGGCCGGTGTCGGTCTTCTACGTTTCCGGTGGTCTCTGTGGCCAATCGGGGTTGGAGGAGAATAAGACAGGTGACCATAGGGTGATTCGTTTAGTTTTTTGATTGTAAAGTATAATATTGGACTCAAACATGGTCTAGAACGTTACAATTACTGCGAACGCAAGAAAAAAAAGGGTGTTAAAAAAAACATAACACTATTTTAGTATATTATACATGGTACAATTGGTAAAAGTTCACAGGTCAAGTCACCGTAATTCATCTAAGTGTTGCAATGTGTAGTGGTGGTGGTAGGTAGAGGTCTGATACAGTAGAAGGGTTTGACTTTGAGACAGGGGTAACTTGTGATTGAGAGGAAAAGGAGGAGGAGGTCAGGGACCGTTTGTGGGAAGATCAAAGACAGAGATACTTGCACGGACAAGATCCGTGGTGTACGTTCCTCCTAGTATCTTATAAACAGGGAAAACACGGACCGAACAAAGTAACTTGTACTACAGGAGTCACAAGTCAGTACAGAGTCGCACATGGACCCAAGGGAAGGAAATGAACCGACTTATTATGAGAATCGTGAAAGTAAGAACATCGACTGTGGGTCTTCTTGCCACGGTCCTTTTTTTACCTTCCGTTCGGTGTGGGAGTGGAAAGGCTGTTCCTTAGACTCGAGGACCGATTATACAGCGTGAGAGTGCCACGTCCAGAATCTAGGTGTGTTCCCGAAGAACGAGTGCAGGTCTCGAGAACCGAGAGGACCCCACGTCCTCTGTCCGAAAGGACAGTGAGGGGACGTGTGACTACACCTCTCTGTGAAACAAAGACCCTGTGTTTACACTGGGGGGGTCGTCCCTCTCTACCTTTTTGGTTGATCCGTCTTTGTCGGGGAGTGTGGTTGTAAACGTCCCTGACTGGTGTTTCGAGAAGATGTCTGGACCAATGTTTCCATTCCCTTGAACCCACCCCTCTCTCCCACCTTATAAGGTCAAGTACGGTTCACTTAACCTGAGTTGTTCGACGGTTGACGTGGTTTAGGGAAATCCGAAACTTTGGGGAGAGACCGGTCTCCAGGCTGACTTGTCCTGAACCCTGTTTCGAACGTTCCCCGTGTCCACGACCCGCGGGAATAAGACCACTTCACGGGACCCCGTTGTTAAGTGTGCTCTCTCAGGTCAATTATCTGTCGACGTAGGACTCAGTCTGTCCCGAGGTTAATGTTCACCTAGAACATTGGGTGAGACCCACACTACTACCGGGGTAATAACTCGATGACAATATTGAACGGAGACACGAAAAACGTGGGACGTAGTGAGTTAAGGTTATGTGTGAGGTTTCCTTTGTTTTCGAATTTGGGGTTTTGAACGAGAACGAACCTTAAGGTACCGACCGTTTGCATCGGTCCTGAGGGTTCACCCCAGAAGACTAACCCCTTGGGTGTGACCGGGAACGGTTCGAGTGAATCGAGGACGTTGAGTAGAGCGGGTCGGTCGTCCCCATCGGCAGGAACCGTCCTCCCATGAGGGGGACGTTTGGTTTTGAATCCGTAGGATCCGTTCAGTCACTCGGGGTCACCCCGTACAAGAGGTCCGACCCGGGACATCGTCCACGAGACTCCGTGGTCCCACTCCGTCCGGACCTAGGAGACCTCGAGTGTAGAGTATCTGTCTATGAACCACTCAGGAGAGAAACTGAATAGTCCGAAGTCAAACCTCTTTATACCTTGTAGTTTGCACCATTAAGAGTCCACACATGATTTTCTTTAACTCTTTAAAATGAAATGACCTACCGTTGACTACTCTTTTGTCTTACGGAACTAAAAATGATTTTGTGAGACACGTTTAGAAAGGCTTGAAGTACATTCTAACACTTCTGTAGACTGTAAGGTGCTGTAAACAGGAAAACCAGGGGTATTGAAGGTCATGACTTCCCATAATGGTTTTCTTCTTCCCCATAACAGAACTGAGACCGGTTCTATACAAAATTTTTAGTTTACCACTCAGAAGAGTCTGGCATAAATGAGATCTTTGTGACCCTCTTTGTTTTTTCTTCCGAGACTAGGTAGGACAAAACAAACTATTTATGACTTAAAAGAACTTGAGGTTTTTAAATGTATTCTACTTCGTTGTAAGTCTTTTCCGACCGACTAGGATTTTCCTAATTTTAGACAGAGTCACCAGGTTCTCGGGAAACATTAAAGTCGACGAGTAGCAGGAACTGCTGTAAACGGTTAAAAGACTACACTTTTGTCGCCTCCACAAGTCACGGCGCGGACCAAGCCCTCAGTCGTCTGTGCCACCATCTTTCTCTACGACAGACTGAAAATGTGTAACTAAGGGGGCCGAGGGTGGGGTTGCGCAATGGTTCCTTTTCCTCCGCACAAGAGATCAAACACCTCTCCGTCCTTGTGAACATAGTTGGTGGACTCTTTATGTTCGCTCCCCACGAAAAGGAAGGTGACCTCTCGGACTCTGTTTTTGTCCTTTTTAAATAATGGGTACCTGTTGCAAAATTATAGATACATGAGGTGTCCAATTTTTTCTTTTTACTACTGTATTTCTTTCAATGAGAGTCCAATTGAAAATCCATTATGGAATTTTCTTTAACCTTTTTCTTAAGACAATGGTTACTATGTGGTTAACAGTATGGTCGACGGATGAACCATCTTACGTTGGTGTACCTACCAGGGTACCATAGAGTTTGTCTTGTATGAGTTTTGGTTTGAGCACTATAAAAAACCGGTTTTACCACCATAGAACACAAGGTAAGCAGTTACTAAGTATAAGCAAGTCATCGTAGTCCGTCTTACCTCGCCAGTAGGAATTTTGAGTGAGAGGGGTCCGGGGGTACAGTTAGTGGTTCCAATGAGTAAAATAGAAGTTTTATAAGAGTGCGTGTGAAGAGGGGCGCAGGTGACGGGGGAGGGGTCACGTCCGAGGACAGTAACGAGTGGACCTCGTAAGTCGCTACTGTCTGAACGTAACTCCTTGGAGCCGTAGACGAAATCACGTCGGCGACGTGAAAGGTTTTATCAGACTAATACAGGGGTGGTCGGGGCAGGTGTGTCTTCTGAGGAGGTCCCGGTTCACTTTCCTCCGGATCAGGCTCAATGACGACGGTGAGAGTTTACACACTGGTTATCTGGCACTGGTCGCCGTCGTACACGGTACCGACTCCTTTTCAGGGTTTCCGTAAACCCCGAAATAAAGACGAGAAACGTGAGACGGAACTCTCTCCGTCCTGGGGGATAAAACTCGACGAAGAAGTTGAACTCAGGACGTTACATCACTCCTGCAATCTCACGGGGTATCTCGTGTCGACCGGGTGTCAGTTCTGTAGTGCGTTCGTTCTTTGTGTGTAAACAATGATCTTCGATAACTCTAAAATCCCAGACAAACAATGTGTCGTAATCGTCCACTTACGATTATGTACCCCGAAGAGTAATGGCAATCCAATTTTCCGTTTTGGGTGTTGAACCGAAGTTTAGGGATGAAAGTAAAGGAATCTAATCGAAACGAAGGGATGTGGTCCGGACACCAGGGACTCTAACGTCGAATTTTCAGTGAAGAAATTCTTCTACAATTTCTTCACTTTCGGTGAAAAAGGCCTTCCAAAGTCTGTTCACTGGACTAGGGAGTTAGATGGTGTATGAAGAGGTATCCAACATAGTCTAGACACTAAAATGTAAATGAACGAATCAGTAAACTTACGTGAGAGATGAAGAGGAATTTCGTAATTAGTGTTGACATTAAAGAGACTAATAAATGAATTACGTATTGGAAGGAGGTTGGTAGTGTGTAAGGTTATGTGTAAGAACTTCAGCGGATTCTTATGAAAGACCAAAACGATTGGTGACTTTAATTCCTGGTTGTTTAACCACCGTCCATTATCTGCAGGTCGTTTAAAAACACCTACTTGTTTTACTGAGTATCCACTGGTGCGTGACCAATTTTCATATAACACTTTTCGTTTGCACTATCAATAATTTTCGTAAACGGATTATCTCATTCTACTACTGTGCGATAAAGTAGATGCTCGCCATTGGTCTAATGACATCAACTCTACGGAGACACGTGTGCATAGTTGAGGTAGGGTCGGACACTTCTCGTCCATCATTCATCATAGAGTCGGAACATAGTCCACCGGAATGTCGGTACCAAGGGTTTGGGAAAGTACGTAGACTTAGTGGACTTTCGAGTAATTTTTATGTCTAATGATCCAGGATGGGATGGAGACTCTTAAAGACCAAATTCTTATACATGGTGATTGTTCAAGGTCCGTGATGTTACAACTCTCGGACGTGACTCTTCATGACGGAACCTTAAGTGTTTCTTAAAAGTGATCCCTCTACTCTTCTCTCCTGTTCGTTGAAGGTACGGGGACCCTACGACACGGTCAGTAGAACACCGAGGACTTGGGCGGCACCACCTATAAAGTAGACCCAGGTGGAGGTGAGGTGTCGGGTGGGTGGTCGACGAAGATGTGGTCGTCGGTCTTGGACTCGAGGTTTTACAGGTAAGAGTTTGTGGTGCAGCAGTGTTTGTTCGGTGTCCTTGTGGTCCTTAGCGTCGGGTTACAGGGGCAAAGAAGAAAATATAATATGGTCATTATCCATACACACGAGTCGTTTTAACCCTTTTGTGAAAATTAGTCATTTTCCAATTTAAGTGGACACGAAATTCTCACTCGATACTCGTACTTTTCACCGATAGGAGTTTCTCTGGTGTTTATTGTTTACATTCCTACGACTCTTTTCCGTTGGGAACATGTGACAACCACGTCGGTGACACCTTTTGTCATACCTCCAAAGAGTTTTTCGATTTGTGTCTTGGTGGTATTACTGGGTCCTTAAGGTGAGAACCTAGGTATAGGGTCCTTATACTTTTGTTATGAAGTTTTTCTATGTACGTGAGGTCACAAGTGTCCTCGTGACAAACGTTGTCGTTTCTGTACCTTCGGTGGTTTCTCAGGTAGTTGTCTGCTTACCTATGTCTCCACCCCAGGGCCGACTCCTGTCCGAACCTCCCGGACCACCCGGGGGTGTAGTGGTTTCAACACGATGGACGACCATTCTCCTCGTAGAGGATAAAGGGGAAGGGAGATCCCGACAGATTTACAGTACCAGTGACCGACAAACCGGTGAAAACAGGTCAGTGACATTACCCGAATCAATACCGGGAGTTTTAAGTATGTGACTCCAGGATTGGGAGCCACGGACTCTTACGTTGACCTGAACCTCTACTCCAGAAAGTTCTTTGTAATTCAATTTTATTCCAGTGTACCCACCGAGGGTTGGGTTATAGCGACCACAGGAGTATTCTTCACTTTCAGTAAGTCAGTATAGGCTGAGAAACACTGGGGTACCTGATATGTCAGGTACTTTAAGAGGTCCGGTCTTATGACCTCACCCATCGGAAGGGGAAGAGGTCTCCTAGAAGGGTTGGGTCCCTAGTTTGGGTCGAGAGGGTGCAACGTCCGTCTAAGAAATGGTCGACTCTGTGTTCCCTTCGGGTTCTTATGACGTCACCCATCGGATAGGGGAGAGGTCCCCTAGAAGGACTGGGTCCTTAACTTGACCCCAGAGGACGTGACGTCCGTCTAAGAAATGGTCGACTCGAGACTCCCTTCGGGCAGGAGTATTCTTCTCTACTCCTGTCTACACGTGTCTCCCTTCTGGGGCTCTTCTGCCGGCAGACACACGGCTCCGCCCTCCGGAGACCTCTTTTGTTGGGAGGGGCGGGTATGGAACTGGAGTGTGAAGGTCCGAGACCTTACCACCCCTTTAATTGCACAACGACTTCGAGGGGGGTGTGGGAGTCGTACGCTATGCACAAATGTCGGCAGGACCGGAGGTACATTTCACCTTAGTATTCTGCCCCGCCGCCAGTGACCCCGCCGTCACCCCCTTCTACGTCGTCTCTCCGTCGGGACGGGCGGGAGCGTCCGATTTCCCGCGTGCCGGAAATCATATTTGTACTCTCCCCCCAGAGACGTGTAGACGCTTGGACTCCATCTGTTCCCGGTGCGAAAGACGTTTTGCCTGACTCCGTCCCACTGTTACGACCGTGGGTCCAAGGCCGCTCGGAGAGAGGGGGCCCTCCACGGGTGATCGGTGACTTCTACTACTGACCACTGCTCCGTCCACTGCGATAGTCCCGGTAGTTATTGTACAGTTCGTGACTGGTCCTAGGTGTGTCAGTAGGCTTTCTGTACACAGTCCGTCTAGGTATTGTGTAGTTCCTCTGATGGGAGTGTCTTTGGGACTGCCCTTTTTTTTACTAAAAGAGTACTTCAATAGATGGTCAATAAACAGTATCTTAATGTTGTAGTTTCCGTTTTTGTTTTAGAGTTATTGCGGAATTAATTTATTCGTTTGTGAAGTCGTTTCATTCTTCCCTTCTTTTAATCGACGGGAGAGTCAGTCCTGCCTCCGGGCTCCGAGGAGGGCTCCCAGTCGGAGTGGAGGTGGTCCGCGAGCAGACCAGGAGACGAAGGGTCGCACCTCGGGGAGGGACGAGAGGATTCGTGGGTCTCGGGACGGAAAGAGACTTTGGTGGTACCGGGGGGCGAGTGCCGGTCCTCTACGCTCCGGGAGGTGCCACCCCCTCGAGGAGGGCCTGGACGGTCCTAAGTCGAAGTGTGTCCTGGCGGGGGTCGGCACCTGTGTGGGTCCTGTGGGCAGTCGGTGTCTCTTCGGTTTGTCGGTTGGGGCGTATTGTCTTGGTGCCTCGGGACGTTCGGTGACGCACGTTTCTGGTCCATTTCGTTCCCGTCCCCGTCGTAAGTTCCTGTCGGAGACCCCGGACCTTAGGAATCAGTGAACACTTTTGTACGACTTGATTAGAGTATCTACGGTAAGGGAAGAGGTCCCCTAGAAGGGTTGGGTCCCTGACTTGGAGCCAGAGGACGTAATCTCCGTCTAAGAAATGGTAGACTCGGTGGTCCCTTCGGGGGAGTATCTACGATGTCCATACATAGACACCGATAAGGACCGGGGTCCCAGGAGAGAGACAATTGTAAACTCCGTATTAGTCTTTCTACGGAAAAGGACTCGGGGTTCCTGGTGTAACAAAGGGTGTACCCGACCCACCGATCCCCGTGAGGTAGGTGGGGTGGGTGATACGGACGGAGCGGTGGAAGGTGACAACCACTGTCTTACCGGTCTGGGGGGTTCTCTTCCACCGTTGTCCCTTCCCGTAACGATCCTAACGTGGGACTAGTTTTGGGTAAAACTAGGGACTTTACACGCAAACAGTGACTTAGGGTTACTAAGTGTGAACAAAATCCTATACTAAATTGTACTTTACACGTTGTAAATGAAACACTGTGAGCCCAAACCAGACATGTGACTAAGGTGCCACGTTTAGGGGTGCCTCCCGCCACCACCTTCTGACCCCGACCGTTCTTCGTGCAAGGAGGGACCTCTCGTCGTCAGGGAGGATCTCTTTGGAGGAGTCCCCTCTCCTTCGACCCCGTGTCACGTCCTTTCACCGGCCTGGGTTTGACCCCGGGGGTCCTCCGGACACGACCCCCGCGTCGGGGTGTGGTGTCGCGTCACTCGGGGAGCGGCTTCCGGTCCCAGCGGAGGGAGGAGAGACTGTCCGTTCTCCTGTCGGGGGACGTGAACAAAGTAGGATCCCATTGTCACCGACTCTTGTGTCTACAGTCTCAGGACATAATCGAGTTTGGGACTTAGACGGTAAAGGACACTATGAGACCTGGTTAGGAGAAGTTGAAAATCATCTAAATCAAAGGAGGAGACTTATAATCCTACCGTCGTGAATTGGGGATTTCACTTTCACAATCAACGAGGTAGCACAGGTTGTGAAACGTTGGGTACCTGCCATCGGGTGGTCCGAGGAGACAGGTACCCTAAGAGGTCCGTTCTTATGACCTCACCCAAGGGTAAGGGAGGAGGTCCCCTAGAAGAGCTGGGTCCTTAACTTGAGGCCAGAGGACGTAACGTCCGTCTAAGAAATGACAGACTCCGTGGTCCCTTCGGGAATTGGGGATTCTCAATTTAATTTGTTCCATTGAACACACTTCATGGGTTCTACTGCTACCGACTATTCACTGGCTAGTTGTCATCGACGACCTTCGTAGAATATCAATAGTGGTATATCCTAAGAATGTGTCTAATTTATTCCACTACTCGGGACAACACCAGTAATACTTTCTGTCTTTTCAGCTGATTGTGACGTAAATAAAGTGTCCACTTCTTTGTCTTGTCGGTTCCATCCCTTCCCGTGTCCGTGCACCGTGTCGTTGTGCCTTCCAGTCTGGGGCCGAAGAATTAGGCATGCGCGACAGGGGTGACGCTCGGACACGACTGCGAGACCCCCTCGGGGTCCCTCTTTGGGGTGTCGGTGTCGCCGTCCGTGTCGTCGCCGGGAAGAGTAGTCGAGACGACTGCCACGGGGCCCCTTGTGACTCTGACTGTGCACGGAGAGACGACTTCAAAGCTGGAGCACTGACGGCCGAACCAGACATGGAGCTGGGGTGTCACGTCATTTTGGTTCCGTCTGGTCCTGTTGCGCAGTGTCGACCCTGATCCTTAAGTGTGGACTACGGTGACGGAGCGTGACACGCCCCTGAGGTGGGTTTGCGCTAGTGTATGCTAGGACCCTCCCTACGAGGGACCTCAACACGTTTGACACCGAACTTCCCCAATTTTTTTTCCTCTCTTTAATGAAGAAAGGAGGACTTTCTTCTACCTCTGACTTGTCTTCTCCCTGTTTACTTACCGGGTACCTTCGTCCCTATTAGTTCCCCAGAATACTTGCTCTTCGCGATTGTGAGGTAAGGATCAAACAGGTACTCTGAGTCACCACCACGTCAAGGCGCGACCATGGTGTGGATGTGGGTAGAAACCCAACTACCGTGAAACGACGTACCTCCCTAATCCCGTGTCCACTCGACCATTTACGAATTGTTGAACGAGAGACCCTTTACTTTCGGAACCATCCGTAATAAAGGTTAAGGGCACGACATTTATGAAGGTAATACCAGTAAAGATTCGATGGTTATACTGGATGACTTCGTCTCGACCCTTCCTTACGTGTATTAACCCTCGGTCCTGACGTTCTTGCGTCCCTGTTTTCCCCCTTTTGTTGTTTATGTTCTCGATTTTTCTGTCCTTAAGTTGTTCTAATTTTAGGTTTCTGTCCTACTGATGTTTTTTACTTTCGTTAAGAGTTCTTAGACATGTATATTAACTTTTCTACAACAAAGGACGACACACACATTCACTCGATTTTCTCCACCTCTATAGGTTCTCAGTGGGTTTGTTACGCCTCTACCTTGGATCTTCGGTTTTGCCGTCGTTTTAGAGTCGGTTTTCGTAAGTACTCACCGACTTCTCTTCGCCAGATTTTGTACAAAGACCAAATACTTACATTCCTTTTGACTCGAAGGGGCCACTGAGCCGCTTTTTCTTAGGTGGACGTTATCTCCTATGCACTGTCCTCGGTACCCAGGGTAGGGACCCAGTCCTTCTAGGGGACCTCCTCCTTTACTGTTGGGTGAGGTCATAAGAACAGACCCTTTAGGGTACCTGTCTCCTTGGACGGTTGGATATCGTGTGACCCAGTGTTTCTCAGTCTGTGGTGACTCACTCACTCGTACGTGTGTTCGTTTTCATGACATTCTTTTTAGTTTCCCACATTCTAAAAGACTCGAATTCTTGCCTCGTATGTTTGGGTTTGGGATTCTATGGAAGTCAACAGAGAACATTTGGGTCTTCCAAACTAGGAGGACGGACAAAGAAGGAGGAACTCTACTCATACAATTACCACGTAAAGGGTCCGGTATCGGCACATGTAGATGAACAATTTGTTCGTCTGCTATCTTTGAAGTGACTCCCGTAAGAAGGTGGATTATAACAATTTCGAGTTCCAAGTTTTTATCGAAAAGAAAGTCTTTCTAGTTAAGAGTTTAGGGATTTTATAACTGGGGTTTTTTGGGGGACTTTTTTGTTAAAGTTTCTCACGGTAAACTTCCATAAGGATGTTACTTATTTATCAAAAAGTCTGATGTAGAGGGTGGTTGTCGATCTTTTGCACCTTTTTATGCTCTTTATAGACAAGTTTCCATGATTCTCCTGGTGGTTCCTTCGTTTCTGAATTTTCTGGTTTTAGGAAGTCCTCTTTCGACCGGTGAAAAAGGGACGTCTATGAAAATAAGTTTACATTGTCAACTCTTCGACTCGTTTCTAAAGTTCCCAGTTTGTCTCGACCTCTCTGTTTCTAATTTTATATCCTGAGCACTTCTTTCTCACAGGAAAGGTTGACTTACTCCGAAAGTCAACCCTGTGAATTTCACAATCAGAAACTTTTTATATACGAAAAGGTACATCTTCATGTACATTTATATAACAGCAACAACAACGACAAGTCAACGATTGAATACAGACTGAGACTCTAGGGTACCTGACGTCTTACGGTCCGAAGGAACGGTCAGTTATAGAGGACCTAAAACGAGTTTGAGTACAGGTAACTCAGTCACTACGATAGATTGGACGATAGATTCGTAGAGTAGGAGACGACGGGGGAAGAGGAAAACGAAACAGAAAAGGTCGTAGTCCCAGAAAAGGTTACTTGACCGAGAAGTGTAGTCCACCGGTTTCATAACCTCGAAGTTGAAGTTGTAGTCAGGAAGGTTACATAAAAGTCCTAACTAAAGGAAATCCTGACTTACCAACCTAGAGGAACGGCAGATTGTCTGAAAGTTCTCAAAAGAGGTCGAGGTGTCAAGTCTTCGTAGTTAAGAAGTTGTAAATCGGAAGAAATACCAGGTTGATAATGTAGGTATGTACTGACGACCTTTTGGGTATGAAAACTGACATACTTGGAAACAGCCATTTCACTATAGAGATGGAAATTCTACAACAGCTCCAAACAGTATCGAAAAGAAGGTTCGTCGTTCACAGAAAATTAAAGTACCGACATTAGTGGTAGGTGTCACTAAGACCTGGGGTTCTTTTATCTCAGACAGTGACGAAGGTAAAGAGGGGGAAGATAAACGGTATTTCACTACCCTGGTCTACGGTACTAGAATCAAAAAACTTACAACTCAAAATTTAGTCGAAAAAGTGAGAGGAGAAGTGGGAGTAGTCCTCCGAGAAATCAAGGATTATATATCCGGGAATATTTCTGTTTCGACTCGAACTTATTCGAGTCAGGGATGTGAATGACGACATTCTTCGTTCTCATTTAAGAGAACCTTCCTTTTATTTTCGTAACTTCAGAGTTCATTAGAGGTTCTAAAATACATATTACAAATATTAAATTAGTTTTCATTGATCCTTCTAAGTTAGTTATTTTTCTGTTCCTACCTGTTTTTGGTCTTCTTTGTTTTTATCTTTGTTTATGTGTTCTCTGACTATAAGCTTAATATACTATATTTACACTTTTATTGATACTAATTGTACAAGTTCTTTCATTTACTCTTATATCTGTTGTAGTCGATTCTTGGTCTTTAATAAAAGAATTTTGTTCCTTGTTTCTATTTAGAACTTGTCCTTTTAGTTTTAATTCTTAGGTTACCTACCTAAATGGTCGTTTAAGTTTTACCATCTTGTCTCTAAATCAGTTCCTTCTGTCAATTATTGTTTTATAGGTCTGACTTCCTGTCTCTAAGTTTTCTTTCCTTTCGTGTTTTATATTAGTTACCTTCTCTATACCCTGTTGTTCTTTTACAGATCTTGACCTCGAGTCTTTCTCTTCTCACTCTCTTAGTACGTACTCTACTCTACTTAAATATAGTACGGTTGAATCATGAGAACGGACCTCTTAAGGTACCTGTCTCCTCGGACCACCCGACGACGGGTACCCCAGTGTGTCAGCCTGTGCTGACTTCGCTGAATCGTACGTACGTACGTAACCTCTTCCTTTACCGTTGTGTGAGGTCGCAACAAGAACGGATCTCTTAAGGTACCTGTGCCCTCGGACCACCCGATGTCAGGTACCCTAGTGCGTCAGCCTGCGCTGACTTCGTTGAATCGTACGTACACACGTAACCTCGTCCTTTACCGTAGGGTGAGGTGACAAGGACGGACCTCTTAGGGTCCCCGCCCCCTCGGACCACCCGACGACAGATACCCCAGTGTGTCTCAGTCTGTACTGACTTCACTGTCGTCGTCGTCGTTGAATCGGTTCAACCTTGATTAAAACGATCTTGCAAAAAGGGACGTATCTACCTAATTATTTCCAATATTCTCTGCAACACACGTTCTAAGCTTTCTGTCTTCGTTCAATCGGTGGGATAAGGAGAGTGTCGGTCTTCCGGTGTCGTCCCGCGTCTCGTGGCCACGTCGAGTGTGTGGAACGGCAACGGCCGGCTGAGTGACGTCCGCCTCCGCGGTCGGTCGAGGAGACTCTCGAGGAAGACGTCAGAGACATTGAGGACCACACCCGTGTAAGATGGAGATACAGTTTCCTACGGTCGAAGAAGACGTCCCGTGAAGTAGTAACTTCAACCCCAGAACCTCCATCATACTCTGACTATGTCCAAGGTCAAGAAAGAACACCTAAGGGCCAAGAAGAGAAGGAGAGATAGATAGGATGACTGAAGTTCGATGTCACGGTCCTTGTCTTCGTTGTTGAAGGAGATAACTTGACCAAGTCCGTTAAAGTATGCCGTTAAAGTTTGGGGTTATGATTTAGACAAACACACACACACACACACACACACACACACATATGTACATAGAGGATCACCAGGACGGAGAAACTAACTTTGAATTACGTCCTATCTTTGTTATAAACTTTTCTATTACCGACTATGAAAGGGTTTTGACTACTTTCTGTGGTTTTGTGTCTAAGTTCTTCGGACTGTCTAAACAAGGGGTCGGACTGTTAAGATTTCTACATGTGTAGTACCTTTTATAAAGGTCTTTATTTTTTGTTTATCGTATAGGATTTTTCGTCGTTTTCTTGTCGTTTAAGACCGTTACTACACATCGATGACGACCACTCTTATGTTTTATCATACCAGTTAAACCCTCTTTAAAACCGTCCAAAAATTCTTTGATTTATATGAGAATGGTATGTTAGGTCGTTAGTACGAGAAACTATGAATGGACTTACTTGACTTTGAATATCGGTGTGTTTTTGTATGTGTATCTACAAATGTCTTCGAAATAAATATTGTCGGTTTTGACTCGGTGTCGGTTCTGTCAGAAGTCATCCACTTACCTATTTGATACTATTTTGGTCTTTTACCTTATAGTAAGTGACGATTTTTCTTTATTCGATAGTTTGGTACTTTTCTGTACCTTCTTTAAAATTTCTTATAATGATTCACTTTCAGTCACACTTTTCTGACATATGATATACTGTAATGTACAATGTACCGTAAGACCTTTTCTGGTTAGATATCTCTGTCATTTTTCTAGTTACCAACGGTTTTCTGTCTTGCCTCCCTCCCCACTTTTCCGTTTCATGTCTCCTAAAAATCCCGTCATTTCCAATAAGACATAGTATGTTATTGTGACCTACATCCAGTAATACGTAAAAAGGCTTTGGTGTTTTACATGTTGTGGTTCCTACTTAGGATTTCATTCGATACCTAAACCCACTATTACTGTACGGTCACATCCAAACAGCTAACATTGTCTACATGATGAGTCTACGTCTTACGACTATCATACTCTTTCCCTCTACTCTCCATATACCCATGAGACGTGTATGAGTTAAAACGACACTTCTATTTTTTATTTTAGATGATGGTTTTTTTCTTTTCCGTACAATGGTAGTTTCCTCGTTGTCATTCTAACTGGTGTCTGAAAAGTTACCTTTGTTACGTTGAGTTGTCTGTTATTTTATTACAAAGTTTTTCGACTTTCTTATGTTGACAGTCGAAGATCTTGATCTCCAACAATATGGGTCCTTTTTTTTTATAAAAATTTTTTTCGTTCTACGAACCCCTACATAATTATCTTTCAATGTTTCTCGTAGTGAAGGAGTGGTTTTGCTCCTTTTGGACCTGTTGCACTTTCGAGTAATGTAAGTAGTCTCTTGAGTCCGACGTTCCGTTGCTTTACTGAGTTTAAAATTCCTCTATATATATATATATATATATATATATATATATATATGTATATGTATATATATATGTGGAAGTCATTTTCTCAAGAACAAACGGACCCATCTACGTTCACGTTTGATCATTCGTCTTAAGTCGATGTCATCGACTACTGGACGACTTTTAGTTCCACACATATGGTCTTTCCCGTGTTCCGGGGTCCCTCAGGTTCTTTAACCTCCTTAGTTGTGGGATAAGTCCCCAAAACAGGTACCTGGGATGGTCCTCAAGTGTCTTGAACGGTTCTCAGGGTGTTTTCACGTCTGGACCTCCTCTCCATGTTTGGGGGGTGTGAGAAGACAAGATAGAGGAGATCCTTTGTTTTCGGAAGTAGATGCCTCCCTTCCCGTTTGGTCACGTGATCACTTTTGTGTGGCGTCGAGTTCCTTCCCTCGATCCGTTTGTCACGGGGTAGCGTCACCCCTCTCAACCCCCGTTCTTATACACGACCCGGGTCTTGACATCAATCTCCTACTATGTCCACATCGAAAGAGTGACAGAGAGGGAGAATGAGGTGCACAATTTGTGAATTGCAAACAAACTAATTGTCTTAGGTTAATAGAAGGTCGAAATAACTCCGTCTAACTCCCGTTCTCCTCTTCCCCCATCGTCTCCAACTCTACCAATCTATCGTAGTGACTGAGTTTCCTGCACTCAAACTCGTTTGAGGTCGTCTACCACTTCCTGTCCCTTCGGACCACACGACGTCAGGTACCCCAACGTTTCTCGACCTGTGTCGAATCGCTGGCTTGTCGTTTCCACAGGTCACACTACTAAAAGATATGGATATATAATACTTTATCCCACGAGGGAAGACGCGAGGAGTTCGACCCGGGACGGACTTAAACTACCTTGTGGGGGGGGGGAATGGAGACTCCGTCGGGTGTACAAAGATCCTAACGAAGTCGAGCGACCTTTCAAGAAACAAAGACATTAACGTCCAGTACCAGTATATATCGTTACAGTTTATTCTAAATGAGTGTAAAATTTACCGGTATTCGTTTACACACATGGGTTCAGGATGGAATCACCGGCGACTCGTACCGGTGAGGACCTTGTCGTCGTCGTGTGTCCTTTACGTAAAGTGTCGTGTTACTTAATGTGTGAATTCCCCTTCGTTGACAAGGATTCGTGACTTTCCTACGTACAGTGTGATTCTTTGTAGGGTGCGTGTCGGTACTTGTGAACGTAATCCCGGTTAATTAGTGTCCGCTATATTTGAGTCTCACCAGGACTTAAACGAGAGTCCCTATTTTCACCTCCACCCCCTTCACTCCTTCCTCTTTCCTTTTTTGTACCGAAACAGACGATTTACCTTTATAGAATGTCCTCTGAGGTTACCGACTGACTGAAACAATTCTTACTCACTGGGGTGTGTGTGAAATAAGTCGACTTATAGAAAGTGGCAGATTTCGTGTTCTTTGTCTTTTCTCTTACCTGTCCCCTACCAAATTTCTATTCCAGTGACTGTAACGTCTTGTCTCGTGGTACTTGTCCTGAATGGTTGCACGTCCGTAGTCACCCCGAATGAACTAAAGTCGGTTTCATTTTAAGTCCGTCGTAGGATTGTAGGGTCGTGAGAGGTGAGGGGAGGTTTGTTTAGGTCCCTCCCTTTACATGTCCCCCGTCCCGTGTGCCCCCTCTTCCGTTAACTCCACACGATATTTTTTCCCGTGACCACGGAGGCCTACAAAAACTAGTGTTATACGAACTGAAAATACCCAAAGTATGAGAGGAAACTATTTGCGAAACACCGGTAATATTGGGAGAGAAGAAGTAAGTAAGGTGTAGGTGGCACACTAATGTACTTTAGAGACTAGTGCCCATGAAGAGGTAGTGTCTCCTATTCTTCAGGTCTCATTCTCTCCTCCGTGGGGTGGACTCGAGAGGGAAGGATTGTGGGAGGACCGATGTTCTGTGTAAACGACAAGTTGGGTCGGTCGTATCCGGAATTCTAATTCCGGATGACACCGGTCTGTAAGACCCTAGACTCTGATGTCCCTCGTTATTCCAGACTGGGAGTAGGAGTCCGTCGAGAACCAGGCTCTCCTCGTTGTCTGTGTGGTCGACTGAAGCACCACCGGTACTTTCCCACTGATCACACCTCAGTGAAACAAGTCACTGACTCTTCTGTGACTCGTGGTTGGCACTGGCGGAGATCACCGAGGTTGTCGTCGAGTGCAAAAGGGACGCCTTTGGTTGAGCAGGTAGGAAGGATGCGAAGGTAGTCGACGACGACGACGAAGATTCAACGAAGTCAGCACAGGCCGAGACACACTTTAAGAGTGTGATGACCGTCCTTGTGTTTTATCATACCGGAAACCTTTGACAAAGCGTTGCAGAAATTTATATATGAATGGTATACTGGGTCGTTATGATTAGGACCTAACCATGGGTTACCTTTACTTTTGAATCCTGGTGTTTTTGTGAGTATGAATTTACAAGTATCGTCGACATGAGTTTCATTGTTTTTAATCTTTGTTTGTAGGTAGTTGATAACTATTTGTAAATGTCTTATGATGGGTCTTTTTTTTTTGAATGTTTGATGACTATGTGTGTTGCGTCTACTTTCTTCTGTATGTGTCAAAGTTCTTTTTTTCATAATTTCATATATTTACTAAAATCCAAACTTTAGAAACTCCCATGTTTTTGATGTACTTATTAAGTCTCGAACAAGGATTTTCTACTTTGGTTCTTGAAAGGGTAAAATCTTGGTCTTATCGTAGTCTTATTTCTGGTATTATGTCCATTTGAGTTGACCTGGGTATCCAGTCGGGTCCAAATGAAATACTAACTACAACTACCACAAAAGGATTTTAACTACTATTCGGGTATAGACAACAACAAGTCAGTGATTCAGTACAGGTTGAGAAACGTTGAGGTACTTGACGTCGTGTGGTCCGAAAGGACAGGTAGTGGTTGAGGACCTCGAGCGGGTTTGAGTACAGATAGTTCAACCACTACGGTAGGTTAGTAGAGTTGGAGACAGTAGGGGAAGAGGAGGACGGAAGTTAGAAAGGGTCGTAGTCCCAGAAAAGTTTACTCAGTCGAGAAACGTAGTCCACCGGTTTCATGACCTCGAAGTCGAAGTCGTAGACAGGAAGGTTACTGATAAGTTCCAACTAAAGGAAATCCTAACTGACCAAACTAGAGGAACATCAAGTTCCCTGAGAGTTCTCAGAAGAGGTCCTGGTGTCAAGCTTTCGTACTCAAGAAGTCACGAGTCGGAAGAAATACCAGGTGGTACATTTTGACTATTGTCCGGGTGTGAGTCCGATAAAATTCCTCTGGTCTGGTCACGGGTGTTTTAATACTTTAATTAAGTACGCTGTCACAATTACACTATGACTAGGACCCACAAAAATCTTTGTTGGGTTCAATCCCGACTGTGGGTCAGGAAACGGAGATATTTATTGTAGTTGCTGTCGTTTCTTATTTCCGTAATCTTCTGGACCTGATTTCTAAAAGTGAAGCGAAAAAGAGACTAGTAATATCAAAGTTTGTTTTCAGTTGGGTGTGACGACTTTCTATCTCAAAACAAATCAAAAAAAAAGTTTACAGATTTAACAGGACCGGTGAAGTTGACCACGTCGAATTGAATCAGAATCCTCCTTCTGTGTCTCCTCGAAAGGTACCTGAACCGGACCGTTCCAAGGTCCACCCCACCTCATCTTCCAAGATCAAGGAAAACATGAAGAGAATCCCTTCTCTATCCTCAATTCTCCTTTAATTAGGGACAAGAAGTTGACTTAGTATATTGTAAAAGACAATTATTTGTTTCTTCTTGAAAATTCTTCCTTCAAACGTCTGTAGTGACAAGAGAGTACAACGTTCGTGTTCATAGAAACCTTTTGTCTAGGTCTCTAGAACATTCTTACCACTGATAAAAGAAACAAGGGTTTTCTTAGGGTGGGGAGTTTATTAATGTGTCAGTAATTTCTCCTAGAGTCCTAAAAAAGCACCTAAAGGTTATTGTAGCTTATAGACGGATAAAATCTTATGAGTCCCATTGTTCTTTGATAATTGGATTGTCCGTAAACCCCGTATAAGCGTCGGATGCCCCGAACCTCCAATAAATTCTTATTCGGTAAAATTTAGGGTGGATATTTGACTTTTTATTTATATAATTAAGAAGACGGTATTGGAGTGGAGTTCACTGATGGGTCGAGACTTGGTCAATCAAGAGTTGGGATCTTTTCAGTGATTGGAGAACCCAATGTCAATAGAAGTGATATGTCACTTTAAATCTGACCTAATTGTAAAGAGTTTACAAGTGTACCTAGTCTTAGTGGACCCTCTAAATATTTTACTTCTAAGGACCCGAAGATGGGGTTATTGAACTAAATAGACTGGTCCTTACCTCGGGTCCTTAGATATAAAATACGTCAAAAGAATACACTAAGATACGTCCACCCGGTACCTAGACTTTGTGAGTTAATTCTATAGACTACAAAGAAAGGTCGAGATAATAGAATACTATTACGGTAAATGTTCGTTTCGATGTCTACCTTAACCATAGTCATTTCGGTTATAACGATAGTTTTGGACTCGGTCTTGTTTTGTAGATATTTTTTTTATTTTTAAAATCTCTTTCCTGTAACTCAGGTATCGGCTTTTGTCTAATTAAAAAGTCGTGAAATGTAAATTTGTTGATCTGTTAAATTTTTGTGTAATAAACTTCACAGTAGTATAAACTAGAAATATTCACTTTCTAAGTCCGTCTTTTATACGTAAAGTGGTATTCCTACTTTTTACTGTAGGAAACGTGTCAAAAGGAGTCTTTGTACGTATAAAAATATAATCTATAAATTGTCTTATTTTTAGTCTTAGTTGGAAATACTCTACCCCATCCTCCACCCTCCCTCCAAGTTTCCCTCCCCGTATCCATATGGATACTGACTAAGTACAACTACATACCGTCTTTGGTTGTTGTGACATTTCGTTAATAGGAGGTCAATTTTTAAAATATTTTTCTTTTTAGTTGGAAGTACCTGTACCTTTCTGTTACACCAAATTCTGGTGGAGGTACGGGTTGACGAGGTTGAGGTTACCGGTTGGTGTGGTAGAGGCTTCGGGTTGATGAATGGGAACGGGGGAGCATTTTTACTGGAAGGATCGACCTTGGACTATAAGATGTTACCTTCAAAATAAGAAAGCGAAAATTGGGTACGGGTACTAAGGTTCGACCGACATTTATAGGTACTCCCTGACTTAGACCCCACCGTTCTTCCCCGAGGGTTTGATGGTGCGGGGTCGGGGGGAGGTATGTCTACGACCAGTGACTGGGACCGACAGAAGGGAGACTCGACTCTTCTCCGACGTCTTCGAAGAAGTCGCGTCACGAGTCCCGTCAACGTAGGTAAACTGATCTCAACGGGAGTTAGAAGAGACAGTGAATTTTAGAAGTAAGTTATTTGTAAATAATGTGTTGTGATCCACTGTCCGTCCTCCGGATCTACTAGAAGACTCTTCTCCTATTTCTTCCCATCTTTTTTGTATGATTTCAGTAGTTTTTGTTTGAGGTAGGATGAAGTGTTAAAACGGTTCTCAACCCGTACCATTTCAATATCTAACACGGGTGACTACCCCTTTGTCTATGTATTTAACATGATATAGATCTCATCTTGTTATGGGTCGTCACTTTTAAATTAATATCGATGTTCGATGTTGTTTCTACTTGGAACCTTGTACTCACTAAATTTTTCCTCCTCCTCCTCCTCTTCTTTTTTCCGATAAGGGAAAAAAACTCTTGACACCTTACATCCCCCTTCCTACCCTTCTTTCGTGGATTCCTCTGGTTTCTATAATAGTCACAAGGTATACACCCCAACCCACCACCTACAAATCCATAGGTAATATAGGGTCATTAATTATTGTAGGTCTGTACCTAATCATTACTCTGATACCGTACTTCGTTCCTAATGCCAATTAGGTTAAGACACGTGAATTCAGGTAAATCTTTCCCGTGTGAGGTCGTTCAAACAGTTCTTTCACCTGATTCTTAGTGTTTTCGATGACAAACATCTGAGGACCCGGGTTGCAGTCCTTAGGTGGAGTGGGGTCCTTAAGACAGTCCTTTCTTTCGCTATACCTGTCCTACGTGACATCTTACCCGTTACACACTTCAAGTTGGCTGACCGAACCCTTTTGCAGATCTTCGGTTTTTTAGAACTTGGTAAAACCACTCAACTTAAGTACGATGAGTATAAAAGAAATCAAAACTTTCCTTCAGACCTTATGGGAATCCTCGTGAAGTCAAGACTTTAACGACCTCAGTTACTTTCTTTACATTGTATTGAGTAGGACTTTCTTGTTCTCTTGATATAATTGTCTAACTGTCATAAGTATCCAATTAATCCTTTAGACAACCACGGCAATTCTTTGAACCGTGTAAAATTAAGTGTAACTACAGGAGTTCCATATCCATATTCGCTACGAGTAAGTGATTATCACCCTACAGTGACTCGGACACTCTCTGATTGTAGACTTCTCGCGGATGTCAGTCCGTCACACCCTCTGTACAAGACCTGGCGATACCTACAAAAGGTTAGTTTGGTTGCAGAAACTTTAATGAGTCCCATGTTTTGACTACGTGTGAACTCATCTCTACTTTCTTTTCTGAATTTTCTTTTCCCGATAATTCGACTAAACTTTAACCAATTTTTCCTTAGTAGATTCGTAGAGACAGGGTACCGATTGTAAAATTTATACCAGTGGTGTTGACATTCCCCTCCAATCTTTTTCGGGGGAATTAATAAATCATACAATAGATAACTTGACTTAAAATTTCTCAGTCTATTTTCTTATCTATTGACCGTACTCGTGACTTTTATGTCACTGGATTTTTGACTCTCTACCGAAAGTCTTGCCAACGTAGAAGAAAAAACACAAATCAAAATAACTCTATATTACCGTGATCACCATTTCTTGGACGGACAGTTACGTCCTCTGTGTTCTCTACGTCCAAACTAGAGACTCAACCCTTCTAGGGGACCTCCTTCCGTGCCGTTGGGTGAGGTCATAAGAACAAACCTCTTAGGGTATCTGTCTCCCCGGACCACCCGATGTCAGGTACCCCAGCGTGTCTTAACCTGTGCTGACTTCATTGAATCGTACGTGCGTGACACATTCAACTTCCGCGTGTCGTATTACTAGACCGAATATATATAATACTTTACTAGTGGTGGCATTTAAAACATTTGTAGGTAGTATAGTATCTCACTCTGTCTGTGTGTCGATTCTCCTCTCGACTGAGGTTTCGGACCCTGGGGGTACTAGTCCTGTTACCCGTAGTCTCCGTCTCGTGGGGGATCTTTCTTGGAAGATTGACCTACCGTGACGGTATGGCCCCCTCTCCTCGGGACGTCCTACCAGACATACAACTGAACCCGACCGAAGGAGTAAACGTGGCACCGGGGCGGAAGTTGACTCGACCGCGGGGTGAGGGCTCGTGCAGATTCTAGAGGTGAAACGGAGAACTCTGGCCTCTTGAGAGTGGAGGACGAGTCCTAAGGGACACCTTCTTCTCTACCCCAACACTGCCCTTCCAAACTTGACGAAGTCTCTTTCTGAAAGTTGGTTAGGACCAAAACAGGGGTGGATAGAGAGGTCTTTCAACGACCTTTGAGGTTAAAGACTCCGAAGGAGTCTAGACACCGAGTTGAGACGGACGCAGACCGATAGAAGGAACCGACCGAGTGTAGGCGTTTTAGTCACTGGTACTCTATAGACTGAATCTCGGAGGTTTTGCACCAACGAACATTGAGCACAGGAGGGGCCAAGAAAGACGGGGCACTCAGATTCGGAAAGAGACGGAAATAATAGTAAAATTACGTTAAAAGTCTCCTTCACTGATGTTTTGTGTAAACAAGGTAGACGGTACGAATTGACCGAGAAGTCTTTGTTTTTATGCAAGTGTCCGTTCTTTTTGTACAGATTCGGGCATACACTAGATACTCAAAATGTGTCCTATATGAACGTTTGACGTTTTGGAGTCCTGGGTGGTCGAGACTGATTTGTCCACTCGACACGGGGGTGACGTCTTGTAAAGACAGTTCAGACTGGGGAAGTTAATACGTCAGAGAAAAGTACGAGTCTCTTCTCACTCTTTTCGGTCGGTCGGTAGGAGTTGACAAGCACAGAGGTCATTGTTCCGGTAGTAGACTCGCCCTCAATCTGGTAAACAGCGTTCTGAAGTGGTGACAATAAAATCCCGCTCTGATACTTTACCACGTCGGATGATTTAACATGGTAACGGTCTCGAGACCTGTGAGACATTGAAGATTTAAAACTTTGACATTTTGTCTCCTTCTTATAGAGTGAACATTTCCTTTGCCTACACTAAAGAACGGAATCAGAAATTGCTCCCGTTCAATTGGTCAATTGGCTCGGTCATCAGGCCCGATAAAGACGTCGGGTCTCCCTCTCGACTCGACTAAAGACTCTGATTGACCTACTCGGTAATGGGGTAAACTGGGTCGAGAGACCGCACCCGTGATTCTACTACCCGTTCTTCTCTGACCCAACCGTCTATTTGCGTTTCGGACTTCAGGACGGACAAGGGAGTGTGGGGGGTCTTTTCTTTTGGACGTTGTTTTCGTCAAAGGACTCTACAGTGGAAGTAACGAGTAGGGCCACACCTTCTGGGAGTCTCGAAGAAACAGGACTCTCGAAGAAACAGGTAAGGGGTCAGGGAAGAAGTAAACTCTAGATCTGGTAGAGTAAAGGGTTTCTTTTAAAGATATTTAATTTTATTTCTTATCCTTATTTTATACTTCTGTCAGGTGTGTAAAAATTGTATGAAAGAACATTGTCTAGAATCCGTGCGACCGATGAAACGTCATAAAAGTGATCTCTTGTCTCTTTCGGGCGGAGAGTCTCGGGGATGCCCTTTTCAGTATGTACCTAAAGTAGTGACGGTTGGTAGAGTCCATATCTCTTTCTTCACCCATTTCTACCAGGTGCAGTACCGAAGTCCCTTTGTGTTTAATTTAGTTGTTGTTCCATGGTGATGGTGCCTCCGCAATCCGTCAAAGACTTGTTTCGATTTGTATGCGAGTAGCATACTAGGTCGTTGTAGTGAGGATCCATACACGGCTTTACTACAATTTGGCATACGGATACGGTTTTGGACGTGTATCTACAAATATTGTCGAAATAAGTTGGGTTTTCACAGACAAAACAAACAGAGCTCTAAAAAGAAAAAAAGCCAGTGTGGAACGTCGTACGTTTCTAGAATCGAGGGGTTAGTCTTGAGCTTGGGCACGGGAGACGTCGTCCTCGTCTCAGAATCGGGGACCTGGGGGTCCCCTCAGGGTCGTCGAAATGAGCGTCGACGGTTTTGGACTGTCATTGACTTTACGGAGAACCCTCCACTTACCTATGTATTTGTCACCATGTAGGTCTTTTGCCTTATAGTAAGTGGTTAATTTTTTTTTTTTTTTCTTTACTTGAGAATTCGGTATTTTTCTGTGTCTCCTTTGAATTTACATGTATGATTCACTTTCTTTGGTTAGACTTTTCTGATGCATGACATACTAAAGTTGATGTACTGTAAGACATTTTCCGTTTTGATACCTTTGTCCTTTATTTATTTGTTCTAAACACCAAAGGTCCCAAACCAACCTCCCTCCTTACTTGTCCTCCTCATGTCTCCTACACATCCCGTCACTCTATGGGACATATGATGTGACCATCTATGTGGAGTAAAATGCTAACAGTTCTGGCTGTTTTTGGTGTCTTACTTGTCGTGGTTCCGACTTGGGATTAATTTGGTTCCTGGACCCCACTATTACTGTACGGCGACGTTCACGTAGTCGACATTGTCTACGTGGTGAGTTCAGCCCCTATAACTACCCCCCTCCGAGACGTGCACCCCTCCGTCCCTCACACACTCTTTAGACATGAAAGACGAGTCAAAACGACACTAGGAGTTTGATGAGATTTTTTATTTCAGACAAAGAAGAAATTCACTTAAGTAGAGTGGTGTCACTGGTCCAAGGTAGGTGTGTTGAACCGGTTCGAACCAGGGGAGAAGGGGTAGGATCCCTCCCTTTAGCTGTGACACGTCTGAAAACTTTTCTCTCTTGTCTACCTTCCCCCTTCTTCCTTCCTTTACTCACTCTTTTCTCCCTCCTCGGAGTGGTCGTCTCCCGACTCTTTGGTCGTACCCGACGTTGCTCAATAATGATATGACCAAAAGGTAACGACGTTTTGTTTAATCGTGTTTGCATCACCGAAATTTGTTGTGTGTACATAGTGTAGTGTTAAAGAGATACAGTCCTCATATGGTTTCACGTCGACCAAGGAGACGAGTCCCAGATTGTTCTCCCGTTAGTTTCACAGTAGACCCGATGTAAAGTAGTCTCCGAGTTGATCGTTTTTTAAATGAAGGTTCGCGGGGGTCCAACGACAGTCTTGATCAGAGGAACTCCGGCACCTTGAGTCTCCGTGAACGAGGAAGTTTCGCTCTTCCTCTTTCTCAAAGACTGGAGTCCTTCCCAGGATCTGGGAAGAAATTCCTGAAGACGGACTAATCCAGTCCGGGTGGGTCCTATTAGAAAAAATAATTGAGTTTTAGTTGACTGAACCCTGAAATTAATTTTTGGGCAGGTAGAAACGCTATATTGTATTGGTGTCCTCACTGTCGGGTAGAGGAGACGGTACAACAGTTGGTCTTCTTTCAGTGTCAAAGTTGCTTGTGAACTCCCGTCCGCTAATACGTTTCTACACTGAGTGACCCTTAGTGGATACCATACAAGTGGTGTTAATGGGATGTAAAAGGATTCGTCT
This sequence comes from Capra ibex, assembly GCA_006410555.1. Classification (NCBI taxonomy): domain Eukaryota; kingdom Metazoa; phylum Chordata; class Mammalia; order Artiodactyla; family Bovidae; genus Capra; species Capra ibex. The sequence continues at coordinate 74,180,643 of SJYO01026388.1, forward strand.
TTCATTTCCCTTGACAACCTTTCCTAAAAAGTGAATACAGTTGGAAACCCCAAATACTTAGTAAAGGAATAATTTGATATTTTTCTTGTCTAATTAATTAAATCCCGGACCGATCCTCTCCCCTCACAGAGGATTAGAAACCGGTTCTTAATGTAAGTTTATACAAGTAAACTCCCGAAGGGAAGACCGAGTCGACCATTTCTTAGACGGACGTTACGCCCTCTGGACCCAAGCTAGGGACCCAATCCTTTTAGGGGACCTCTTCCCTTTCCGAGGTCATAAGACCGGACCTCTTAAGGTACCTGACATGTCAGGTGTCCCATTGTTCTCAGTCTGTGCTGACTCGCTCAAAGTGAGGTATACAAGTAAACTTCTCACGCCTTGTGTCATTTATGAGACCGCCGTAAAAGTAACAGTCAGTGCACTGGGTCACTGTTTGCCGATCTGTTGTGTAAAGACTCTGTTTGTCCCGTTATGAAATTTTACTCAGTACGTGAAAAGAAAGGTGGAAAGATTCGTGTATGGAGGGGGATCGGATGAGGTAGACTTCGTAGACAGACGGACGTCCTACCGATCCTGAGCCATGGTTTTCCTACGGTTCCCTTTCTGGAACCGAAAATTGTACGTCATCCCTAAGAAGTTCTTTGATGGACTTTCTTATCCCATGACACAATCCTTTCCAACAGTCATAAGGAATTGGGGGGGCAATCCGTAGTCCCCGTCAGACCTCAAAACCATCTGTCCGAGACCCGACTCTGTCATGCCCGGTGCACACCTCGGACTCTTCACCCTCCTCCACCGGGTGTTGTCCGGTCTGCCTCCTACGGCGACTCGCGGAGGGTTCAGTCCCTCCTCTCGGGTGGCCCACTTCGACAGGGGTGGTGTCTGTAGTGACACGTTCCCGTTCGACGACAGTGGACGGTGTCCCGGTGACGGGGCCACGGTCTTCATTTCTATGACCAGGGTTTCTGGGGTCGAGAAAGGTCGACGAGATTGTGTCTTATTCTGCACAGGTGAGTATATGGACCTGTAATGGAATTTTTCACTTGTTCTTTTTCGCCTCCTACTCTTTAACTGGTGTACCTTTCTTGCCAGGGTAAATATATTTTGTTATTCGGGTATTTTGTTATGATATTGAGATATGTACATTCCAATATCTTTACACACACACACCCATAATACACACACACATTGAGTCCTCCCTTCCCCTACCCGGACTCTTGTCCTACTTCCATGTTGAAATAGTTTACATCTAAAGTCCTAATACGTACATTAGTTTCGAATAACATGTTTTCTTAGTAAACCCTATGAAAATTTATGTGTAAGGGACCGGGATGGAATCTTGAAGACTTAGTCCGAGACACTCACTTAGTCTTCTTTGGAGTCCCGGTCCAAAGATTTTCCGTAAAAATTTCCGTAGAGTCTACTGATACGACGTCTCTCTCTGGTTGTGGGTGGACGTCTGGACGTAAAGTCTTAACGACGTGTTCTAAAACAAACGGGTTCACGACTAATTTTAAACAGTTATCGTCTGTACTCCAAACTCAGTATAAACTTTCTAGAGTTCTAGATGGTTTCGTCTTTTTGTGAACGGAGGTTGAGGGTGTGACTTTTGGAAGTGATCTGACACTCGAGACACACTGGACCCCAAAGTAGAGAAGGTGAAGTGAGGTATGTCGGTCATGGGTCTTGTCCTCGACAGTGTGGTTTCCGGGAGCTATTTATGTATCACTCACTTACTTACTCACTCACTACTACCCGGACGTTTGTGTAGACGTAGGGATTGTTGTTTGTTTTATCGGTTCACCTTACCTTCTGGGTAGTACAGTAGTTTTGAGATTCCTGAAGTAAAGTAAGGGAAAAAAGAGTCGAGTTTATGTTTATTTTATCGAAGAGGAAGATTGCGTCGGTCCAGAGTTCTCGTCGTAGGGAAGAAAGGTACCGATTGGACCGTGAGACGGTGTACGTGGTGTTTCTTTGTAATTTGACCTGAGGTTTTTAGGGACGTTTCGGTGTGAAGATGACTGCTGAGATTTCCTTAGGGGTTTCCCTCGGAGTGTACTGTATGTTCCTCGTTTGAAGGGGGTTTAGTGTAAAGGGCCAAGGGGGGTGAGGGGGGTCTTCAGAAGTGGGACGTGTCGGTGAGGGGGTCGGGGCGTAGTGAGGGGGGTCGTGGGGGTCGGACGGGACGGAGGAAGGAGGAAGAGGAGCGGGAAGTGAGGACGGAGGAGACCGGAAGGACCAGAAAAAGTGAGGAGTGACCCGAATCAGCGAGTCAACACAGACTGAGAAATACTGGGGTGTCGGGTGGTTCGAGGAGACAGGTACCCCTAAGAGGTCCGTTCTTGTGATCTCACCCGACAGTAAGGGAAGAGGGCCCCTAGAAGGGTTAGGTCCCTACCTACAGCAGAGGTTCTATAGTTGGAAGTTTAAGGGAGGTCCTTTAAGAGAGGTGAGAGGGACCAGTGGTGTGGACAGACCGTCGGGTTGTCCTGAACTAAAGTTACAGTTACAGCAGTAGGATGTGAATAATAATGTGACAGACGTCAACGAGGGTCGAACAAAGTAAGCACACACACACACCCACACCCACACCCACACCCACACCCACACCCATACGTGAAGAGGGGTGTTCTTCTAATATTCTAAGAACTCCTGTCTGTGAAACGGAAAAATGCAGAGAATTTAAGGAAGGTGTCGACTAGAGGTGTATAAACGACCTATTTATAAACGATTAAAGGATTTCCCGAAGTCCATTGTGAAAACGGAAAGAAAAGGTCTTTCTTATACGGACACCTCATTTTTCCGTTGGTGCAGTAGAGACTTATGTTTCCTGTTGACACATACATTTATATACTATCCTTATCAGTAAGTTTGTACTTTAACTAGGACCTCCTGAGTATTTTATTTGACATCCGCTGGACTTGCAGAGGACACCTAATGGTCGGTTAATTAAGATGACTGTGACATGTTCCTTACCAAATGTAATTTCATCAAAAACTTTCATCCGCTACCATTCAGTAGCGGGTAATAGAAGAAGGGCGATTACACTCTTCACACAGACCGATGACCCGGTCCAAACAGAGACTCCGATACGTGACGACATCTGTCTCTTTGGGTCGGTCCTCTCTCATACGGACTCCTCAGGTCTAAGCCCCTTAAACAGAAAAGGGAGGTCGGGGGTTTTTATGGACTCTTTCTCGATGGTCTCCCCCTCCTCCGCTAGCCATACCGTATTTCCCTCTAGAATCGCCCCCAAAATCCGAGTAATCCTGGCTTACCACGTTTTATCAGTTTACGACCTTTCATCCAGTCACCTTTTCTATTCTGTCTGAGAGTCACTTTTAGTATGCACGAAAAGGTGAGACTACGTTTCGATAGGACTCAGTGTCGTTTACAACGACAACACCAGAGTGTGTGACGGACTGTACGTTTACCTGTCGCTCATCGACACGTCCGGTGGTTCTCACCGGTCCTGAGAGCCCGGGCGCCTTGCCACAGTTCACGTCAAGTGTGTCTCGTTTTAATTACGACCTTTACTCTCCGTTTCAAGTGAATATTGGTTGAGAGATTACCCGTTAATGGAGAAGAGAAAAGGAAGTAAAGAGAAAGGAAAAAAGGGGGGATTGCAATTCCATGTCATCCGTCATCTCCTATACTTCCTCTGGCGTCAAAATAAATCAGACCGTTTCTTCCGTCGAAAATACGTAAAAGACTCCACACATATTAATGTCCACGTCAATTACACGAATTCTCGAATCCCCTTCGTTAACGTATACTTTCTATTGAAGGATTGTCTGTCGAAATAATGTCGGCCCGGCCGGCGGAGAGTCGAGGCCTTAATGCGTGTGTAGAGGGACAAAGGGTAGGGAGAACAGGAGCTCCAGTCGAGACAATTTCTACGCCCGTGGACACCTTTATAAACCGTCCCTCACTTCGACCCGGGACTCTGAATGTGTGTACGAATTATGTCCAGGAGTTTGGGGTACCTTGAGTCACTACTTCCCTTCGGGAGTCCCCTCCGATGCGGGTTCTGAGAGTGTTGATTATGGAGTGACTATGGATGACCTTTGACTGTGACTCGTTGACGTGTAGTGACGTTCTTGTGTCTACTCCACGAGGTGACCCCGGTAAAAATTTTCCTCTGCTCTAAAATCATCGTAGTTGGTCTGTTCGGGTAACTTGACCCACGGCCAGTCTCGGGACGACTTCCGGACGACTACGGGAGAATAAGAGGAGGTAACCCGGTCTGTTGGTTCACTCCTTGTAGCACAGATGGTTCCCGGGCCCTAGACCCCCCTCCTTAGTTTTTATATGCCTTTTGTGTTACACCCAGTTAAGAAAGTGTCCCGTCTGTACCTCTAGTTCAGTTTCCTCTCTTCCTTGTCCTTTCTTTACTTCTCGGTCCTTCTCTCCCTCTTTTTGTTTCCTCAACTTTCAGTCGGCCACTGCGTCAGAGGAGAACGAGGGGGAGTTAGAGAGGGGTAGAAAGGGGTAGAGGCACACAGGAGAAGGAGAGAAAGTGAGTGTGTGTAGGTGTGTGTGTGTGTGAGTCTCTCTACACGGTTTTGTCAGTATGTATTGACCCTGTTTTGTGTTCCTATGTCTCTTTCTAAATGACTCTCTGTGTCTGTACTTCTGTGTCTCTTTTCGATGTTGAACTTGGAGAAGGGATTTTTTTTTTTTTTCCAACATAAACACACTTACATTCGTGGTTATCACTATAGTAGAGAACCATGAATGATGTACAAGACCGACTTGACCTTGATTCTTGTGGGACAGGGAAGGGGTATCCAGCAATCACCAGACCCTCTTCGTTACCGGGTTCCGGATCTAATGTACACTGTGAAATGTCAGATATAAAAGATCAGAGAGAATACTAATAAGAGAAATTGAAAGACCTCTCCGTCTTTCAGTTTTCGTATTACGGTAAAAAATCAGAAAATGGAACGAGGAGTTAATTGGTTCCGGTCAACTGTACCGATACATGGTATACGGAGGGGAGTCTTTTTATGACCAGGAATTTCAGTCGTTATGACACAGTCTTCGAAGTTTCAATTTCCCTGATCTAGAATTAACAAGGGTGGTGTTTCTTCTTTACTTTTAATACACTACCTCGACAATTAATTGGAATACACCATTAGTATAACATGATATATTTGCATAATTTAGTTGTTCCATATATGGAATTTGAATGAGTCACAAAATAGTTACCATAAGGTTAAAAAAATCATAACAAAAGTGTTTCTTAAGAAGTTGTGAGGGAGGAAAGTGTGGTCGTGGAGGTTCGGTGTCAACAAGGTGAGAGAATGACCCAATTCGTAACACTTGTTTTACCGATCCTACTATGATCAGTATGACAACTTCGGTCCCCATCTCTTCTTGGTTGTTTATGACAAGGTGAAAGGTGAGTCACGATAGAGTACTAGGTTTCGTCGACGACCTGGAGGTCCGTAGTACAGGTACACATTTTCGATTTTCTCTGGAAGAGGTCGACTCAGTCGAGAGGAATTCATCGGAAGAGCCTTCCTAGGAACATTGAAAGGTATACTTTTTATACACGACACGACACGAACCAGCACAGGCTGAGAAACGCTGGGGCATCTGACATCGGACGATCTGAGGAGACAGGTACCCCTAAGAGGTCCGTTCCTATGACCTCACCCAACGGTACGGGAGGAGGACCTCTAGAAGGGTTGTGTCCCTACATTGGGTCCAGTGGGCGTAGTGTCCGGCTAAGAAATGGCAGACTCGGTGGTTCCTTCGAGTATACTATGTATATGTATCCCAGTTGTGAATCGGTATACTATGGACTGATGTTCCCTTTCGTTAGACCGGAAAGATGACTCACGTAACGGTAATGTTCATTTTAATCCCAAGACGAAAATTCCTTCTTCCTTTTAAACCTATAACCCTTTTACTGACTACTTTAGTACATAATACATATATATTTACTTTGTCAAAGTAAGTAAGTGGTGTATAAGTGACTTACGGTGGGACACGGTCGAGAGAAGACCGAGAGTCCCGTGAATCGTCTGACAAGGCTCGTCGGGGCACGGAGGGCGGAGTTAGAAGGGAACCGTCTGTAAGTCAAGGACGGCGGGGTTCGAGGTCCGCTGTGGGCAGTTCGGGACACTAAGAGGACTTCATGGGGGTGGGGTTGTACCGATCGCCACACCCCTTGGTGGGCACACCGTCCGAACCCTGTGTCGTGTGATTGGAAGAGGGTTTGTTAGGGAGTGATAGTCGGAACCCGAAGAACTCGGCAGAAAGGGTCTTAAGGGGAAGGAGATACCAAGACCCGATCTCAACCGGTGTTCTGTTTTGAACATGTTCTGCGTCTTCCACCTTCACTTCACCTTCGGTAGTAAAAACCCAGGACTTCTGTGGGACCGACCCGTACATCTGTCGAGCGACCAGACACCAGAGGGATCGACGGCTCCCCCACTGTGGGTGTACACGTAGAGGAGACCAAGGGACCCGGGTCGTCCGTACGACGAGGTTCCGTCTCCCGTGAGGGAAAAAGACGAGACTCGACCTGAACCCCTCGGTTCGCACGCTTGACCAAACCGTCCTAACTCAAAAGGAACACCGCCCCCACCCTCCCCACGGGGGCAAGTAAGACTCCCACAGTAACGGAGAACCAAGAGTGGGTGTAGGTGTGAGGTTGACGGCCAGGTCGTCTAGGAGGTATTGAAGTCCGGGTACCCGTCTATTCCTCGTTCGCTCGTCTCCGACGGGGCCCCAGAGGGCGTCGATGTGCTGTAGGTCAGGCATTCTTTGGGGCTCCCAGGAGTCAAGACGAGGAGACTTGCTTGGGACTGGTTCTGGGGAGGGTCAATTGAAGGTGAGGGGAGCACGTCGACTCCGTCCACACGTCCCCCGGTCCCGACCGTCCTGGACATACAAGTGTGAGGGAAACGTTCAGGACGGATCCGGTAGATCGTGGAGTAAAATCTTACACCCATGTGTACTGTTGATTATAAACAAGAGTCGGACACCCCGAAGTGGACTTTGCGTTCTCTACTGTCTTACAGTTTGTGTTAAGAAGGTACACGATTGACTATCTACTATCATCCCGAAGAGACAACCGAGTCGGCATTCCTTGGGCGGACGGTTACGTCCTCTGTGTCCAAGCTAGGGACCCAACCTTTCTAGGGGACCTCTTCCTTTACCGTTGGGTGAGGTCATAAGAACGGACCCTTTAGGGTACCTGTCTCCTCGGACTTCCCGATGTCAGGTGACCCAGTGTTTCTCAGTCTGTACTGGATCACTGATTTGTTGGTGCTCCTGTAATCTAGATCTAACTGCTTTTGTCTCTATGTAGGGAGCTCGAAAAGATAGTACGAAACGTCTCTTGAGTCCGGTACCCCGATACTTTTTCAGTGTGTCTGATCTTGACTCCAGGGTCGGTAATGTTTGAGAGAACCAAGTCTACAATAATAGCCTTTATACTCGGTTTGGGTGAAATACGATTAGAAGAGGATGTAACTCATTATATTATGATATTACGAGTCATATTTTTACAAGATTTGTGCTAGGATAATTTGGAGTTTGTAATAAAAATTAAAATTTTTTACCTTGAGTAAGCACCTTACCAAAAAGGATGGTTATGCACTTGTAAATCTATAAGTGAAATGAAATTTTTAATAAATAAATTATTTAAATTCATGAAAATATCTAAAAAAATTTAACATAAAAGAAAACTCCTTAAAAAGGTAAATTAAAATGTATAATTAAATCAAAATTCATATACAAACATCGTATTGTCATTTACTTTATAAGGAATAAAACCTTTAATTACATTTGTAAATTTATAATAGAAATGTTTTCGTATACGGGTTATCCTGTCGTAAAGGGTTCAGCTCAAAATATTTTACCTCATGATTTTTTCACAATTAATTTGGTTATTTCAAAACAAACAAACAAACAAACAGGTCGTCTAAACCTTATGTAACCCAATTTTTCAAGTTTAACCAAAGAAATGGAGTTCTGAGTAGTCACTCAAAGGAAACGACCGTACGAATTGGAGTGGTTTTCCTCCATATGTTACATCCTAAAAGGTTTATATAAATGGTTATCTTTGAAAAAACCATTTTATAGAACTCCTTGGTCTTATGATTCCTTGTGTGAAGTCCTTTCATAGGGGTCTTTCAATGTGTCATAGAGTTTTATTGACCATTGCAAATATAAACATAGTGCAACATATGTCTGTTCTAAATACGGTATGTGACCGACGTGCAGAACTGGTACTAAATGACTTTAGTGATAAAATAGTACTGTGGAGGTATGGAGGTCACTTTTTCTTATCATTCTTATGGTTTCGTGTGAGAATTCTAATATGTATTTATTGATTACCCCCGCCCCACCAAGTGAGGAGTATGTGTCGTTAAAGATGGCTTGACTGACTATTATTGTACTGAAACCTGAAATAAGTGGGTTGTAAAGAGAGACCGGATCTACTGTGACATTCTGTCCCCAGGCTGTACCTGTGGACTCTTTGTTACCATTATTAAGATAAAGATCGACATTCTACCTATTTGTTGGACTTTGGGAAAGTGAACCTTTTTGGAAGAGTTTATGTCTACTTCGTATCGTTTATAAGACAATTTTCCTGTCAACTTGAATGTCACATCATTTCGTTGAGGGGTTCCCGATCATTTCTTAATTTTTAATCTTTAGTCTTTCAATTCCAGTCGATACAACTTCGTCCTCTCCGAGGTTGGTTTGGTTCTCTGAACCCAATCTTGCAGAGTGTCCTTCTCTACTGTTCTGGAATCATGGTTGTTCTGACTTTCAATTTTGACTCTGGGTATTTACTTCGGTTCTGAAAGTTTGCTGATGTAAGGGGTACTTTCCTACTTAACCTCCCGTCTCCCCTTAAGTAGGTGACCGGGTCTCTTTATAGTTCCTTCAAAAATTAATAACCGGACTCGAAACCGATCCTTTCTAATACGACTCTTAAACCCCTTTTTTTTTTACCTGGGTGAAGAGTGAGATCAAAAACCGAATTTACATATCCAAATGTACCAGGTCTTTGGAAGTCCGGTTCTTTAATTCTACTTTTACAAAGCTTTTACGATTATAGAAATTCCACAGACCGTCTTCTTCTAAGTTTTGATGGGACTTCCTCACGTAGGGTTTGAGTCCGGTGTCTCTTTAAGTGTCTATTGGGGTGGTTTCTGTACGTACACTGGATCTTAAATCTCTGTACACGGGCTACTCGGGGAGACGTCCCGCCGTTACCTCTGTCTGTATCCTTTGTCCGGACACCTGTGTCCTCCCCCACCTCTCCCACCCTGCTTAACTGTCTCACCGTACCTTTGTATATACAATGGTGCACACTTTGTCCATCGACCACCCTTAAGCGACAGTACTGAGTCCCTCGAGTGTGGGCACAAAGACACTGTTGGATCTCCCCACCCTACCCCACCCTCCATCCTCCCTCCAAGTCCTCCCTCCCTTGTATACAAATGAGTACCGACTAAGTATGACTACAAACCGTCTTTGGTTATGTTATAACATTTCGTTAATAGGAGGTTAAGTTTTATTTATTAAAAAAAAATTTTCTGTCACACTCTGAGTCTCTTTATTTCATTGACGGGTTCCTTTTTTTTTAATTTTAGACCGATACATATAAAAATATGATCAATACGAATGTCTTTCTGATCTTTATATTCTTGTCTCTCTCCTATGTGGTCTTTTTATGTTTGGTTTACTTTCGAGCATACACACACACGATTAACCGAAGTCATCACAGACTGAGAAACAACTGGGGTACCTGACGTCGGGCGTCGGGCGGTCCGAGGAGACAGGTACCCTAAGGGGTCCGTTCTTATGACCTCACATAACGGTAAAGGAGGAGGTCCCCTAAAAAGACTGGGTCCCTAGTTTGGGTTCAGAGATACAGAGGACGTGACCGTCCACCCAAGAAATGGTGATCGCGGTCGGCCCATAGTACAAGACAAGTCCTATGGGTTAATCTCTGTTCCTTATTCTTGCGGCCTCTCGACGTGATCTCCTCTTTTCGTGTGTACTTTCGAAATCTTTTACGGACGAATTTAAGTTTGGTCACCGGTACTCAAATGTGCCGAATGCTAATTTCCCCGACTCTACTCATAAACAAATGTCAAATCTTTCTCTTTGTCTTATCCCATTCTCGGAAGAGTGGTTTCTCACTACAAGTGGCTTCGTTTGGTTCCTGTTCCCTCTCTTAAATTTCATTCCAATGTCTTTACAGAGAGTCTTCGGTTCTCTGGCGCATGTCAACCTGAGTAGCATAGGAACCCTTGTTCCGGTGAGAGAGGTGGAGAACCCCGGGGGCACCGCGCGTAGGGGAAGGTCAGAAGACGGACAGGGGAGAGGAGAGGGACTTCTGGTGAAAGATCCATGTAGGTAGTCGAACGGTCCCGGGGTTCTGTCGGTGACGTCTGCGATTCAGAGGTACCGGACGTGTGACCGACGTCAGAGAGAGTAAAAGTATTAAAGTTCGATGTCTTTTCTTGACTCGGTGTTTTCTGGATTCAGGGGTCTGTCGTGCCTCGGTCCTCGGAGGATGGGAACGACCTAGTGGGGTCCGGTTCTCTTCACTTACCAGAGGCCCCTGCACCGGAAAATGTCGTTCTTTCGGACGCCCGTCTCTTCGGTATTGTCCTGATGGGAGAGGTGACTCTTGGTGAGATGAGCTATAGGCTGACTCATCTTCTTTTGCTCCTACGGTAACCACTCTCCTCTGTAATTCCAATTATTTATTCTCGAATGGATTACCTCCCTCCCCGAAGGGACCACCGAGTCTGCCATTTCTTGGACGGACGTTACATCCTCTGGGTCCAAGTTAGGGACCCAGCCCTTCAAGGGCACCTCTTCCCTTTCCGTTGGGTGAGGTCATAAGAACGGACCTCTTAGGGTACCTGTCTCCTCGGATCGCCCGATGTCAGGTTCTCCATCGTTTCTCAGTCTGTGCTGAATCGCGGATTGTACCAAAAGTGAATAGATCCCCTCCTTACCTCTTCCGTTACCGTGGGGTGAGGTCATGAGAACCGACCTTTTAGGGTACCTACCTTCTCGGACCATCCGACGTCAGGTACCCCAGTGTGTCTCAGCCTGTGCTGACTTCGCTGAATCGTTGTCGTCCCCTCCTTGACGCTAGCGAACGTATAAGTAAGTTACCCGCAAATAATTTGTGAGGTCCGGTCCTTGACTTGGTCTGGGTCCACTATGTTTCCATTCTTGACGGTGGACGTTTCTTGAGTTCCCATTGCCTCACGTAATAATTCTTTTCGACACGGCAAACGAAGAGTCCTTTTAATTTTCTTACCAGGAAGACCTCTGGGGACTTATGTCATCTCGGCGTCCGTGTGTTCAATAAGAATTTACAGGAGATTCACTGTGAGTCGGGAACGAACGTGCTTCGAGATGTGCACTCGGAATCCAAAGCACAATGAAGACCCTTGTAGGTGAAGTAGAATCCTTTAGTGAACGGTTTCCGTCGATCTTTACTCAGTCAGTGGAAACACCAAACACCACAAAGAAGATTGGTTCAAGTACATGATAGGTCAACCAAAAGAGAAAGTCGTATCTCTGGACCCTAGATGGTCATGCACCTTAGTCTTCAAAAGAGGGTCGTGTCTCTGGGTCCTAGATGGTCATCCACCTTAGTCTTCGTCTGTCCACAGAGGTCGCACTCCAATGAAACAATGGCGCCCTCGGTACACAAGACGACTGTGTCCCGACGACCCAAATGTGTCATCGGGGAACGAGACCCGACGAGTCGTTTGTAGTGTTTGTATAATCGGGACTACGTGATCATGTAAAGATGTTCCTTTATTTTATGATAAGGGGCCACCCTTTCAATTATGAGCCATTCTCCTGAATTGGGCGACGTACCTTAATCGCTACTCGCTTAAGACTCGAGGATTAAGGGTCAGAGCACACCCTTTGTCTTTTGGGTGTCGGGTCGTCAGCCTTGAGAGGTCCGCGTTAGGGTCATAGTGGACAAAGATTAATAGGGACAAACACACTACTCAAGGACTAATCCCAGTCTCAGTCCTCTTGTCTTGGTCCTCTTTCGTCTCCAGTATTTAAAGAAAACGACAGTTCACGGACGTCCCGTGATCCCCGGTCAAGACGAGCTACCAAACCCGGTAGGGGGCCGTCACTGTCAGGGAAGAGGTGCCGACTCGTTCGGACGGAGTCTCCGTGGAGACCTGTCGTAGTCGGCCTTGACCCGAGTGAACCCGGAGCCCAAGAGTCGGTATCTTTGGGGCGGTTCACCGAAAAAAACGAACAGTACAGAGAAACTAACCGACTCTCGTCAATTTCCTCGAGACACCCCTTTCTATTAGCCCCCGAATTATGTTTAAGTGACCCCGAAACCCCGTAGTGGGGCGAACTCACCCTTTGGGTTAGATTGGGGTCGGGCACGACCGCGGGAAGGTCCCTCCAAAGTAATGGTTTTCGTCGTCTTCCCGGCGAAAACTTGTCCCGAGGAGATATTATGTCGGGACAAACCTTGGGTTCCAGTCTCCATGTTCCTAGGGACCCGTCTCGGAATCTACTTCACGACTCACGAGAAGGTACTCCTTCTGGAAGGAGTCTCAGTCGTCAAAACTCTTGCTGAAATAAAGGTGACGAGACAAGGATCTTGCGTAGTGACACTCTCAAAAAAGGGGTTTTTTATTTACCTAGTGACTGGAAAAATTAAAAAAAAGACAGAGATTCTTATCGATTGTGCATAGAACGGTTGGTGGAAAGATGGGTCCTTTTCACTCAGTTTCACGGGACACCGAGGTCCAACGTCAGGGTGGTATGTTCAATGTAACCGATCGACACCCTGGAACCCTTTCGATTAAATGTCTTCGGACAAAGAGGTGTCGATTACATTTCCTACCATCGTAAGGGGTCCAGTACCAACATTTGTCACTTACTCTGTCACATTGGCAAATCGTTGGTAGTGTCATCATTGACAAAGTTCACTTTTTAGTAGTTGGTTCTACGATTGAAATCACTGATTTTCCTACTATTCTTTGTCCTACTAATGTATCAGAGTTTCTTCGACGGGTCCTTTATGAATAATTTGTGTGTCTCCTTTTGTCACCGAAGTGTCTCTTCTTTGTTCTTCTGTGGTGGGATCACTTCCGTGGTTGTCGATGTCCCAGTGGTCATTACGCGGCGGGGCACGCGTCCTGACTCTTCTTGTGTCGTGTCGACGGGTGGTTTTAGAGTGCCAGAGTCAGATCAGACTACCTTTGTGGTCCGTTGGGTTTGTTCTGTGTCTGACGTTTGTAGACCGGACATGGGAAGTTGGGTTTGGGAGGGGGGTGGGGGGGTTTTTCTTTGGACCGGTTTCCCAAAGAGATCTATACCGTTAATAGGATCTACTTGTCCCACTAGGGTTACATTAGCGTACCCCGGACTTTCGTCTCTGACGGACGGGCTCCACACGAGTCTACACTACTGCTTGCCGTGTAGTCTCATTGCGTCGGTAAGTTCTCCCTGAGTCGGGTGACCGGTAACGACCGAAACGTCTGTCTCCTTCCTTGGTGTAAGGTTCCTTACGTCCTCCACAGGTCTTCGGCCTTTTCCGTTCTTTTGCTCAATACGGAATCTCGGAGGTCTTTCCTCGTGTCGGGACGGTTGTGGAGTTACAATCGGGTCTCTCTGGTACAGTCTGAAGTGGGTGTGCCGATATTCTGTTGTGTGAACCAACAATTTCAGTGATTAAAACACCATTTGACAATGTCGTCTCACCCTTTAATTTGATTGTGTTACTTTCTTTTGTTTCTTCCTACTAGGCAACGTCGAATTTCCTTTGATTTTTCCGTACTGTTTATGTACATTACATACTAGGACCTAACTTAAACCTGGTTTTTATCTATCGACATGTCGACTTTTGAGACTCTAGACATGACGTCTATCATATTGACATAGTCACAATTAAAAGACTATCCCCAGTAACACGATCAGTACCTTGTCTTACCAGAATAAAATCCTTTGTATGTGACTTCTTAAATTTCTCCGTAGTTATAAACGTTGAATAATAGTTCACAAAGTCTTTTTTATATACATACACTCTATATCTATCTACTATCTATTGTCCGTCTGTCTACTATTTGTCGTCCATCCAACTGTGTATCTGTTTCTATGTCTCTCTACTGTCTATCTATGTATCTACCTATACAAGTCTCTCTCTTTTTCTTTCTTTCACTTTCACTTCAGTGAGTCAGCACAGGCTGAGAAACGCTGGGGTACTTGACGTCGGGTGGTCCGAGGAGGTAGGTACCCTAAAAGGTCCGTTCTCATGACCTCACCCAACGGTGAAGGAAGAGGTCTTCAGACCATTTTACAATCATAAACCACTTAGACCCAACACTTGTCATAAGTCTTTAGGAAACATGTTAATGACATTAAAGAAGTATACAGATTTTAAAAAGTTTCTTTCTTGAGACTTTATGACTCTTCATTTTATATATATATTAAATGAGTCTTGACTCGACCGTGGTCTTATAAAGGTCACTTAGATCTGAAGAGAATAAGAAGGACCCAATCCGTAGTCACGGGAGGAACAGGTCCCGTCCTCTCTTGTTTACCCCACGTCACCAATTCCCGTATGTGGAACCTCGGTCCAACCAAACTTAGGACCGAAACAGGGACTGATCCACACACTGAAACCTGTTCAGTGAATTGGGGAGACCTGATGTGAAAAGGGTAGATATTTTTCCCCCCTTATAGATGTCGTATAATTTGTCGTCTCTGTAATGAAACAGTTGTTTCCAGGTAGATCAGTTCCGATACCAAAAAGGTCACCAATACATACCTACACTCTCAACCTGATATTTCTTTCGACTCGCGACTTCTTAATTACGAAAACTTGACACCACAACCTCTTCTGAGAAATCTCTCAGGGAACCTGAAGTTCTTCTTGGTTGGTCAGGTAGGATTTCCTCTAGTCAGGACCCACAAGTAACCTTCCTCATTACAACTTCGACTTTGAGGTTATGAAACCGGTGGACTACGTCTCTCGACTGAGCAAACTTTTCTGGGACTACGACCCTTTCTAACTCCCGTCCTCCTCTTCCCCTATTGTCTCCTACTCTACCAACCTACGGTAGTGGTTGAGTTGCCTGTACCCAAACCCACCTGAGGTCCTCAACCACTACCTGTCCCTCCGGACCGCACGACGTTAAGTACCCCAGTGTTTCTCAACCTGTGCTGACTCGTTGACTTGACTTGACTTGGATGTGGTTCCAACCACATTGAATTTTTTTACTACATATATTTCATGTCTCTTGTCAGATCCGTGTATTATTCGAGATGTATTTATCCCGACGATATGTCACCTCGGACTCTTCCATAGTCCTCTTGGGAACAGATTTCTCAGTAGACTTCTGAAGAGGTCGGACGTCGACCCCAAGATGAGGGTGAGTCTTAAATAAATGACGGATTTAAGTCTCAGAAAAGGTAAAAAATCTCTATCCATATATTTGGATAGACGATCTCGAAAATGATTCTTGTCTAGGATACTATTGTCTCTCTCTCGTGGGTTGTTTATTGCCCAGTCATTCTTGTGTCTCTGTTTTCTTACGAACTCGTGACGACCACCCTTACATTTGACCACGTCGGTGATGCCTTTTTCCATGCCTTTAATGAGTTCTTTAATTTTGATGTTGATGGTATGCTAGGTCTTTAAGATAAGGACCCATAAACAGAGTTATTTTGCTTTTGTGATTAAACTTTTCTATGTACGTGGGGATACAGGTGACGTCTTGATAAATGTCAACAGTGTTATATCTGCGACTCACAGGTGGTTGTCTGCTTAGTCACTTCCACACCGTGCGTGTGTGCGTGCGTGTGTGCGTGTGTACGTGTGTATATCTTGTCTTATAATACGTCAGTATTTTTCATACTGCAGGACGGTAAACGTTGTTGTACCCACTTGGATCTCCCATGACACGAATTGCTTTATTCAGTCTCTTTTTGTTTATGGTATTTATGGTAGACTAAAATAGATATACACTTTAATTTTTTTTTTACTTGTTTGCATTGTTTTGTCTTTGTTTCGATATCTTTTGTTTGTCCGCCGATGGACTCTCCTCATCCCACCCCCTCAATCTGTTTGTTCACTCCCTCTAATTGTCAATACTTACGGGTCAACGTTTTATTTACTCGGTTCCTATACTTTGCCATGTCACACTCCCTGTCTCAGTTATTAATACATTATAGAAACATACCACTGTCATTGATCTAAACACTAGTAAAACTTTACGTATCTTTATAGTTTAGTGATGTAGTATACTATCCTTGATTGTATTATAGTATCCATTTCATATGAAGTTTTTGTTCGTTTGTTTGGGTATCCTTTTTTCTCTAGTATAAACACCAATGGTCTCCATTCCCCACTCTCCTCCCCCTGAACCTACTTCTGGTAGTTTTTCATCTTTAAAGGTCAATATTCTATTCATTTATGATATTACATACACGATTCAGTGAAGTCAGCACAGACTGAGAAACGTTGGGGTACCTGACATCGGGTGGACCGAAGAGACAGGTACCCTAAGAGGTCCGTTCTTATGACGACACCCAACTGTCCGGGAGGAGGTCCCTTAGAAGGATTAGGTCCCTAACTTGGGAGTAGAGAATACAGAGGACGTGACCGTCCGTTCAAGACATAGTGATCGTGTGTGGACCCTTTGGGTCCCTATATTACATGGTACACTATTCATTTTACTTATGACTTTATATAATATATATTTTTAATTCCCTTATTTAGTACGTAACGACCATCCTTACGTTTTACCAAGTCGGTGATACCCTTTGATACCACAAAACTACGAAGGAGTTTTTCAATTTATATCTTAATGGTATACTAAGTCGTAAAGGTAAGGATCCATGTATGGGTCTTCTTAACTTTTGTCCTGAGTTTGTCTTTTAACATGTGGTACAAGTGTCGTCGTAATAAACGTTATTGGTTGTCCATCTTTGTAAAGTTTACAAGTAGTTGTCTACTTACTTACCCATTTGTATCATATATGTATGTTATCTTGTAGTAGGTCAGTATTTTTTTCTTATTTTAATACTAGGTAGGACGTTATACCACTTGGAATTTTTACAATACGACCCTGAAAGGACCATCAAGCCACCGATTCTGAGACGTGTGGGTTTACGTCCCCCGGGTCCAAGTTGGTACCCAACCCCTCGATCTAAGGTGTACGGGGTCGATTCCCAAGTGTACGGGATTTTTAGGGTGTACGACGTTGAATTCTTTTCTAGGGTGCACGACGTTGATTCTGGACCACGTCGGTTTACTTATAAAAAGTTTACAATATGATTTAATTTATTCGATCTGTTGTTTCCTGTTTATGACATACTAAAGTAAATATATTTCGTGGATCTTATCCCAAGTCTCCCTGTCTTCCATCTTGCTCCTAATAGTCCCCGACCCTCCTCCCCTTTCACTCTCATTTATTACGAATAATCACGTATGTCAAAGACAAACCCTACTATTGTTTTCAAGACCTTCGTCTATCATCGCTACTAACGTGTTGTGAGATTCACGTGAAGTACGGTGACCTAACACGTGGATTTTTCCCGATTTAGTTAATATGTGGTTATTCTTGAAAATCTTTTGTTTTTGTTTATCGATTTTACGAGTTCAAATGTAATATCAAATGGTGTTATTTTTACTTATTTATTTTAGTACTGTCTCTGGTTTTACAAGTCGTCTTCCGACTGTCTACTTTAGTTCCTTCAGAGGTTGTTTTGTTTCGTCTTCTTGTTTCTCTTTTGCCCCCACCGTCCCCGCCCCCACCTTAGGTTATAGGTCCAATTATAGGTTTGTTATCCTTCAGGTCTTTTTTTCTTGTCCTTTTTATCACGTTTCTCTCCTACTTAAGGTTACTTTAGTAAGTTCCTTAAAGGGATTTAGCTATCTATACTTAAAATATAACTTTCGTGGGTGACTTATAGGTCTTCGACTGATATTTACCTGGTGTAGTTCCTAATAGTGTCCTTTTCAAGTCTGGGGGTTCCCTAGTTCTTTGACTCGTTGGGTCCCAGAGTCAGGGGAACCTTAGAGATCTTACCAGACGTCTGGTTACCGTTCCCTCGACGAGACACCCCGTCCGAGTCGGGGTCACGGATTCCTCACGGACCATGTCTCGTCCGTCAGTTATCCATAGATAGACGACTTACGTACTTACCCGTTCACGTATACGTGGTGCTCCGTGCAGTCTCAAGTATTCGTAAGTGTGTTTCAGCTCTAATGTTTGAAACCCCCTGCCCAACCGAGTTATTCGTACAACTTATTGTAAGTTTCACTAAGAATGTACTACTTCTGGTAAAGTTGTTCGTGTCTGATCTGTCGTTATACTTCTCTCCGTAGATAACCCCGTTTTGTCTTCGTTCGGACCCAGGGATTAGTCGGGTCCTGTTGATTGCACTTCCCTCCTGTTTCTACCCTCTGCACCGACCTGTCCACCGGGTCTCCACTACCTCTTCTGTCTCAGGTCAGATCCATGGACCCGGATGCGGTCGTGGTGTCCGACCGGAGACTCGTCCTTTCGTCCTGTATAATTCGTTCCTTCCTAGAGGTCTAAGGTAGGTTATTTGAGTCCAAGGTCTAAAGTTGTGAGACAGAAAGAACTAGTGCACACACACACGTGTATGTACCCACAAATTACTGCTGCTTAAGTCACGGTTGAACGTCTAACGACTTAGTTCGTGGTACGTACGAATGGACACTCATTATTTACTGGGAACGGGAGTTCTATGAGTCTAAGGTCACCTCTTCTGTCCGTAGGAAAAGTCGTTATTGTCTTATTTGGCCTCGACCCTCCTCCCACCCCTCGTCCTCTCGACTTTGTTTCAATCGTCAGAGTGTAAGAGTTTTGTTTTGTGTGCTAATTGTCGAGTCGTAGGAACCGTGTCTTCTACAACCTGAGTGACTAAGAATCTTCGTCTTTTGTCTGACCGACGTGATTTTTCCTTCTTCAACATTTAGGGAATGGTCAGAGTGCCGACACGATCCTTAGTAAGGACCAAAGACAAAGTTCTATGAATAAGGTATTTGACCTTTTATCCCCCCAGGAGGGTAGTGGAAGGTCCGTTCCCTGATTTATAAAGTGGAAAATATAGGGAGAAATGTCACGATCCGTGAGGTTTGTATAAGCAATAGACTACTGAGTCTCAAAGACTTTTCTACCTGTCTGGTATTTGTTAGAGTCCGTCATCCAACTCGATTTCTATGACGTCGGAGAAGTGACACTCTCTAGTTAATATTAGATAATCAAGTTATTAAGAGTAGGGTAGTTTTAATTTTCTATTTTTAATATGTAGTGATTACTCGATGAGACGATGTGACCCAGTGTTAGACGTAAAATTTCATAGATATAAGTTTTCACGTCCCCATGTGACTTGAAGTGACCACAATAACAATGACTGAAAGACTATTAATTACCCTTAAAAAGTTTAACAGATTTAGAGATAAATTTACTAAATATATTGCCTGGAAGTTTCAACGACAATGTTAGATAGTGTAACATTACTTCATTGAATCCACACAAATAATGGTTAAATATCGTTTATGCCGTCGGACCTCCACTATTTTGAAAGAAAAAAAACGACGAAAGGAATGTCAAGATTGTAAGCGACAATCTTGCATCGTATACTATGTAGAATTGTGTACTCTGTAAACATCAAACTTTGGTATCTATAAAATAAACCCCTCGGCCGGTCAGGGACCACTAAATACTGTAATAAAGTAATGTTTAACGACATTCCTGTTGGTAACGAGTGGGTGCTCCACAACACGTAAATGAGTATTTAAAAGACCTTACTCTGTCACACACACGGTCCTTACTATCTTATGACAAATGAAAAGGGAGGAGGTTAAGAGAATTTTGTTTTCCTACAAAATCCTTTACATCAAATCCTCAGGGCGGACTCAGGTTCGATCGTACACGTATAGAATTCATATCCGGTTTCGTCTCTGTAGTGCTGGAGACGAATTGAAATGCTTTTTGTCCCTATTATAAGTAAGGTAAAGAGGTAGTCACACCGTCCAGTAGATGTCATTACTTCGTCTCAAACATGTCTTTATACTCGAGGAAATCCCGTTTATTTCGGAATAAGTTTAAACATAAGGGGGATTGAGATAACTCAAGTTACGGACCGTTTACCGTCAACGAGTCATTTGTGTCTTAAACTCAATTAGATACATTCAGAAATTCAACACTTTATATAATAAACCTTTTATTTTAGTCACTGGTTCTGTGGAAATAAACTTCCCACGTATGGTATCCCTCCAGAAAGTGTTAATATTCTATAAACATTATTATAGACTCCAAAACTTGTATTATGACGAAACATAAGAAATGGAAAATAGAAAGTATAAAGAATTTATGACATTTATACGTTTTACTACTAGAAAAAGTAGAGTAAAACTCTCTTGTATTTCCTTTACTGGAAAAATTTTGTTTCTAACAAAACATTACTAATTGTTTATGTCCATAAAGGATTAAGTCGTTCAAGCTTACATACTTTCATCTTTGAAAAGGTTGAGACACCCTCAAGAGATATGGTTGTAAAAACACTTAACTTTAAAAATATTATTTTTACAAAATTCAATCTTGATAACTCAAATGATCAACCATCACAATGTGTTTCTAAGTGGGTCTTAATACTCTGGAGGTTTCATAAAAAAGTGACTAGGAAATTCAAAGAATGGAATACACAAGAGGGGAAAACACAAGCAAAAGAAAGTAGGTTTCATAAAAGGTTATGAAGCAAAAAATAGTTCACAAAAAATAGTTCTGAAGTTTAGATTTGAAAGAAACACACAGACTTTTACCAAAAAACAGGAATGATCTAAAGAAATCCTTATTAAATATATAATTATGTTGTTTAACTTAAGTAAATCTACTGAAAGTAATACACATTTATGAGTATTATGAGGGTAATGTTAGTTGTATGTCTGTAATGGTGGTGAACATTTTCTAACAAACACGGGGAAACGTCAGGTGGGGAGGGAGACGGGGCCTTTTAGTGTCTAGACGAAATACAGTAATGACTAATAAAATGTCAAATGTATTTACCTTTTTATATCAAGTATGAGAAACATAGAGTAAAGGAAGTAAGCCGTACTAAATTTCTAGGTACAACGACGTACAAAAGTTTCAAACAAGGAAGCGTAACGACTCGTTATGAGGTATGTGACCTATGTGGTTCATAACAAATAGATGAATGGTCAACTACCTATAAAACCTAATAAAGGTCCAAAAACAGATAACAATAATTTCGATGATACTTGTAAAGACGTATTTATGACCACACACATATACACACACACACACACACACACACACACACACACAAAAGTTAAACCCCACCATTTATGGATTTTCACCTTAAGGATCTAGGGTATCACTCATATACATGTTGAAACAATTCTGTGATTACATGTCCAAAGGTTTCACCAACGTGGTGATATGTGTAAGAGTTTTCGTCAAGTAATCTCAAGATGAACGAGTTGTAGGAACTGGTTTGAACCATAACAGTCAGAGAATTAAAATCGTGAAGACATCATATATCACCAAAGAGTAATATCAAGAGTAATGTTAAAAAGAACTAAAAACGTAAAAGGACGACCGATTAGTATAATTCGTAAAAAAGTTCACAAGTGACTGGTAAGAAATAAAGGGAGGCTTTTGACAAACCAAGTTTATAAACAATAAAAACATAACCCAATAAACATGAAAATAATAACTTAACATTCTCACGAAGTACTGGAACCTTTGTTCAGAAAACAGTCTATTTCACTTTCACTTGTAACGAGTCAGTACAGACTGAGAAACGTTGGGGCACCTGATATGTGTCAGGTACCTTAAAAAGTCCGTCCTTATGACCTCTCCTATGGAAAAGGAAGAGGTCCCCTAGAAGGGTTGGGTCCCTAGTTTGGGTCTAGAGGGTATGACGTCCACCTAAGAAACGATCGACTCGGTGGTCCCTTCGAAACAGTCTATATACACATCGTTTATAAGGTAAGGGATCAAAAAGAAAAAGAATTGTCATAGAAAACCTCGCGTTTTAAAAATTGAAAGTAATTCAAGTTAAATAGTTAAAAAAGAAAGTACAATTACAAATAAACACAGGATAGTCTCGTTAAAACAGAAAGAATGGTTGAATTACCTGTACTCAAACCCACTTGAGTCCCTCAACCACTACCTGTCCCTCCGGACGACACGACATCAGGTACTCCAGCGTTTCTCAGTCTGTACTGACTCACTGACTTGACTTCCAGTTTTTATAAAAGAGGACATAAAAGAAGATCAAAATATACGCAAGGATAAAACAAACATAAACAAACCCCAAAACAAAAAATATGGATAAGACTTTTCTAATAAGTTGGTCCACATCTTTAGGTCGTACCGTCCACAAAAGAGAGTCGTGAAAATTCCAATAATAAGGTAGTAGACCATAGAGTACAACGACTTCTTTTTACACGATAAGTAGACTACAAGGAAAATTCATTAAACATAAAGAGAGTCTATGGAAATAAAGAAATAAGAACGATCTGACATCACAGTGATTCAAATAGATCCGAAAATACGAGATAAATTGTTAATTCTACGGAAAAAGTAGGGTCCTAAGTACAGATGGAAATTAAGATTTTTTCAGAATCGATAATGGAAAAGTTTATAACGAAGAGAGGGTAAGAACGATATGAGAGAATTCTTATGGATAATCAAGTAAACGAGTCAGTACAGGTTGAAAAACGTTGGAGTACCTGACGTCGTACGGTCCGGAGGGACAGGTAGTGGTTGAGGACCTCGAACGAGTTTGAGTACAGGTAGTTCAGTCACTACAGTAGGTTAGTAGAGTAGGAGACAGTAGGGGAAGAGAAGGACGGAAGTCAGAAAGGGCCGTAGTCCCAGAAAAAGGTTATTCCGTCGAGAAACGTAGTCCACCGGTTTCATAACCTCGAAGTTGAAGTCGTAGTTAGGATGGTTACTTATGAGTCCTAACTAAAAGAAATCCTTACTGACCAAGCTAGAGACACGTCAGGTTCCCGGAGACTTCTCAGAAGAGGTTGTGGTGTCAAGTTTTTGTAGTTAAGAAGCAACGAGTCGAAAGAAGTACCAGGTTGAGAGTGTAGATATGTGCTGATGACCTTTCTGGTATCGAAACTGACATGCCTGGAACAACCGTTTCATTATAGAGACGAAAAATTATACGACAGATCCAAACAATATCAAAAGGAAGATTCCTCGTTCACAGAAAATTAAAGTACCGATTCTTGAATTGTTAAAGGGTTGAACGGGAGGTACCGGGAGAATTTAGAGGAATATACAAAATGGAAAAAAATTGGAGAGTTACAACGTAGGGTCCACTGAACGTTTCAAGATGGAGGGTGGAGTGAAGGTGGATGATATCGGTCAAGTTATAAAGTAAATACCCCCAACAAAAATAAAGTTACTATCATAAAAGGTAAAGGTTTTAAAGACTGCGTAAAAATAAATGTAAGTAGATAAGAATTATATTAACGGATGAATTCAGTACAAAACATCAACAATAAAATACGGTGATTTTTTGATACTTTCCTTTCACTTCAGTAAGTCAATTACAGACTGAGAAACGCTGGGGTACCAGATGGTCGGATGGTCGGAGGAGAGAGGTACCCTAAAAGGTCCGTTTTCATGACCTCACCCAACGGTAAAGGAAGAGAATTTTTTGACATCGACACGAATAAAATCTCATTAAAAGTCTAAGGAGATAATATAAATCGAAGAGCCCATACTCAAGGAGGTTAAAACAAACTGTTAAGTATGACGTACCCTCAACGGAGGGGTTAAGAGACGATGATTTTACGTCAGAATAGAACTCACCGGTACACGGACCGGTTATCCAGACTAACCACCAGATTCAGTCAACACTTATAAAGAAAGGAAAATGGTATGTAAGGTATGGGGTCAGAGGGGACCTCGGCTCCCTTCGGTACACTGGGTCAAGACGGATTTTTCTGTATTACATTTAAGACGAACCCTTGAAGACCTTTCCGTCCTTAATACTATAAACCTCGACGTCGTCGGTAGATTGTTGGTATTTCGTTTTTTGTTGTCTGAGTCGTCTTTCCTCTGTCTGGAACCTAGGAACTACCTCTACCTAGGAACCTAGGAACGACCCGACGATCTAGTAGGACTCTGTTGTAGGGAGGTCAAGAGTGACAACTCTTTCTGTTATTTACGGACATACCAAATCCCGTGTTAATGAACGACGATTTTAATAGGGTTTGACCATCTCCTCCGAAAGGGGGAGGGACGTCACTATCCTACGGAGTCGGATTGAGACTCCTCATGATGTCGAGTCTTCATGTCAGAGCGGAGGGACCCACAAGGAACAAGGACTGCGGTTCGGTCCTGTCCTGAACCAGGTGTAGGGTCAGTACGTCCATAGAACGAAGGCGGGAGACGGTTTCCACTCGTCGAACAATGGACGACTTTGAGGTCTACCCAACCAACCTTACAAGAGTCGAAGGTCAGTGTCCGTGTCTTCGTGTTACGGTCGTGACCGAAGTACTGTCCTCCGAGTTCGTTCCGAGTGGTGAGTGGATGGAGACAGGGGGAGGATGAAACTTTAGGAACTAGGGTTTAAACGAAGGAAGTAGGGGTGGAGTGTCTAGGATCCAAGTCGGTTGGAGTGACGAAGGTCTGGGACGAAGGGGACCAGGACCCTCCAAAAGGAGAAAACGAAGGCGTGTCAATTTGTCAAGATTGAAAAGAAATATTCAGTAGGTATTGAAGACGTACACACCTTTTCTTCTCTTAGAACGTGTACATGAGTGAAACTGTAGAACGGATTTCAGGTAGGGTCACGTACAAAATTAACGACATGAGAATATAAACTCTAAGGATGATATTCGAACATTCATAAACCTTTACGTTTTTTATATTTTCGTTTTTAGTTGTAATTAGACAGTGGTGACAATTGTAAAATTATGTAAAGAAAGGTCATAAAAAAGACACGTATGTATGATAAAGTATTCTAACACCCTGATTACATTATGTGTCCCGATATGGAACGGAAGTAGGTAAATTATATAATATCCGTAAAGGTATATATGTATTACAAAGGTTATATATATAAATTTTGTTTTGTTTTTAGTATCTATGTCATTTTTCTTACCACCAACGGTCTGTCCACCCGTTTTCCCCACTTCCCCCAACTCTCCATGTTTGAAGGTCAATATTTTATTTATTCAGTACCCCTATATTACATATCGTACCACTGATCCCAGTTATTATAACTTCACGTATGAACTTTCAACAGTTTTCTCATTTAGAATTTTCAAAAGTAGTGTTCTTTTTTTATTAAAAAACTTTGAAACATCCCACTGTCTGTCTCTTCCGTTACCGTGGGGTGAGGTCATGAGAACGGACCCTTTAGGGTACCTGCCTCCTCGGACCATCCGATGTCAGGTACCCCAGCGCTTCTTAGCCTATGTTGACTCGCTGAAGTGAAAGTGAAAAGTGAAAGTACGTAACCTCTTTCTTTACCGTTGGGTGAGGTCATAAGAACGGACCTCTTAGGGTCCCTACCCTCGGACCACCCGACGGCAGATACCCCAGCCTGTACTGACTGTACTGAATCGTCGTCATCGTCGTCGTCCCACTGTCTACCATTGATCGTACTGATACTATTATTAAAACATCACATACGACAATTCAGTGAAGTCAGCACGGGCTGGGAGTCGTTGGGGTACCTGACGTCGGAAGGTCCGAGGAGGCAGGTACCCTAAAAGGTCCGTTCTCATGACCTCACCCCACGGTAACGGAAGAGGTAAACATCACATATGTTTATAACTTAATGATACAACATATGGACTTTGATTATATTACAGTATACAGTTAGTATGGGGTTATTTTTATTATTTTACAAATAGTTTATGTATTTTATACATTTATTATAACAATGTCTACAGATATATAGTATATATGGTATCTCTAGATGGTATTAAAGGGATGAGGGGACAATGCATATAAAACAACAAAAATTGAATTTGGATGACATGTATTACAACGTAGTATTTATAAAGTTATAAAGGAATCCTATCTTAGGATCTTTATCCTAATGACTCTGTTTTCTGTACTTGTACATTTTTTATATATATGTATAACGGTTTCGCAAAAGGGTGGTGTACAAGTTTGAGAGTCTGAGACTCACATTATGATAAAATTTGAACGGTTAAACTTTCTATTTTTTCAGAGTGACAAGAAAATTAAATGTAAAGAAACTATGAGTATTCGAACTTGTAAAAAGTATACAATTAATCGGTAAACAGAAAGGAAGGTCACGTAAAATTTATTCTAACATAAATGAATGTTGAAACGTTTTTGTCAATAAAGTGTTTAGTTTAGTTTTATGGACTAAAATCACATATTTGGTCGGAGTTTTTTCTATTACGTCCTGACCCTCAAACCCTAATCGTCTACGTTTGATAATATATATCTTACCTATTTGTTGTTCCAGAAGGACATATCGTGTCCCTTGATATAAGTCATAGGACACTATTTCGTATTACCCTTTCTTATACTTTTTCCTACATATATGTGTATATATGTGTGTATATATACATTTTACTTTGGTGAAACGACATGTCGTCTTTAATTGTGTTGTAACATCTATTAATATAAAATTGTTTTATTTTAAAAATTTTTATATAAATTTTTTTATTTTAAAAAAATTTATATAAAATTTTCTCTATTACCTATAAAGAGAACGTATTCCACTTTACGACAAAAGTAACATAAAGTCCAGGTTTAATATTAATCCGAATCAGAAATCCATTAAATGTTAGTTCCCATATCCTCACTTATCTTTTGAACATAAATTTTTGTTTAGTAGTTTAAAAAGTACAATATACCTTTATAGATATGGATGTACAGATATATCTATTTGTGTATATAATCCACACATAAATATATGGTTATTAAACACATATATTAAGTGGTGTCCACCTCTACTAGAAACTAGACATTTGGAATTATATAAAGGTATTGTAACCAGTACACGTTTGAACCAAACTTTGGGTAATTTTTGAAGTTAACTACACCGGTAAACCTTTAAAGTGGTCGGTGGTAAACAGAGAATTTGACGTTTAGTCCGGATTGTTCATAGAATATTGCTCGATTTCTGTTTACGATACGCCAACTAAATTTTCGCAGTGGTGACGTGTGAGAGTGACTCTTTCGTTATTCGTAATTTATCACAAATATCTTTGACTTTACGATTTCACAAGTCCTTCCAATTCCCCCTTTATTCAGACTGACAAGCATCTAAAGTTCATCGTAACTCCTCTACACTGCGAGAAGACTCCTCTCCTCGTTGTTTCCGGACTACAAAGCTTTCTCAAGTCCCTTTACATACAATATACGCCCTGAACTCTCTGGGGACCCAGGTAGGACCGAGACGGTGTGTGACCCTACAGGAACGTGTATCGTGATCTGGGAGACGGGAGTACTGGAGTGTTAAAAT
Organism: Capra ibex; assembly: GCA_006410555.1. NCBI lineage: Eukaryota > Metazoa > Chordata > Mammalia > Artiodactyla > Bovidae > Capra > Capra ibex. The sequence goes on from SJYO01026388.1 coordinate 74,208,168, forward strand.
GAAAATCCTAAATTATCGTTGAACGGGTCACAGGTAGGGTGTCTCCTGTGCATGAATTGTCCGTATCGTGAATCATAATAATGTTACCGTTTCGTACTGTTGGTCCTTCGACCTGTGTCACGGTAAGTACCCCTTTGCACCGCCCCTGTACCACCTCGACTACTCGACCCAGATCCCAGTGTCCTCCCGCTGACCTCCACCCCGGTTCCGATATTAGTGTTTTCTCGAAGGCTCACTGGTACTCCGTCAACTCAGGGAAGTTCCAGATACCACGTACTGTACTACTTTTCTTTATTTCTCTGAGAGAACAACGACATTACTTTTGTCGGACGACCCTTCACAAAGTGACGTATTACTTTTTAGTGGACCGTGGCGCGTCCCCTGACACTGGAGTGTCCTATTTGTCCTGGGCTCACGGGCCGAGGTCCACCCTTCGGTCTGAGTCGGACGTCGTTTACCGACGACTTGGTCCGAGTGACACGATTCTACACTGAAAATGTCGCTGAATCCAATCTTCGTCCGACGACCCATTTCTGCCCTGTATTATTTTTACACGAGCCACGAGTCTGGTTTCGACACGTAAAGACTTAGACCAGGAAACGAATAGTGTTTATTAATCCGTAGGGACGGAGACACTGCAACCGAAGAGTCTACTGTGTAAAGATGTACTGCCATGGTCAGTTGGAGACGTCGTGAAGGTTTAAGGTTCCGTCGAACAAACAGAGCATAAAAGAATCCAAATACTCCTGAGTGTGTCTTCAGATGATTCATTCATGGATCTTCTTGTAAAATTCGATTTTGTGGAAGTTAATATTACCAAAAAAAATTAATATCTTTACAAGGGGGTCACAGTGATATCTTACTGTGAGGGGGTCCATTTGTCTCTTTGGGACGATACATTAGGGGTGGGTTCAGACGATTAGTATTAAATGGATGGTAAACGATGTAGATCCCCTTCCAGAATACAATTGAGTCTCAATCCCCATTACGACATGGTCCGAAGTAATGAAATAATAAACTTTATTACGAATTAAGGGAAGAAAGGAGAAGATGAGACTAAGAAAGACGAAAAACGTGTGTGAGTTTATATATTTGTAAGTGTTACTCAGGTAAAAGAATTGTATGTTGAAAAAAAAGGGAGTCATTTTTGGACCTTTTTAGTATGGTTTCTCACTTCTACTTTTAAACTAGAAAAAGTTGGTGATAAGATTTACATATGGAACTAGTAATGGTTTAATAAAGTGATTTCTTAGTTGGGTTCCTTTGATCTCAATAAGAAAGGTAGAAAATACTTTTTCGAATGTATTATCAAAAAAATTCACAAAAGAGTACAGAAGTTATATTTAATGTTTAAGGGAGAGTTCTATCAGAACGTATAGAGTCTGGACTAATTCACCTACTCGTTCTCCAGATAGAGTTCTGTTAGAATTAGTAAACATCAAACGTAAAAACAATCATTTTGAATCGAAACTATGAAGAATTTGTCCCTTCTTAGTAATACCTCAGACCCTTCCTTTATCGTCCTTTACATGTTTTCAATTTAGAACCTTAAAATAATTATGAACAGAGTGGATGACGATGACGATTCAGTTAAGTCAGCACGGGCTGAGACACGCTGGGGTATCTACCGTCGGGTGGTCCGAGGGGACAGGGACCCTAAGAGGCCCGTTCTTGTGACCTCACCCAACGGTAAAGGAAGAGGTTACCCACTTTCTCTTTTCACTTTCACTTCAGCGAGTCAGTACAGGCTGAGAATAGCTGGGGTATCTGACGTCGGATGGTCCGAGGTGGCAGGTACCCCAAAAGGTCCGTTCTCATGACCTCACCCGACGGTAAAGGAAGAGGTTACGCACTTTCATCTTTCACTTTCACTTCAGTGAGTCAACATAGGTTGAGGATCACTGGGGTACCTGACGTCGGGTGGTCCGAGGAGGTAGGTACCCTAAAAGGTCCGTTCTCATGACCTCACCCCACGGTAACGGAAGAGACTGGACAGAGTGGTTATTCCGTAATTATCATTATAGACGAAGTACACTAAAACAGTCCTGATTGATTATAGTGTATATACAATGTGAATAAAATATTACGAAATACATAATATGTGTGTGTGTATATGTAATCTCTCTCTCCGAGTGACGCATTGTCCGTCACTCATGTACTAATGATAGCAGGGGGAGGGATGAAAAAGTAGTGATAAAGAAACTTTATTATTGTACCTTAAAAAGTAGTCTCCCGGTACTTTTAAGTGCTAGGATATCCGTGGGTAGGGGATAGAGGTGAAGTCTGAGGACAGACTTGGAGTCGAGAGGTTGGAGCGTTCTTGAGTCTCCTAACATCCGTCCCCATGAATTATTTATAAATAACTACTATGCGGTTATAGACGGTATAGTGTCGTCGAAATTATCTAGACAGAGCGAGTCTTTTTGTTCCCGACCTCTTACATCTTATTGTCAGTCTCCGAGACTGTCGGGTAGAGACCTAAAGTCAACCTAGTGGGAGGTGTGTTAAAGAAGGTACTGACGTAGACGTGTGGGTGGAACGTCGCCAAGAGGCTCGTAAGAAAGCCCTAGGCGGGGTCAAGGGTTACGTGTCAGTCGCAGACGAACGAAATCACCGGGTAAAACATGGGTGGTAAGATCAAGATGGAGTCTGAAGAACGTCGCAGACTAGGGCCACAACGGGAGATAGGAGTTTGGGCGTTGGGGTCCATTTTGTGGGTGGAGGAATGAGGGGAGAGGGAGGGGGTGAGAGGGTAGGGCGACGACCCTTCCTTTTGGTCTATGAGTCTGTGAAGTCCTGACCACCACAAGTCAGTTCATTATGTGTCTTATTGAAGATCTTTCTGGCTTACGTTCTCATAGGACCTACATGGTCTAGGTCCAGTAGGAGAGCCCCCGTTTCCCGGCCCCAGTCGTGTACTTCGGTTTTAATACTCACCAGTTCGCTTCTCGCCCGTGAGCTCCGGTTCGTGGTTTCTACGGGTTTGGTCGTCCGCAGAAATTAGTTTCGATGTATTGTACGAAAGTCGGTTTCTACACCTGGGGTCAGCTGGGTTTCCAAATGGAATCAGTGACTTCTTCAATAAGGCCTTCAAGTTCATGGGGACGTCCACCGTTCCTTCCTTTGTCGCGCTCTTCTTATGGCACTCTGACCTCTGTCTCGTTCTTGTAGTGCGCTCTTCTGGTGCGTTCTTTTGGTGCGCTCTTCTAGCACGTCGACCTTTGTCGACGACCGCCATTTCGTACTCCGACTGCCGCACTTTGACCCGTCTCGTCCGGCGCTGGACTCCACGAACACCGCCTGTTCTCGGACCCGCGGCTTCGGGAGCGGTCCACAAACAATTGTCCGTGTTCCGGTATCAATCTCTTTCTGCCTCGTGCCGGTCCAGGGAAGTTTCGGAGGCCAGCTGCTTTTCTGACCAAATCTTGACTTCCGGTGCTCCTTCGACAGCGAAGAGCCCAGGTGCCCAGCCTGCGACTTGTACGTGGTCTGTTGCCGGGCGCAGGTCCAGTCGGAAGTCGTCCAGCGCACCGGGAGGGCCTCACCGAGGGTGTTTGCCCGGGTCGCAGGTCGACGACTTGCTTCGTTGACTCTTTGGATCCTCGCGACCCTAAAGTCGGTCTCGTCCACTCCTCTCCCACACCTCCCGCCTATCCCTCTTAGGTCCCTGGGAGGTATTGGGAGGAGGGCTGGGTGTCCTACAGTCCCGCCACCCTTCCGTCCAAACCGACTTGGTGTCCTGGCGCCTCGACCGGCGAGGTCCGAAAAGGTCCAGACCTGACCGTGCTTTATGGAGTCGTGGCCTAGTCTGAGTTTTGCACTAGTCTCCGGTACCCGCTTCACCCAGTCAGGGGTCGTGTGGTCCGAACCACCTCTGGTACTTCGAGTGAATTTTCCTGGGCAAGAACAAATGGGGAGATTTCGACAGGTGTGGGTCGTTCTTACCACGACTTATTCACGAAAGCTCACGAGGTAAAGACCCCGTCTAGGATTATCGACACACTAGTAACGACCGGGAGGCGTCCACGATGGGTTGAGTCACGTCCAAAGGAACCGAGAAAATAAGAAATTAACTGAGCCACTGGTAGACGGTGACCCAAAAAGTGGATCTACCCACCACCGGTGATAAACAAGTCAATCGGGTAGAGGACCCGAAACTGTCATGTTTTGAACCTAGATCGGAAAAATTGATTTCAATCTAAGTCGAACACAAAACCGAGAATTCTAAAACTGTTCAACCGACGGGAACGAACTTGAAGAGAGAGACGTTTATGTTCCAGATAACCTTTAGACCTCAACAGTGAACAAAGGGGACCCGTTAGTTGACATGTTAGTGTACCTTACGAACGATAGCGGTAATAACATTGAGACCCCTGTGTCTGTGGTATATTGAGACGGCTCAAATTTTTTTCCGCCCCCCTCCCTGAGTATTGAATTCTTCGATGGTCCCAAAGTTCACACCGGAAGTCCTCGGGTCCTGACGACTCCGTGATTGTAGGCTTTACGAACGACTTTTCTCTGTATTACACATAACCGTAATAGTCGTTTTCACGAACTCGACTGAGACAAAAGTATAAGGAATTGGGTTTAAGGAGACTTTTACTTTCATTTTTATTTCGCTATAAGGAGTAGTAAAGGAGGTCTGGAACCTCAGACCTAATTTCTTTTAGACGACTAAAACGACTGGAAGTGTTTCCACGGTACCCCTACTTCTCTCCCTTAACAACGTAGAGCCCGACCACACCCAGGATTATCGACTCGAATCGAACACGAAATCTATAAAAGAAAGTTTGAACGGAAAAACGACAACGTCGACCCGAACAGTCAAAAGTCATGATTACCCAACACTACCCCACAGTCCCCTTCAGTTGTTAGTTACGAAGCCCCTTTTTTTTTTAACACCCTCCCCCCTCGTAGTGACGACTGCACCGGTCCTTGCCTTCAAGTTACCGGAAGAAAACATCTTTTTTATCTGTTCTTTGGGACACGACACAAAACGAAAATTCTGATCATATCTAAAAATAAGAAACTTCTGACCCGACACACGAGAAGAGGTGGAATATGAACGGATAGTTTTTTGTATGTAAAACCAAAAATTTATTGGTGAAATGTTATATCAATTTTAACATTAAGTACAACGTCCAACATCAATAAAGAACGTCCCTCTAGTTTGTTCTATTCCTTTACAGATGATTTTGTCTTCGTACTCTTTTTATCACACTTTACCGACCCCGATGGAATATTTTCTCCGGAGAAAATCCCTTTTGAGTAAAACCGGGGTTACAACACACTGTACTCTTACGGTAATGTCATTGTGAGTCGCATTACTACGATTACACTTTTGTAGTTACGGAGTGACGTCAAACGTAGGTCCCGGTCTATAGAGTAACTTTTACAAAAGAATGATTATTAAGTCATCTTGGGATAATACTGTGACTACAGTCTTACGTTCTTTTTATAAAGGAAGCATCCAACGAAATAAGCTCAGTATATAGTCCTTCATACGTACCCTTCACTAAACTAGTTGTTAGTTCACATTATATTAGATACTACCGGTTCTTGAAAGATTTGTTCCCAAATGATATGAAAAAATGTATTTAATATAAATACGGTTCTTAGGGTTTCACCAATAGTTCATTTTTATAAGGTTCAACTACAATGTATTATGTACTTACGGATTCAAAACACTCTAAGTCTCATTTTGAGTCGCAGTGTGGGACTAAATAAGTGGAATATTTAGGTCAAGCCGTACAGGGTCCAGAAGAATTTAAAGGAAATTCAGGGAGACATAAGTAGAAAGAAAAATTTTAACTTTTTAAATCAATGTCCCTTTTTACACCTTTCAAAGACTTCAACATCACTTTGTTTGGAGACGATTAGGGTATAGGGACGGGACATAATACAAAAGAAGGAAGTGGTACGGACTGTTAGAATGGGTCGGGTTAATAATGAAAGTTGAAGTCGGAAAGACATAATAGTCCTTAAATTATTTGTATATCATAAAATTATTAGTCTGTTTATTGTATGGATCAAATTAGGAATTTTTTAATATAATAGGTGGTCCTTCCTTATCTACATGAAAAATATAAGGAGTATATTAATGTTGACTTTTCAGACTTGTCGTTGTATATATTAGATCATTTATACATCAATAATAATTATACCAGTATATAAAAATAAGTAAATAATATCTTCATGATTATATAAGTAAATAAGATATTTATATATTATAAAGATAAATGAATATAACATACATTAAAATAAAATAAATATATTATTAATATACATTATATATATTATATTGTGTATTATTTACTTATTTGTTATATTCACCGTTGGGTAAGGTTATAAGAACGGATCCTTTAGGGTACTGTCTCCTCGGACCGTCCGACGTCCGGTAACCCAACGTTCTTAGTCTGTTTTGAATCGCTGATTTGATGTGTATAATTTACATGTATATATTTAGTTTGAGCCTCTGAGACTTTTCATCTCCTTTCCTCTGTCTGACTGAATCCTGGAACCCTGAACTCTTAGGTCGGGTACCACTTAAGGAACCCAAAATAAAAACAGAAGATATAATGTCTGAACCTTGATCTTTTCGACCGTTGGGACTTTACGGTCATCTACGATTGGTTTTTTCAGGGTTGTTTTCGGACGGGAGGGATTGGTTTCCTGGTCCTTCGTCCGACGAATTGTTCTGTCTTTTGCAAATTCGTTACTGGGGAGATGAGGTGAGTCTGTGGTGCCTATTTTGACACCGGGGTAAGTGTGGTCGTTTCCAACTCACCCTCGGAAGTGCTCCGACATTCTTCCTTAGGTCACGAGAGTAATCCCTCGTTAGTCCCTTCTGGTTTATTCCTCAGTCCTATAAGTAGGGGTGGTTGACTATTAGTCTGAGGGGTGGTGAAACGGGTACTTCACCACAGTCATCTTTAGTGCACCCCTTGGTCTTGAGGGTGGAGACGGGTTGTCATAACTCCGTTACGTGGGTTGAAGGGAACGGTGTCGTCACGTCTCTTTCGGTCGTTTGTGGTTTTCAAATTTTATAAATACAGGTTTTAGAGTATCGTATTATGTTTATACGGGTCGAAAGTTAACTTTTATTGGGAAGTAGGGTTTTTAGTCCTACTAGAGTTTGACTTACTTTTTCCTGTTAGATATTTACAATTGTGGCCCTACTGTCTATACAACTTAATAGACTGTTGCTGAAATTTCGTCGGTTATGTCTTCACGAAGTTGTTCGTTAATATCAGTACGAACTTTTTTATCTTTTGGAGTTGTTTCTATTGTTTCCTTATGTCGGGATGTATGTATTTAAATTTTTAAATTTACCTGGTGAAGACGTTTTTTTTTTTGTGTGACAGTGTTAAGTGGGTTTTAATCAAAACCGGGTCTACTAAAATAATTTCTAATACGATTTGTAAATTTATTCTTAATTGTGGTTAAAATGTATTAGAGAAGGTCTTTTATCTTCTCCTCCCTTGTGAAGAGGTAAATAGAATACTTTGATAACAATGGGATTATGATTTTACTCCCCCTTTTTTTTTTGTCATGGTGTTTTCTTTCGACGTCTGGTCATAGGAAGTACTTTTATCTAAAATTTTAGGAATTATTTTATGATTGTTTATCTAGAGACGTTATATATATTTTTAACCTATATGGTACTGGTTCATCCCAAATAGAATCCTTACGTTCCGACCAAGTTATAAGTTTTCAGTCAGTCCCATTAGGTAGTATAATTTGATTTCTTCTTTTCAGTGTATTCACATAGTTATGTCTTTTTGGAAGACTTATGTAAGTTGTTGGTAACTACTATCTTATAGAATCCCTTTTTGTAGGATGAGTAAGAAGATACTGGTTTATTTGAGGAAATGAATGATCATATTAGAGTCCGTTTATAAATGAGAAAGATTAATTGGAGAGTAGACTTTTTTCTCCCCTCCCCTTTACTATACATTGAGTGACTTAACAAAACACTTAATAATAATGTATGTGATAATCATTAATCTTCATTCGAACAATTCATTACAAGATACTTTACCGAAGAAAGGACTAAAACGTATGAGAGTCACAGTCTTGGTTCCGAAGTTTTAACCTATTCTGGAGAATCAAGTTCACAGATGGATGATGTTATGGATTTCAAGTCAAGTCAGAGAGTCGGTAGAGACTGAGAGACACTGGGGTATCTGATGTCATATGGTCCGAAAGGACAGGTAGTGGTTGAGGGTCTCGAACGGGTTTGAGTACAGGTAGTTCAGTCACTACGGTAGGTTGGTAGAGTCAGGGACAGTAGGGGAAGGGGATGGAAGTTAGAAACGGTCGTAGTCACAGAATATGGATTTTCATGTTATGGGTTTTCACAAGAAATTAAGTCTCGTAATATCCGTATCGAGTATCTCTAATATCCATGTCAAGACCTGATGTCGCTATTTCGTTTACAGTGTCATTTCGTTCGGTGTACTTAAAAAACCATATATTACAAATGTGATACAACAACAACAACAAATCAGTGAGTCAACACAGGTTGACAAAACGAGGGTTACCTGATATCGGGTGGTCCGAGGAGACAGGTACCCTAAAGGGTCCGTTCTTATGACCTCATCCAACGGTAAAGGAAGAGGTCCCCTAGAAGGACTGGGTCTCTAGCTTGGACGTAGAGAACGTAACCGTCCGTAAGAAATTGTGACTCGGTGGGTCTTTAGGGTAAATGTGATATGATATCAGATATTTCACACGTTATTGTAATACAGGTTGTTTTCGGTCACACATATGGAATTAAATCTTTATGAAATAACGATTCTTTTTTTACGACTAACAGTAGACTGTTACGTCCTAACGGTGTTTGGAAGCTAAACATTTTTTGTGTCATAGACACTCTGTGTTATTTCGTTTTGTACTGTTTTGTTCCATACGGACATATATGTCGTGTCTTTGCATTTAACACCAATTTCGCTTTTATTTTACTCATAGTACGTATAAAATGATAAGTCGATTAAATCCGTAATATATTTTATTTGGTCTTTACGAAATATCATTACGAGAACATATTTAAAGATTAGTGAGGAAGTATTTGCTAACAACTTTGGAAATTGGTTATGTCCATCATAATTATTATTACTAATTATTCTCCTAGAGAGGAACAGGTGCAAAAGGAAAAGTAACATAAAAGGTTTGGGACGATTAGGAGACGATACGTAGGTTATGTCAAGGAAAGGGTACAATTCAACAAGCCCCCATCTGAGAGGAACAGAGTAACGGAATAAGGATAAACGTCTTTTAAGAATCAGAAACGTCTAATCGAATATTGCACATAAATATATGACTAATTGTTACGGTGGAGAGGTGTCGAACCTGATAGGAAGTTATATAATCCAACCACGTTTGTATTAATACCAAAATTTGGTACTTAAAATTTAGTAATACTGATCAGAATTCGTGTAGAAATAATTAGTTTTATCCTTGGTAATGTTAGTTGTCTAAAAACGGTTACTCTTAATTCAAACGAATAAGGACATCGTATTTTTAGACGAAGTCCTTGAGTCACTTGAGAACCTTTCACAAAAGACGTAGGACGACCAACATCTTCGAAAAAGGGACGTTTTTCAACAACTTTACGAACTCCTTCCCTATCAGTCAACTGCTCTCTAGTCCATTTATACCATCTACTCCGTTTTGAAGGATCGGGTCAAACAAGTTGAAAACTTTGTAACCAACACGCTGTACGTCAGCCCGTAACAGTACCTCTTCTTAACCCGGGAAAGACAACTGGTTACGGTCGACGTCCGTAACGTTAAAAACCACGTAGAGTCGCTAAACGACTCGTATGAAGAGTCTACATTACCAAAGTGACCCTGAGTCTTTCGACATCACCTAGTCTCGTCGTCGTCTGGTGGTTTGTCACTGGCACAGGAAATAAAAAAAAACCACGTTTAAACCGAAACTCTTCACGAAGCCTCGTCGAAGAGAAAGGTTGGTGACTCGACCGGTAACCGTCAACAACATGTGTTAGGTGAAAAACAACGTACAGTCTTAGGTTAACTCTTTATCAAATAGTAACAACGTATCTTATGTTCTTCTACTGTGGAGTCTTAATAAAAAAAAAATTAAAGTAAGTCGAACATTCCGTGGGTGCATGACTTGAAAAAGTGGAAAGGTCAAACGAAGTTTATGGTTTACTGGCATGTTACCAACTGTAACTCAAGAAACCGTTCAAGAACACATCAACATTCACCTAGTCGAAGTAACTACTGAGAGTTAACAACAACAGTTGAAGGTCACCGTCCGGTGACGTGAGGGTGAGACCGGGATTGACGAGGTGTTACCACGTTGGAATCCTCCTCGACTAAAAGGTCGAAACCGTCTTTCTCTTGGAGAAGAAAACCCCAGGTTCGATTTTTACCTAAGGTAACGGGGTCAACTTGTCGTTACAGGTATAGAACGTAATACACATAAAACTAACTTAAAGAAAGGGTCAAGGTCCTCAAGTCTTCTAAATGATAAATCATTAAAACTCGAACGACGACGACGACGACGATTCAACAAGACCAGCACAGGTTGAGACACACTGGGGTATCGACCGTCCGGTGGTCCGAGGAGACAGGGGCCCTAAGAGGTCCGTTCTTATGACCTCATCCAACGGTAAAGGAAGAGATTACGTACGTACGTACGATTCAGCGAAGTCAATACAGACCGAGACACACTGGGATACTTGTCGTCGGGGGGTCGGAGGAGACAGGTGTCCTAAGAGGTTTGTTCTTATGACCTCACCTAACGGCAAAGGTAGAGGGTAAAACTCGAATAGTAACACGTTTGGTATTTACGAGTTTTTTATAACTTATTTATTAGAGATAACCGTGGTGTCCGGTTCGATTGGATTTTCCTGTGTAGGTGTGAGGTTTGTGTACTTTTACGACCTATTCGATAAAAAAAAAAAAATTACGCATCGGTTTGAATTTTGGTTCCTTTCCTTTAGGGGTCTACAGTCTATACTTCTTGTTGAGTTTCTTTTACTTACTCACCCTTGACTTTGGTTTGTGTACTGTCCTATGTCGGAGTATCCGACCCCTGAACGTAAAATTAAGGACGGAACCTTGTCCTCTGTTTTGGAACCCGGGTCCGTTCCGTCCCTCGTTTTTGATTCAAGGACATATTTTGATCCTCAGTACTGCGAAACGGACCTAACACTGTCACTTAAATCTTTGAGTCGTGTAGTCAAATCCCCAAGTCGTTTCTTCTGACGGTAGTCGAATCCCGTCAACCGTCCTTTCCATGAGAATCCTTCAACTTTGGTCCCTGGAAAACATCTTTAGACGTGACAAAAGAACCACTCTCTTAGTGTTTATTCTTTAAGTAAGTTTGTGATTATGTCGTTAAGGTAAAGAACCATAAATAGGATTCCATAACGTTTGTCCCAGGACTTACCTATTGATGTGGGTATAAGTACCGTCGTAATAAGTGTTATTGGTTTGAGACCTTCGTCAGATCTACAGGTGGTCGTCTACTTACCTATTTCTTTTATACCATATATGGATGTTTCTTATAATCGAAAATTTTTCCTTCCTTTAAGACGGTATACGATGTCATCCCTACTTTGGCCTCCTGTAGTACGATTCATTTTATTCGGTTAGTATTTTTCTGTATATGACAATTAAACAGTCACCTAAATATCCAACGAAGATACAGGACCGACAACATTTATCTCGACGTCACTTGTGACCCCATTCAGTTCAGAAAGACTTTATACCAAGGGAGTCCTATATACGGGTCATCACCCTAACGACCCCGTATACCATCAAAATAAGGATCAAAAAATTCGTTAAAGGTATGACAAGAGACATGATACTGATATAATCTAATGCAAGGATGGTCGTCACGTTCTTCCACGGAAAAAGAGATGTAGGAGAAGTCGTAAATAACAAACATCTAAAAAACTACCACCGGTAAGACTAACCACACTCCACTATTGAGTATCCTCGAAATTAAACGCAAAGAGATAAATCCTCGGTACAACTCGTAGAAGAGTGAACAAACAACGGGTAGACATACAGCAGAAACCTCTTAACAGACAAATCCAGGAGGTGAGTAAAAAATAACACAACAAACAAAAAGACTCTAGATCGACGTAACTCGACGAACGTATAAAACCTTTAATTAGGTAACAGGGATTGACAGAAGGGGTGGTGGGAATGGGGGACCATTGGTATTCAAACAAAAAAAAAAAAAAATGAAATGTTATGACATAACCAAAACGGTATGTAACTGTACTTTGGTGGTGTCCACAAGATATTCAGACACTCAGACAAAGACAAAACATTTATTCAAGTATACACAGTAAAAAAATTAAGGTGTATATTCTCTATGGTACACTATGAATAGAAAGAGACAATCTGAAGTGAGTCATACTGTTGGAGATCCAGGTGGGTACAACGGCGTTCACCGTAATAAAGTAATAAAAAATACCGACTTATTTTAAGGTAAGTCAAGTCAAGTCAAGTGAGTGAGTCAGCACAGACTGAGAAACGCTGGGGTACCTAGCGTCGTGTGGTCCGGAGGGACAGGTAGTGGTTCAGGGTCTCAAGTGGGTTTGAGTACACGTAGCTCAGTCACTACGGTAGGTCGGTAGAGTAGGAGACCGTAGGGGAAGAGGAGGACGGGAGTTAGGGAGGGTCGTAGTCCCAGAAAAGGTTACTCAGTTGAGAAGCGTACTCCACCGGTTTTATAACCTCAAAGTCGGAGTCGTAGTCAGGAAGGTTACTTATGGGTCCTGACCAGAGGAAATCCTTCCTGACCAACCTAGAGGAACGTCAGGTTCCCTGAGAGTTCTCAGAAGAGGTCGTGGTGTCAAGTTTTCGTAGTTAAGAAGCCACGAGTCGAAAGAAGTGTCAGGTTGAGAGTGTAGGTATGTACTGGTGACCTTTTAGGTATCGGAACTGATCTACCTGGAACAACCGTTTCATTATAGAAACGAAAAATTATACGACAGATCCAACCAGTATTGAAAGGAAGGTTCCTTATTCACAGAAACTTAAAGTACCGACGTCAGTGGTAGACGTCACTATGACCTCGGGTCTTTTTATTTCAGACTGTGACAAAGGTGACAAAGGGGTAGATAAAGGGTACTTCACTACCCTGGCCTACGGTACTAGAAGCAAAAGACATACAACTCGAAATTCGGATGAAAAAGTGAGAGGAGAAAGTGAAAGTAGTTTTCCGAAAAATCAAGGAGAAGTGAAAGACGGTATTCCCACCACAGTAGACGTATAGACTCCAATAACTATAAAGAGGACCGTTAGAACTAAGGTCGAACACGAAGAAGGTCGGGTCACAAAGAGTACTACATGAGACGTATATTCAACTTATTCGTCCCACTGTTATATGTCGGAACTGCATGAGGAAAAGGATAAACCTTGGTCAGACAACAGGGTACAGGTCAAGATTGACAACGAAGGACTGGACGGATACATATATGGTGTAGAAGAAATAACGAAGGAGATAGTTACCGGTAAATCCAAGTAAAAGTTCATCAGTCCGAAACAAGATTCCTGTCCGTGACAAGATTCCGGATCTCCGTGTTAATACTTATTCTGTCCGTTCCAAGAAGGAGACTAAGAACGTCAGAGTATCTTCTGTTGTTAATCCGTATTTGTATTATTAAGGTCTGTAAAACTATTCGTATTACTTTTAATTATGTCTTATTATTGTATTCCTCATTACCCCTCACAGTCACCCCGGTGGATTCTACCGTATAGGTCTTTTCCAGAAAGATTTCTCCGCCGTAAATTGGTCTCGCACCTGTTCTTCCATGGTTGGTGTGATTCTAGATCCTCTTCTCATTAGATTCCTGTTTGTCCGAGACTCTGTTCCTTCCTCGTTTTCGGAGAACACAGTAAATCCTATCTGAACTATCGTTCTTTCTGGTTCTTACAAAGGACAGTTTACGTCGTCTATTCTACGGTACCATCTACGTGGACCAGTAAACGTAACGGTCTCATGGTAACCAGGTGGATTTCAAGTTTAACATTGACTCAAGGTCCTATGTCAGACAAACCTTCTTAGTTTCGGTCCGGAACTCGAAGTCGGTCTTAATATGACGGTTCCTATTTGTATCTTTACATAAGAGGGTCTTCAGGTACCTACAGAAAATATGAAGTAGAACGGGGACAGGATCACTTGTTACTTAACTCATGTGTGGTATGTGATTTGAGGACCCTAGGGAGTTCACGGCAGGTAAAAGCTTTCGTTTCACCGTCAGAAAAAGACTTTCCTCGGTCTGTCAGGGATCAAGTCCAAAACTTCTAGTATGGTAGAGGCAATGTCAACGAGTTGAGACGTGACACCGTGTTTTCGGTGGTTTCTATTATGTATCTGTTTGTTCCACCGACACAAATTATTGTGACGTAAATATTTTGTCCGTCATAACACGGTTGGAGACAAGATTTTGTTACTAGGGGTTTCACCTAACTTAGGTGAACTCGGAAGTCCACACATTTCTTCCTAGTGTTGAAAACTAAATAGTGGTTTTTTTTCGGTCATTCTTTAATAATTATAAATTATAGTCTACTGTAAACCACGGGTGTAAATTAGGTCACAGTCTCGTATTCTCCAGTGTATGTCTCCGTGCCTTGACTTTCTTTTTCGAGTCAACCATTTCTTAGGTGGACGTTACGTCCTCTGGGGTCAAGTTAAGGACCCAACTCTTCTAGACGATCTCTTCCCTATCCTATGGGCGAGGTCATAGGAACCTGAAAGGTACACCGAGTCGACCATTTCTTAGGTGGACCTTACACCCTCTGGGTACAAGGTAGGGACCCAATCCTTCTAGGGGATCCCTTCCCTTTCCGATGAGTGAGATCATAAGACCGGATCTCAGTCTGTACTGAATCGTTGAAAGTGCACCTCTGTTTCCCAGACTTTTCGGACTTTTACTTTATTTTAGGAAAGGACAACAATCAAAGATAAAAGTCATTAGTAAACAGTCCCGTAGATAGACCACCAACCATTTATCATAGTCTCATATCAATGGTCAAACTGACGGAATACTCTTCACCGTCTTTTACTACACCAAAACTCCCCTTCATTTACTTTTTAGTGTAACCCGCTTCACTCCACAATTAACATCGTTCGTAAACCGGACAATAACTTCCTTCTGTTATCTTATAAATCTTAATTCCTGGTTAAAGTGAAAATTAGGACCTCTTCCTTTACCGTTGGGTGAGGTCATAAGAACGGACCTCTTAGGGCACCTACCTCCTCGAACCACCCGATATCAGGTGCCCACCGTCTCAGCCTGTGCTGACTCGCTGAAGTGAAAGTAAAAATTTTCAGTCACTTACGAACTAGGTACATTTCTAAATTTCGTCGCTTATGGATTATTTTATCCCTTCTGACTTCGTCCCCTTTCAAATAGGAAATGACATTTTTTTTTTCATCACAGAACAAAAAATTTCCCTCTCCCTTACATCTCTAAATCATCCTTCTTCCCTCCCTCCCTCCCTCCGTTCCTGTAATAGTTGTAGGTGGTGGCACTCGGCGGTTGAGGAATGGGACAAGGGAAGAGGGAAACGACGACGGAAAGTACCTTTGACAGACGAGTGTCCTACTTTGTGGTGTTCTTGTGTGACTTCAGGAAACGATCACCCTGGGAGGTGACACCTTCGAGTTGGTTGAGGATCTAGTATCTGAAACCCCTTGGGACAAGGGTACTTGGATAAGTATGGGTCAATCGGTGACACCTGGTCGTGTCTTACAGGGTTATGTTGACAAGGAGGTCTTCGGTAGAATGGTAGTGATCTGTGGAGGTGTGTACGAATCTTACATACGTAAGTATCGTGTGTAACGCGTCGAAGCTCAACCGTGGTTTTACAGACGGATCTTTCTCTAGAATTCATTCATAATAATTCTTAACATCAGATCCGGTAATTGTTGTAATTAATTCAGGAACAAAACTCGGTTTGTGAGACGTATTCACTAAATTATATAATACAGTAAAGTACGAGTGTCGTCGGGATCCTTCATCTATAAGGACGACAAGGACTAAAATGTCTTCTTCTTTGGTTCCGAGTTCATTAATGCTGTCCGGTTTATTTACTGTCTCCGTTTCAGACTGAGATCTCTGACGAAAGAGTTTATGATATGGTCACCAAGAATTCACAATTATATACGTTTTTAGTATATTTTATGACGAATTTTACGTCTAAGGATCTGGAGTGAGGTTTCTAAGACTGAGTCGTCCGGGGTACAAACGGGACCCTTAGACTCCCAAAACAAACAAACAACCAAAAACAAAAACAAAAGTATTTTATGGGGTCCACTAAGATTAAACTCATCAACCATCGAAACCCCCTGTGTATAACATGATAGTAATATAATGTAGGGAATTTAACCATAACATGATATTGATTTAACTTGATATAGAGTCTCAATCCTCAATGAAATATTCATTGACAGGAGAGACTACAATACTTAGTTCCCTCTTCGTACGTGCGTATATAAGTCTCAATGTTTTGACTTTTTGGTCTCCTATACCAAATGTAATGTCTTAATTATAAGTCAAATGTTTTTCTAAGAAACATCACTCTTTAAAGATTTTGTTCCACGATGTATCGTGACGGATATTTGTTTTGGTAAACTTTGTTTTGTTTTTCGTGACGGATAACTTGTTTTGACAAACCGGTGATTTTGGCTTTTTTTTTTTTTCCGTATTAAGGGTTACGTATCTTTCTGTCTGATGACTTACGTTAAAAATCGGCAAGATGAAAACAGAGGGGACATAAAAAGAATTTGAAGATTACAAACATGGTGATTAGACGAGAACTCCCACTCAACTGTTCCGTTTATTTGTACCTGGTTTTTAGTAATTTCTTTTCTGAGTCTTTCTTGATCAACACAGTGTAAACTGTCGGACGAGAAGAAACTCCTAAAATACGAGTACTAAAATATAACATGAATATACCGTTATACTTTCCTCCATCAAGTATGGAGGACGACCATTTTAACACCGATCTAGTATCCTATAATGACTTATATAGAGAAATAGTACCCAAACATGACCTTTCGTAAAACTCTGAAGGTCCATGGGACGGTGGACTTACTCTAAGACTTGTCGACCGGATTAAGGACAGTTGTACTAAGACAAATGTGGTAAGTAAATATATGAAAAGTCCTAGTGTAAATAATACATTATGTTTTACACTTTCTTTCGGAAGAGAGTAACAATCAATAATCATTGTAACAACAAGAGTATCAATGAAAGGGCAACGTCTCGTCATCACTGTGTTGGGTCCTTCCGGTGTAGGGAATGTCTCCACCTTTGCCCCTGACGACGGGACGCGACGACGCACAGTGGTGGAGATGAAACGTCTTGTTCCTGTAGAGAGTCGTTGTTTTCCCGTCAATTACCCTCCTCGGGTCGTCCCCTCTCCTCCCCCCTTAACGACCTTTGTTTTGGTCTGGAGACGAGGACCGACAACCGTCTCACTTACCTTACGTCTCCGAGACCACTACTGCTTTACGTCTAAGATCGACCTTCAACTCTTTTGACTTGAAGTGAAGACCTCTCGCAACCGAAGTTGGTGGTTAACACGTAGTTCCGGTCATCAGACACTTCACCGAGTCCTCACTTCTGACCTGGAATTCACTTTTCACGTTTTACGGAGGTTCTCCCGTTTCCGTCTACTTACGTCCCGACTTATTTCGGGTTACACTGGAGGTAGTGCACCTACCTCTCCTCGGTAGGGAGTCTCGATATCACGGGTGAGGAAGGCGAGGGCACCTCGAGACACGCACAGTCTGAGACGGAAGGGGAGGGTGCACCCACTTAATGTTTAGCGAGGAGTAGAAAGTAAGACACGCAGAGTCTGGTCGTACAGGTCTCTCTACGACCCACTAAACTTACCCGAAAATCTACGGAACTGAACTAATTCGGGCATAAGTGGAGCCTATACGGACTCACTGACTTGACTTCTTGTGGAGTGTTTCGTCGGTCGGACGACCACCTTTGACGGTGTCCTGTTTGACGTGCATTTCGGTTCCCCTACACCTATTACGTCTAACCTAGTTTTCTCCTTCCTTCGAGAGGACTCCTTATAAGTCGAACTTGACCGTTTTCTGTCACCTGTTCACAAACTCCTTTCCAAGACTTCCTCTTCCCTCTTTTCGACGGGGTGAGTACGAAGGTACCTAAATGTGGGAGGGGACTAGTCGAACCTACCGTGGTGGTCCCGTACTCATTTGATACAATTTAACACAACCTCTTTTAATAAACAGTTTCAGAAATATTTCACAAGATGCGTGTACACGGTTAAAGTACAGATAACGTGATAACAACACCAATCCTGACGACATTAAGGAGTGAATCTTATTCCAACCGAGTGTAAATAACCTGTGGAAGATACACGGTGTGTGGTACGATTGTAGTGTATGTAATAAAGCAGATTAGGAGTGTAGTCGGGTTGTTTTCCTCCGTGACGTAAGAGAGAAAATGTCTATCTCTTCAATTTTGACTTTTTCTATTTCACTAAACGTGATTGAGTCTTACTCGTTAGGACCCCTCGTGTCAGCGGACATTCCTGGAATCCCCGTGAGACAAAATATTCGTGTCGTATTGACCACGTATATTTTTACGGAGGGTTTAGTGACTCTATTCGAATGTAGTAAGAGTACCTTCGATAAGTACTTTTGTCCACAAATTGTGTCAAATTTTTCTAACGATAAGTTTTACTACTTTTGTTTGATTTAAACCCACGAGTTTCTTCACCTCAAGTCAGTCGACCTTTTATCTCAATACCTCTTGTCGAGTAGGGACTACTACGACCTATTTACTTCACAATGGTATAATCATTGTCCTCCTCCTCCTCGTCGTGCTTCCGCTAATTATTGTAATCAGTTCGACGTCACCAACCTGTCTGACCCTGTCCTCTCTTTCCTCTTAATCCCCTTGCAGACCCTTAAATAGACACTTTATCGGAGTCTTCAGGGTACGAAAGGGTGGTGGTAGTGGCTAACGAGTTCACATTACTACACAGGTCCATTGCATAAATAAAGAATGTTGTTTGTGAACCGAGAAGAGAGTAAAACTTGGGGGACGGAGACCCAAGGAGACATGAAACCGTGACCGTCGTAATCTCTTATATATACACGACGTCGGAAACACGTGTCATGTTCCGATATCACTTTCGTTCGCCTAAGAGGAGTAGACCATATAACTACGGTACGTCGTCTTTCGGTTACTCTCGTACTGGAACAAGGTGTGTGTTTATGCAAGAAAATTGCCGAAAAGGAGATTCCGTCGTTCAGACGTGATCGTCCCTCTTGTCTTACTTAAAAGGAAAATTCTTTGTACATTCTACCATGAGCAAAAGGTGTCGAAAAAAAAAAGGAAAATAACAGAAGTAAAGTATTATATTTACACAATTTCGCATAGGGAAAAACGTATATTACTATAACTGATTCGGTAGAACGACTTCCCAGAAAGAGGAGTCCGACGACCAAACCAAGATCGACCACGACCTTTACCTGGGGTCGGTGTCTCTAATTACGGTTGAGTCTAAGAATAGTGAATGTAATTTCTGTGGCATAAAGACGGACATAAGGATAGACTGGAGAACTGATATAATCTGAACACCTACATACCTACCTGTCTTTTTGTTTATTACTCTACGACGACCAGTTATTTACGAAAGTTCGGTCACAATGTTAATTCTTTCGTGTCCAAACTAAGAGGACGAGGATGTATTGAAGAGAAACTCCAACACGTTTCAACTCTGACTATATACGGTGTCGTATGGTACTTATTTCGAAAGTTTCATTTCACATCGGTGTTTACAACACAAATCAAATGTACATATAATTATCCATGAATCGCATGTACACTGACAAGGGTATGTCGGATCCTCGATCGTAGAGTCGTAAGACGTAAGATGTGAAGGGTCTGTGGATGATACACGACCCTCGAGTAGTAAGTTTCTGATTACTATCTTTTCTTTTTTATGGACGTTGGTTTCCCCGTCACGGTGTTTTATTCCTAAGTTCTTATGAGAAAATTTCTGACAAAGGTGTGACAAGACACAAAGTTTGACTTTTGATGGGGAAAAGGGGGGAGACGCGTACCTAATCAGTTCTTGTTTTCCTTTATAAAGACGAAAAAAAGGAAAGAAAGGTTCGTGGAACCCTTCTCGGTCCGTACCTCGGTTTTTCCTCCCTCTACAATGATTCCCTTTTTTGGTAGGACAAACTGAAACTACCCCTTTTTTTCCTTTCTGCTTGACGTAGTACATACCTCCGAACTGCTACATACATCCTTTTCTCACAAAAATACCTATTGACGGTACCCGTTTTGTCGTCTAGATTAGTTTTCGTGACGTGTGCACCTACAAGGGGCGGAGACCCTCTTCCCTTGAGATTTGTTGCCCGACCCAAAGTTTCAAAAGGAAGAAGTTAAGTCGTCTCCCATCTGTCGGAATGTTACGTATTTTATAAGGAGTGTCGGAATGATAGGAGGTCTTTTTTTTTTCTGCTGAGTAGTGATTCTGTTTGGTAATTAAGGTTTAATTAAGATTTGATTATTTTAAGAGAATAGAGGTAGTGTGTCCACTCAACACCACACTTATAGGTACGCCAAGGTATGTATACTCGTCGGTGCTCAACAGTGACGATAGGAGAGAGGGTCGGTTCATCGTACCCTTCACTCAGAACCGAAACCCTTTGTTTTTGCGATTCTATTTAATAGGGGAGTAGAGAAATGGGAGGGACGGTAAGGGAGAAAAACAAGGTAAACTCCGACTAATACGGATCTATTCGGGTGGGTCCCTTATTCGTCATCGTCCGAAGGGTCCAAGTCACCATCTCTTAGACTGACGGTTGTCTCCTCTACCCCCAAGTCAGGGACCCACCCCTTCTAGGGGACCTCCTCCTTTACCGTTGGGTGAGGTCATAAGAAGGGACCTCTTAGGATACCTGCCTCCTCGGACCGTCCGATGGCAGGTACTCCAGCGTTCTCAACCTGTGTCCTCCGGCGGCGTCAAGTGCGGAGATCTCCCGCGACATGTGGGGTCAGAGTCCTTCGGATTCCTTCCAGTGGGCGTGTCACAGACGACAAGTATGGGTCAAAAACCTTTCACATTCGTCACTTGTTTCGACTTGTCCGTCCTCACCCTCTCCCTCAATACTCTCCTCCGTCCTGTCTCCGCCTTCTTCCTCGTCTCGAGAGGATCGGACGAGGTGAGCAGAGGTCACCGTCTTCCACTAACACGATTAACCGGGGCACGAGACGGGATACACTACCTTTTTGTTATCGTTACTTTCGTTCTACTTTGGTCTTTCGTCCTCTAAGATATACCAGTTTGTGTCGGGACGTGTTCTTAAGACCCATAACCTTCCAGTCTATTTTCTTTGTTTTAGGTGGTCCTTTGCAGAAATGGTCTGGGTGTTTACCTACACAAAATTTTGCCTAGGTATGAGTAGTTAAGAGAAACTGGTTTATTAGACTGTTGATACCGCTTATCACTATCACGTCAACGACGTTAGGTCCGTGGTACGACACACAGACACACCCAGTGGGGTAAGTGAAGATCGTATCCACAATCATGTAGAATATGTACTTCTTTGTCTCTGAACCCCCACTTTTGAATCGGTTCCATTGTGTTGGTCATTCATCTTTTTGACCCTAAACGTGGGTCGAGTAGTCTGGACACAGGTGTAGGGATTGATGAGACGACCACGGACGATCTACGGTACGGAGATCGTTATCGACCCCACCCCCCCCCCGTCAGTTACCGGAAGTTTTGGGTTGAAATAACTGGACGTAGTCACGACCGTTCTACTATCTCACTTCGACGGGGGCTAACACATAAGAAAGAATCAAGTCAAGTCAAGTCAGCGAGTCAACACAGGTTGAGAAACACTGGGGTACTTAGTATCGTGAGGTCCGGAGGAACAGGCAGTGGTCGAGGGCCTCAAGTGCGTCAGGCAGCTCAGTCACTACGGTAGGTCGGTAGAGTAGGAGACAACAGGGGAAGAGGAGGACGGGGGTTAAGGAGGGTCGTAGTCTCAGAAAAAGTTACTCAGTTGAGAAGCGCACTCCACCGGTTTCACAACCTCAAAGTCGAAGTCGTAGTAAGGGAGGTTTCTTTAGGGTCCCGACAAGAGGAAGTCTTACCTGACCAACCTAGAGGAACGTCAGGTTTCTTGAGAGTTCTCAGAAGTTGTGGTGTCAAGTTTTCGTAGTCTACGGTTTCCCATGTCTTATATGTTGTCTTTATTCCGACACACTTTTCAATCACTTTGGGAGGGAACCTTTTTCTTTTCAATTCCGGTCCTTTAGTCAGAGGTTTTTGACGTGACTCTGGGTCGTCGATCCTATAAGGTATCTAAAAACGGGGTTAAACTCGGATGATGTCTGACACCCCTAGTCACGTCCACCCTAGGTGGAGGTGAGTGTTCTCGCGGGAGTCACAGGCGGTGAGGCAGAGGTGGTCGAGGAGTGCTGAGGTCAGGACAGGGAGACCTTCCTTAGGTTAAGGGAGTCTGAGTAAACGAGGGGTGAAATGACTCTTTAACTTCCGGGAAAATGTGTTTAGAAGCCAAGAAGAGAGAAGTGGAACGGTCATAAGACAATAGAGGTGAGAAGTCCAAAAAAGGAAGAGTATCGTTTTCTCTACAATAAGGAGAAAAAAGGTTTCGATTACAGAGGACGGATGAGTCAGTGGAACTTAACTGTTGTTAGGGGACAACGTGAAAGTAGACTGGATGAGACTTGGGGAAAGTAAGCGAATGTTCGGACACCACGGAAGTGTAGGATTATTTATATTATTTAATACTTATTTTAAAAAGTGTGGAAGGAAAATTGGTACGGAGACAGACATTGTTTCAAACGTGTTAAAAGACGATCTTCTCGGTGGACCTGGGGACAAACAGTACGTCTAAGGGTCCGTGAAACGGGACCTATAGTTGGGTCGTTCAGACTTTGTCCGTACCCTTCGACACACTAACCCGTTCAAACCCTTCGTGGAGGGAGGTCCGAGAGGGAAGACACAGACGTGTGTGATTTGCACCCCAATGTCGACGAAGGACGAAGGAGTGGAGGACGAATGAGAATTCACATAACGTTTCGAAGGTGGGATTGTTATCGAGAGGACACCCTTAAAACATCACACTGTTCGGTTCAACTTGATGTTCGGGGTGTTAAAGGATTGGACGTACCGAGGTTCACTCCAGTACTGTAAACACTTCACCCTCACTTCGACGTCCGAAACCCCGACCACCTTCAGCCACCCCCGGGTCCTGGACGACCGAGTACAACCGCACTTCACGTGAAGCCGGGTTTCGAGGAGGGAGACACCCCAGACGAGGACGTCGAAAAAACTCAGGACCCAGTTCGTCCACACGTCCAGGTACCGTTTCCCGTGACGGAAGACGTCCAGTGACCCAGTGAGTAGTCCCAACCGGCACCATTCTCTGTCTGCGTCCACCGTCAAACGGAAACACTAAAATGAAACTGGAGTCAAGGGGGGCGAGCATAGGTTGAAAAGAAGAGTTGAAGACCGGGGGTCATTATTAAAGTAATTACTGGGACAGTGCTCATTGTTTCTCTTGAGACTACGGACAATGTACGTTACCGTTTTCTCAGTGATTGAATGGTGGACATTGTTAACAGATTAATTCACAGATCTTTTATTCCGAAACACACTAGCTCATCCATGACGATATTATTCAAAACTACGTTTATTTCTTATATTATGTCAACCATGATCTCTTGAATCGTCTTCTTTTACTATTTAAACCCCGGAGTCGAAATCCGGACATCCTTCCTGTCATTTTGAAGATCTTGACGGGATTTCCTCGAGAACAGAGGACCTCGGTTCTAAAAGTCTCTACCCCTGGGTTTCAGGTCAGGATTCCTGACGACTTAGTATTTTAACTTAAGTGTTTGAACGTCCTAAAAAATACACTTTTAGTATTTTGGAGTTCAAATTAATACAATTTAACAATGAACACAAACTGGTTTTATTTTAAAAAATCTTTGATTAGTTTACCCAGGGAGAAGTTTGACACTAAGAGTTTACAAAACTTAATCTCCCTGGGAAAATGTATAATACTTAAAATGAGGAGTGAAGTCAGTCGTGTGTGTATCTTTGTGTACTACCACTAATATGAAAATCACAGAAAACTTCCCCTTTTATTTTTTCCTTTCTGATAGTCTCGTCCTTAACCCTGGACCTTTGAACTCTATCAGAGACGGTTTGGAATAAACAGTCACCTTCGTCGGGAAGGAAGAATAGGCTCAAAAGAGAAAGACTCGAGAAGGACAGGGACTCCTCTAACGCTCCCAGAAGTACTCCGTCACCGGAGTGTCGTCTAACGACCAAGAGGGGTCCTGGATGGGTGTAGGGAGAGTACCAAAGAACTCGTCTGAGTTTAGGACCGGTCGGAGGCGTCGGTTCATGGTTCACACTGGGTTCTCCTCCACGTCATGTGTGGGTTTTTTGACTTTCCCAAATACTTGAAAATAGTTGTCGTAGGACCTTTTACACAGACCCTTACTTAGCATGTCCATAACCTAGTCCCATCTTTCTTTCTTAACCTAACCCGGTTTAAAACTAAGTCACACAATTGAGTCCGTCGACCTTCACCGAGATTTTCAAACACAGTAACCAAAGGAGTTTGTATCTTTTTTTTACAGGATATGACTTACCTCAAATTTACGGACTTGAAGTAATCATTTGAAATTTTCTTTTGTAGGTCTCCGATGTCCCCTAGTCTTAACATCTCCTCTGTATAATGGATTCTGTACAAGAGGGTGAGGGATTGATACGGACGACCCTTCCAAGACCGGAGTGGGAAGTAGTTCCGACACTCTTTACTTAAACCCCCCCCGTGGGACCGTAGAAACTTCTCGAGATACCATCGGGAAGAGATGTCCAGTCCTTACTGAGACCCTTGATGACGGTAGTTTGATGGTTTAAGTAACCCCTATTCCTCAAGGTCCACCGTTTCCCGAAATTAGTATCTCTACTCTAAACCGTCCAATGGTATTACCCATCCTCTCGATTTCGTCATTAATCCTATCGACTTGATATTTGTAGAAACCGTAACTGAATGAATAGACCCATAGAGACCTTGACTTCCCTTACATACTGGATGACCTAGACCACTGTGTTCAGACTGAACTTAGTAGTAAACCCGTTCAAGTGGTCGGGTCCCGGGGAACTTATTCCCAACCGAGTAAGGGGGACTCTTTCTAGGGTCGAACTGATCGACTATGAACTGTGTAGAGGGTCTTCAGACGACCCTGAGGATTAACGGTTTTAAGAACTGATACCTGATGTCGTGAATTGTGGTACCTGGTGGAGGGGTAACTTTGAAGGTCAAGAACGGTAGAGAGGTCGTAACATACAAGGACGAGGAAGGAGACTTTGAGAGAGGGTCCAACCGGAAAGATCAGGGACTTATGCTCGTAGTGACAAACATAGAACCAGGGAAAGGAGTAAGGGATTTTGTGAACAAAGTTATTAAGGTTTATGGACATAGAGGAGATGTGTCTGGGGTTTGAAAGGAAGGCCAGGGTCAAAATAGGGGTCACGTAGTGGGGACGAAAAACCAATCGATTTGTAATTTGCAGACTTATATGACAATGGTGGAGTTTAGTAAGGTATCGACGATGTGTGATTTGCAAACATAAGGGGTGTTTAATTAAACGACTTCAGGATTGGAGGTGACACCACCATACACCTTCATCCCGGAACTTTCCATTAATCGAGAGAACCGACCTCGGACGTACTTATCCTAATCACGGGAATATTTGTCCTGACGTTTCTCGAAATGATGGGGAAACGGTGGTACACTTCGATGTGGTTCTTCGACCGTAAGACGTCGACCCGTCTCCCGATAATGGTCTAGGGTTGATACGACCGTGGG
The DNA here is from genome assembly GCA_006410555.1 of Capra ibex. NCBI lineage: Eukaryota > Metazoa > Chordata > Mammalia > Artiodactyla > Bovidae > Capra > Capra ibex. The sequence continues at coordinate 74,234,079 of SJYO01026388.1, forward strand.
ATTAGAACCTGAAGGTCTGAGGTCTTGATATGCTCGATGTAAAGACAACAAACATTTGTGGATCAGACACCATAAAACAATACCGTCGGGTTTCACTGGTTCTGTTATAGCAAAAAGGACTAAAGGGATAGTCATTATGGTGTTAGAAGGGTCAGTCTGAATTTTGTAATCTGTAGGAACTGGGGTGGAAGACGAAAAGAAGGGTACAGATCAGTCACTGTTTTATGATCATTAGAAGTCAGAGTGGACAATGAGCTTTGTGTCGGGTTTACGTTCAGGTACAATAGGGACCTCTTTTATTTTGTCGGAAGGTGAAGGTAAGAGAAAGGGTCAGTAGGTCGGATAAGAAGCATTACATACTAGACAAAGTCACACATGTCAAAGTGATAAGTCTGTGGGAGGTGGTAGGGACGACGACGACGACGACGATTCAGTGAACAGGTTGAGACACGTTGAGGTGTCTGTCGTCGGGTGGTCCGAGGGGGCAGGGACCCTAAGAGGTCCGTTCTTGTGACCTCACCCAACGGTAAAGGAAGAGGTTATGTACTTTCACTTTTGACTTTCACTTCAGCGAGTCAGCAGAGGTTGAGAAGTTTTGGGGTGCCTGACGTCGGATGGTCCGAGGAGGTAGACACCCTAAAAGGTCCGTTCGTATGACCTCTCCCAACGGTAACGGAAGTGGTAGGGATGAACGGATGTTTTATTTCAGGTTCGAAGTCTTAAATCATTAAAGGGGGAAATCACTATCCGGACTTGGATGTAGAAAGTGTAAGGCTGTAATAGTCCCGAAGACGACGACGACGACGATCCAGTGAAGTCAGCACAGATTAAGACACGCTGGGGTATCTACCGTCGGGTGGCCCGAGGGGGTAGGGACCCTAAGAGGTCCGTTCTTGTGACCTCACCCAACGGTAAAGGAAGAGGTTACGTCCTTTCACTTTTCAGTTTCGCTTCAGCGAGTCAGCACAGGCTGAGAATCGCTGAGGTACCTGACGTCGGATGGCCCGAGGAGGTAGGTGCCCTAAAAGGTCCGTTCTCATGACCTCATCCCACGGTAACGGAAGAGGTAAGTTCCAAATATGCATTGGTTATAAGGTTACTTTGAGATGATAAGGGACTTATACTGGACGTACAAGGGTCAAGATGTAGAAATAAATGTTGTAAGGAAGACAGACCGTACGGACGGAGTAGAGGTGGACAAGTGAATAAGGTCTATGATAACTTGTAGAGAGTACATATTCCGGAATACGTATAGTTCCCTAATGTGAAACACAACGAATCTTATATCGGACAACTTTAGGATACTGACGATATTCCGATGAAGTATGGCGGTGACGGAGGTACTTGAGTAGGACCGGTCTTCACTGGTGGACTGTAACATGACAAATAGAGTGACTACCACAAATAGTCAGGGTCTACGATCAATAAGTAAGGAGTCCCGGAAATATTAAAGACAAGAAAGACGGGGTGTACGAGAAGGGTCTCAGGAATATCAGTCTAGGAAGTGAAGTAAAAGACGAGTTTAGAGTGTAGGAGTACTTCACAAGAGATCGGTGGGATCGATTTTACAGGAGAGATGAAATAAAAAGAAGGAACTTTAAGTCAAGTCAAGTCAACGAGTCAGCACAGGCTGAGAAACGCTGGGGTACTTAGCGTCGTGCGGTCCGGAGGGACAGGTAGTGGTTGAGGACCTCAAGTGAGTCTGAGTACAGGTAGCTTAGTCACTACGGTGGGTCGGTAGAGTAGGAGACAGCAGGGGAAGAGGAGGACGGGGGTTAGGGAGGGTCGTAGTCTCAGAAAAGGTTACTCAGTGGAGAAACGTACTCCACCGGTTTCATGACCTCAAAGTCGAAATCGTAGTCAACGAGTCAGTACAGGTTGAGAAACGCTGGGGTACTTAGCGTCGTGTGGTCCGGAGGGACAGGTAGTGGTTGAGGATTTCAAATGAGTTTGAGTACAGGTAGATCAACCACTACGGTAAGTCGGTAGAGCAGGAGACAGTAGGGGAAGAGGAGGACGGGAGTTAGGGAGGGTCGTAGTCCCAGAAAAGGTTACTCAGTTGAGAAGCGTACTCCCCCGGTTTCATGACCTCAAAGTCGAAGTCGTAGTCAGGAAGGTTAGTGGGTCCTGACTAAAGGAAATCTTACCTGACCAACCTAGAGGAACGTCAGGTTCGCTGAGAGTTCTCAGAAGAGGTTGTGGTGTCAAGTTTTCGTAGTTAAGAAACCACGAGTCGAAAGAAGTGTCAGGTCGAGAGTGTAGGTATGTACTGGCGACCCTTTTGGTATCGGAACTGATCTGTCTGGAAACAACCCTTTCATTACAGAGACGAAAACTTATACGATAGATCCAACCAGTATTGAAAGGAAGGTTTCTCATTCGCAGAAAATTAAAGTACCGACGCCAGTGGTAGACGTCACTAAAACCTCGGGGTTTTTTATTTCAGACTGTGACAAAGGTAACAAAGGGGCAGATAAAGGGTACTTCACTACCCTGGTCTACGGTACTAGAAACAAAAGACTTACAACTCGAAATTCGGTTGAAAAAGTGAGAGGAGAAAGTGAAAGTAGTTCTCCGAAAAATCAAGGAGAAGTGAAA